>JAQQZY010000024.1:9543537-9564209 GCA_030068375.1 Ostorhinchus rueppellii | reverse complement strand
TACCCCGCCTTCACCCTTAAGTAGCTGGGATAGGCTCCATGTGACCCTAGTGAGGATAAAGCGGGTATAGAAAATGATTGAATGTATTGTTTTTTAATGGCTAGAGCAAGGGAGTCCAAACCCAGTCCTTGAGAGCCGGTGTCCTGCATGTTTTAGATATTTCCCTCTTCCAGAACACCTGGTTTAATTAATGATCAGCTCATTATCCAGCTCTGTAGATGCATAATAATGATGTAAAGGCTTCCAGGTGTGATGGAAGAGGGACATACAGTATCTAAACCATGCAGGATACCAGCCCTGGAGGACTGGATTTGGACACCCCTGGTCTTGAGGAATAAAAACACCAAGGAAAAAAATCTTGATTAAGGCTCTCATAATTCATGCATGAAAGGGTTAAAATAGACATTAAAATCAGTAGCCATAAAATGTGATTTTAAAGTTCTTTTAAAGGACATTATTTCGGAGTTTAACACAAAGCTCCAGTAATCAATAATGTTCTCAGGCCTGATTTAAGTGAGCTGACAGTTTGAGCAGACCTCAGGTATTTAAGGAGCTTATTCCACAGGTGAGGAGCAGAAGAACTGAATGCTGCTTCACTTTGGTTCTGATTTTGGGAACACACAGTAAACTTGTCCCTGATGACCTCAGGGGTCTGGATGCTTCAAAGGGAACAAGTCTAGGATGGATTTCGGTCCAAAGCCGTTCAGTGCTTTGTAGACCAGGAGTAAGATTTTGAACTCTATCCTTTGACTCATAGGAAGTCAATGTAGTTGTTTGAGGACCGGTTTTAGTGTGTTTGATGTATGATGGTAACTTATTCCATAGACCTGTAAACCCTGTAAAAGATAGAATGTTTCAGTCGATTCGTTTTTGGTTTGCGAAGTTCAAGGTGATAAAGAAAAATCGAGTCATAAATGCTGGTTGGCTGAAGTTTTAAAGCTACAGTCTTGGGTCAAAATGTGAAATTCAAGAATTAACAAAAGAATGGGTTTCACTCAAAAGGAATATTTGTCTCAGAACTACCAGATCTACTTCAAAACATCACCTGAAACATTACAATACATTGACTTTATGGGTTCTATCTAGTAGAAGATTTATAAATGTATTGGATAAATGTAAGCTTTATGATGAACCGGTGACATGTCCAGGGTGTACCTTTAAGTAGGTGGGATAGGCTCCAAGTGACCCCTGTGACCCTAGTGAGGATAAAACAGGTTCAGAAGATGAATGAATGAATGAACAAATGCATGAACATAAACTAATATTTGTAATAACACTTTATTATATACCTTGAAAACATCAGCAAACCAGCACTTTTGTCATTTGTTTTCCAAATAACCACATTTAATTATATATTTAATAAGCACATGTAATCTCTAAAGCAGATAAACTCTTAAAAAAAAAAAAAAGTAGACCAGTGTTATCTATGGCCTTCTACTGTATGTACTTCTTATGTTTTGCCTGTTTTTATTTGTATGATAATGACAATATTCTGATTCTACCCTAGTCTACTTTATCTAGTACAAGTCACCAGTTATAAGCACTGAATGCAACTAATTCCATTTAATCAAGTTAAGAACACATTGGAGGTACTTACTCCTGGGTATTTACTTCCAATCCACTACATCAGGAAAATATTACAAAACAAAAACATTAAAAAAACAAACAAAAAAAAAAAAAACAGCACAAGCAGTGTGCAGTTGACTCACATTTCAGCCATCTGTGAATTAACATTTCCACAAAATAATGATTTTTGACCTAAAATTCTCAAGCTTTCATTTCACCGAATGTTAAAATCGCCCAATAGAAGAACACAAACTGAAAATACATTTGTGTTTAATAACTTTGTTTCTTCCTCCTTCCTTCATCTATTGATTATTAGATGAACCCTCAGATTTATTTGGCGTCTTTCGAAATAAAATATGGAATAAAGTAGTGAAAACTCCACAGCAGATCCAGGCAGCTCTAACACTGATGCTCCACTATTAATAATCTGATGATAGATCACGCAGATAGATTCAACAGGACTTTAATATCAGCACTGTAACTACATTTTACTGCTAATATGAGTATTTTTATATGCTGTTTTGATATTTTTTAAACTTCTTCTGACATTGATTGCAATTTTGCCATCTTGCAGCATATGTTCCACCATTCAAAGCGTCATTTTATGTCCGAATTCAATGTTATTAGTTAAATCTTCACCCTCTTTCTTTCACCTAACTCCAAATATTAGCTCAGGCTTTGGTCACCATGAGCCACAGAAGCAATAGGGGGAAAAAAAACCCCAAAAAAACACATCCCTCTCCAGTTCTGTGCAAGCTCTCCACTCCAGGCTGCAGGCTCTCTGAACCATCATTACAGTCATTAGGCAAGAATAAGCTCTGTATCACAGGAGTCCACCAGCATCCAGTTTAACCCAGCACAATTAGCACATCCGTTGGAGTAGAATTACCCTGTAAAATGAGAATGCTCCGGACAAAAGAGGCAGGAGAGTTGGAGTTGAAAAAAAGGGGTAAGTGTGAGGGAAAGGGGGAGAGAGGAGGAGAGGAGAAATAACGGAGGACAGGGAGAGATTAAAATTGTTTGAATTGAGTCCACGCTCACCCCATTCATTTGGTATTCTGCTTAAATCAGGGCTTTTGTTCAGCCTGGCGTAAAGTAGTGTCAATCATCTCGACCCGGTTTTGTAGAATGGGGAAATTTATTATGAATTTGCTCCTGCAAATAATGAGGACTACCCCCTGCCTTCTCTCCCTTTTCCCTCCTCCTTCTCTCCCTCAGCCACTTCTCCTCCTGAATCCCTGCCTCCACCCCCATATCAATGCTGCAGAATAGGCAATAGAGAGTGAAGTTAGCAATCTCAGGGCCACTCGCACTCTGGACCCACATCAAAGTGACAGAGACGTCCAATCAGATTTGTCTTACAGGCATTACATGATGAATATGGTGCGGCCGTAGCACAAAAGCGCCTTTGTGTCTCCTCCGAGCAGAGACTATTCACAGCCCGCCACAGCCAGCCAGAGTGGAAGTAAATGGCCAAAAGGGCCCAGGCCAAAAAAAAGCACCCAAACTTGTGCAGCACAATGGGCCATGCAAATCACAGCCCCCGCCACCTCCACCCCACCACACATGCCCACCTCCTCTCTCCCTCCACCCTTCAGGACTGAGCCTGGATCCTCCTCTGTTGGGTCGTCTGAAGTTTAGGGCCTTTTCAAACATACAGAGGTGTCAGTTAAAAGTGCTGAGCTGCACGCATTCAAACTCCTTTTTTTTTTTTTTGTTCTGTTCATTTGAAAAGAAATAAAGATTTGCGCTTAGGGAAAGATAAAGGAAAAACATGAGACCAATGATTGACTTTTTCTGTGAAAGTGGCTTGTGCGGATAAGACGTCGACAGGCTTCAGCCGCAAAGGGAATTACAGAATGGGCTATATGATATTTAGATGTGCTTTACAGGAGTGGCTGAAGGATATTTACATGCACTGAGTGGGAAAAAAATGAAATCAGGACTCGGGCGGGTGTTGCTTTTGGGAACAGAAGGCCTTGTTTTAGTCCAAGTATTAAATCCATTCAACAGTAATTACTGTAGTTTGACTTTAGAACATCTTCAGCAGATATTTAGGAGAGGAGACCAGGCTTTTGCTGCAGCTGGTCCCAGACTGTGGAACAACCTGCCTCTACAGATCAGACAGACCTCCTCTGTGCTGTTTTTAAATCTCTTCTTAAAACCCACCTGTTCTCCTCAGCCTTTTAAGTCTAGTGCAATACTGATATTTACCTCCGCAAAGGAGGTTGTGTTTGTTCCAGGGTTTGTTTGTTTGTTTGTTTGTTTGTTTGTTTGTTTGTTTGTTTGTTTGTTTGTTTGTTTGTTTGTATGGTTGGTTGGTTGTTAGCAACATAACTCAAAAAGTTAAGGATAGATTTTGATGAAATTTTCAGGAAATGCCCGCTCTGGGTCAGGGAAGAGATGATTACATTTTGGAAGCGATCCAGATCCCCATCTGGATCCGGGAATTTTTTTTTTTAAAGGACTATCATTGTGAGATAGGGCATGGTGGCACAGAGTTGCATATGAGGTCATTCAGCGCCATCTAATGGAGGAAAGTACAAACACTACCTTAAAAAAAGTAAGAAAAACACTACCTTGGCAGAAGTCTGTGCTCTCCAGGTGCTTTTCTAGTTTGTTCTGTTTTATATTTTCTAACTTATTTTATGTATTTGATTTTATTTGATTTTAATGCTTTTTTTTCTTTTATTAATTTGTATTGTGTTTTTGGTTTTCTCTACAGCACTTTGGTCCACTGTGGTTGTTTCAAAGTGCTTTACAAATAAAATTGGATTGGATTGCATATTTAGAGTAATATATTACTCAAGGATTCATTCATTCATTCATTTTTTTTGTTTCGAGCACAAGAAAAAAAGATTTTTATGTGTACACAGAACTAATATCAGAGCAAATACATTAATAAACAAAGGTGATCAAGACAACATAGCAATTGCCATATACATTAGAAATAAAAAAAAATTCAATATGCATTGCTCAGAAAGGAGTGGGAAGAAGAAAACGTATTAAATCCCATCTACATTTCACATTTATTCAACATAACACATTACTTTCGCTTCCTTAATAATAAAGTTACAAGTATCTGTCCCACTGTTTAACCCTTTCATGCATGAATTATGGGAGCATTAGTCAAGATTCTTTTCCTGAGTGTTTTTATTCCTCTTTAGGCATGAAAATAAAGCAATGTAATTGAATTTATTTTTTGTTTTCAATTGAGCTATTGTTCATGGAGTTACAAAAATGTCCCCTCAGCAGGACACCATGTGTTTAATTTTTGAAGCAAAGAATGCAATATTAGAAGGTGATATTCTGTGTGAAAACTATGAAATAAAAACATATTTAATGCAGCTAATCTGATGCTTTCTGTCATTTTAACACACTTACTTCATGGAGATAATACAAAAAAAAAACAACACTCAGACACGTTACTGCAGATCAGGTTTATCAAGAACATAAAGTTACAGTATTGGTGTGAATGTCAGTGTATTATGGGATGGTGCATAAGTGTCCACTGTGTTGGCTGATCTGCAACTAGTACAACAAAACCCATAAATATACAAAAGCTGTAGAATTACTGTCCACTGTAGTGACTACTATGCATGAAAGCGTTGAAAACCCAACATGAAACTGAATTACAACCTTCACTCACGATATTAGCATTTAGCATTTCCTCTGATTCACATTAGGCACTTTTCCACTGGCTCTCTAAGTGTCAGCCCCGCACGGCACAGCTCGGTTCCTCCGGTTTTCCATGGGCACCAGCCCGCTTCCAAAGCTGACGATTTTGGTATCTGCTTCACTGGGGTTCCTTCGGTGCAGCGCTGGCACCATAAGTGTGACGTAGCAACACGAAGGGCACTGATTGGTTAATCGTTCTGATGAAAGGTCGGTGTGACTCAGCTTGAACAACACACCGCAGTTTCACCAGCGATTTTGGATGTTTTGGAAGATGTCTCAGAAGATACATCCATGGACAAACGATGAGGTCACCACTTTTTTGACTCTAATGGCAGACGAAAAAGTACAACGAGATCTGGACGACACCATCTGAAAAGGAAATGACGCTGTGGGAACTTTTTCGTCTTGACTGCGGTGACTCCGCCCACATTTTAGTTGGGACCGAGCCCGTGGAAAAACCTTCCAACCAAGCTGTACCGTGCTTTGCTGGGCTGGCACCAACTGTGTAGGGCTAGTGGGAAAACATCTATTATGTGCTCACAAGGTACATTAACATCTCCATTATAGAAAAAAACTTCCGAAAATTTCTTACCAAAACAAAAAAACAAACAACAACAACAACAACAAAAAATTCCAGGAGAAGATCTTCTAATGATGAAAAAAGTGTTGAGCACCACCTTATTGCTTCAGAGAGCATCTAAATTCCATACACAGTGCAGCTTGAGAGGAAAAAAAAGACTTAATTCTTACAACTAAACTAATAAACAAAAAGTCATAGTAATCTATTAATAACCATTAGCTGCCATTATACACAAAACAGTGACTCGGTACAAAATACACACGACTACAAGCCTAAGATCTCATGCAATCGACAGCTAAGGGGTCAAAATATTTGTGTCTGAAACAGCTGCATGGGTCAGTATGTATACGTGTCAAAGAGTCAACTCCAAATTTGTTCAGCACGTTTTTTTGTCTTTGTTAAATATAAACGTGTCTGTGTGTGTTTAAACATTAACACCTCTGTAAGCATTGCTCAAGGTTGTGCACATCACTCCTTTCATCTGCATCACTGTTCTATCAACACAGATCCATTCTTTATTCGATCCTCTGAACTACATTTGTCACATCAGAATCTTTGCAGTGAAGACTCTTAAAAGTATTTCAAAGACTATCAAAATTAACTTTAACCCATAAAGACCCAGTGCTACTTTTGTGGCATTTCCCAAATGCATTTTTTTGGTCTATTTTTAGCCTTTTTTAAGTGGTATATCAACATTTGTTCTGATATTATGCTCTGTATTTTACGTTTTTGTTTTTTTTTTTTTAGTCATAATCAGGAATTTTTCTATATTTAACCCTTTCATGCATGAATTATAAAACCCTTTGTTGTGATTTTAGAGTGTTTTTATTCCTCTGTAGACATAATGTGATTTTTTTATGAACCTGTTTTTCATGGAGTAACAAAAAATGTCCATGTTGAATTTTTAAAGCAAAGAAACATGTCTTTAAAACCTATCATCAGAAAGTGATCAACTGTGTGAAAACTATGAACCATTTTTAAAGCAGCTAATCTGATGTTTTCTCACATTTTTTTCACTCTAACGCTAGTTATTACTCACTTCATGGAGAAACCGCTTTTGATTAAGAAAACTGTTAATTCCAATCTACTAACAACAACTGATTTATACTGAAACATGCTACTACAGATCAGGTTTATCAAGAACATAAAGTTACAGTAATGGTACTAATGACAGTGTATGGGATGATGCATAGTGTCCACTGTGTTTCAGATTCATTCAGATTCAGATAACTTTATTTATCCCCGGGGGACAATTCAGTTTCCAGTTACAACTGACCAAGATTACATTTAAACAACAGGACATACATTGGGGTACAGATACAGTTGTGCTCCGTGCTCATAGAGAAAAAAAAAGGAAACAATAGACCCTTTTCACGTGACGTCATACAACCACCATTTTGAGAGTTGCAGGGTAAAGAAACTTGGATAATACATTGAAATTAATACAATGGAATTAACACAGTCTCTAAAAAACCTACTCAAAGTGCATATGACAGATGTACATAGGCTTGTAGAGACCCTTTCGGTCACTCCAGCCTCTAAACCGAACAAGGGATATACATTTTTCATTGAACACTACGTGTTTAATTACGAAGGTAAGTGTTTATGTTGTAACTCTGACGTTAGCGAACATGCTAGGCTAATGCTAACTGACTGTAGTACTTAAGTGTTTTCGTTGTGTGTTTCACCATAGGACTATTAAATGACAACTTAGGGTTAGACAACTTCGGTTGACATCAACATAAGGTTCAATTGTTCAAGCTACCTGATACCTGTTGATACCGAAGATGTGATGTTTTTTGGTGCTTGTGTACCAAACTTCGAGCAGAAAGTTAGCGGCTAACAGTAAGTATATGGGGGAATATTTCTAAGCTGTGTTTTTCACAACTGAACATGCTCCAAATCTTACCCCAAAACGTATACAACATCAGAAGACAGCCTATAATTCAACGCTGTGGTGTTTGTGACGTATATAAACTAAAAACAATGTTAAAACAGTATGTTTGTTCAAATAGCAACCTACCAGTTTATTTACATCCTTCTGCTCCGCTAGCCCAAAAAAGTCAGTCATCGAATATGCGTCTGCTCCCTCTTCATGCAGTTGTAAACTTGAATTTTCTTGAAATAGACTATATTCCAGGATTATATCATTAATTTACAAACTTTATGACCATGTAATGGAAGTTTCGCAACCTTCCGAGGCTTTTAAACCGGAAGTTGTGTGACGTAACCGTGAAACGGGTCTATTAGCCAGAAGGCTACTTTTCATCTGTAGTCCCCTGGCCATGATGTAAAAAAGCAGTAAAATACATCGACAAGAGAAAGAAATGGTTAGACATTTGAAAGGACACAAACATGATAAGTAATTTATTTGTCCATTAGACAGAACAGGATACATACATACAGTTAGAGTTTCTAAATTAAACATGGACAAAAGGTTTAGGCTGAAGCAACAGCTTATTTATGCCTGCCCTATTTACAAGAAGGAAGGTTGCATAAACAAAACAGGATAACAAGATAATAACGATATAAATAACAGATTAGGAAAACTGGAGTATATAGTAGCTATCAAAATAATAGTCTGCACAATAATATAGCATATTTCAGTGATAATTACAGATCAACAGTGGTAATAGAAGTGACACATACTAACATGGTAAACAACAACAAAGACAAACAAACAAAAGTAAGAAACAGCAGAAGATGGACTGGAACAGCAGTTAACATTAAGCCCCGCCCTCCCCGTACTGTGACACTGTGTTCAGAACGAATATAAAGATAGTTTTGCAGCAGCTGGAGGGTTCAAATTCAAACTTTACGAACTATAAGGGTCCAAAAAACACAAATAAATGTAGCAGAATATGACCCAGAATAGAATATTAACATCAATGACAGCTCTAAGTCTTTTGTGTTAGCTGTGGATGAGACATTTTTTTTTCCCACATGCTAAAGCTGCTCATTCTTCTTGATAAAACACCATCAGTACCTTTAAGATTTTGGGTTTTCTTGCATAAACTGCATGTTTCAGACCTTCCTAAAGTGACTCAATGACACTGAGGTCAGCAGACTAAGACGGCCACTCCTTCACCTTCACTTTTTTCTGCTGTAGCCAATGACAGCTGGGCTTGGCCTTGTGTTTTGGGTCCAAAACTATCCCATACACATTCTGTCAGGGTATGTAAACTGATGAACACAACTCTATCTGACTTAACCCTTTCATGCATAGTGGTCGCTCCAGTGGACAGCTGTTCAAAGCCGTTCTCTTGTATATTTATGGATTTTATTGTTTTAGGTCTATATCAGTGGGGGCTTAAGTATCATTCCAAACACTGTAATTCATACCATTACTGTAACTTTGCTGTTCTAGATAAACGTGATCTTTTATGGGGGGGGCTTATGCAGAGGCTTTTTTTTTTTTTTTTCACAAATTCTGAGCCGCAGTGTTAACTACACTCAAAAAAATCAAACATTGACTTGAATTAAAATGATTTTGTCAGCAGCTTCCATGAAAGTGTATTATATTAGTTAAAAACAAAACTAGTACTTAAAGTTATATGATCTTAATATTTATGCTTTTAACTAATATAATACACTTTCATAGAACCTGTTGACAAAATAAATTTAATTCAAGTCAAGTGTTTCACTTTTTTGAGTGTATAGGTCGGAATTTGTCTTTTATTCTCACCGAGAACCCTATTGTTTCCTTTTTTTCCCAGTTACGGAGAACAGGGAGAACATTAAACAGCGTTCTGTCAGTACAACTGTATCTGTACCCAAATGTGTGTCCTGTTGTTTAAATGTAATTTTGGTCAGTTGTAAGTGGAAACTGAATTGCCCCTCAGGGGATAAATAACGTTGTCTGAATCTGAAATTGAATCTGATCTGCAGTGACATCCTTGAGTGTAAAAAAAAAAAAATAAAAAAAAATAAAAAATATTTAAAGAAAAAAATTGGGGTTTTTTGTTTGGTTTTTTTGCATATTATCTCCATGCAGGTATGTTAAAATGTGAGAAAACATCAGATTAGCCCCTTGATGCTGATTGTTGCGAATTTGCACCAAACCCCCTCCCCCAGCTCCAACATGCAACCAAAATACTATCTACTTGAAAGCAAAAACACAAGTAAAAAAATTTTTTTTTTCCATAATTGGAAATAAATTCAGGCATCAAGGGGTTAGCAGCATTAAAGATATTTTTATTTCATGCTTTTCACATCATATATCAGTAAATACATGATTCTTTGCTTGTAAAATTAAACACATGGTTTTGTCACTATAAATAGGTTCTTAAAAAATCAATCATATTGGTTTTTTTTCTATGCCCAAAAATAATAAAAACACTCAGAAAAAAAAACCCTTGATTAAGGTTCTCATAATTCATGCATGAAAGGGTTAGACCGGGTTGGGTCAAAAGACATTTACTGTATAATTGAATCTAATTAAATCTTCTGTATTTTTGGCTGCACTGTGAACCTATCTTAAGGCTTAACAGTGATGCATCATGGATTGAACTGAATGTGTTTGTTTCTCTTTACAGTACATTCCCGTTCCTGCAGCTATGCCGGGGTGTTTTTGGTCGAGGGAACGAGCCATCACTCACTGAACTATGATGCTCAAAAGGTGTGTGAGCAGCTGCAGAGCACCGCGGCAGGTCCAGAGCAAATCCAAGTCTTTGAAAAAGCCATGGAAAAATGCAGGTGAACGCATGAGCCTTAATAGTATTACTGTTGTTGTTGTGAAGTGTTTTACACTCATACTGTTAAATCTACAGTTTACTAATTAGAATGTTGTCAGATAAAATGTAGAATATAGATACAGTCGGCAATGTGGGGAAACTTGAGGGGGAAAACAATCTGACCCCCCTGTTCGTTATTCTATAAAAGTATAGTGGAATGTAAAGTTTTTTTGCTCATGCTAACAAGTTGTTTTTCCTCATAAAAATGACCCAAAATGCTGCTAATCCTTTTGTAAACTAGAAAAGCACTCAGAGAGCGCAGACCTCCACCAAGGTAGTGTTTGTACTTTTTTCTTTTTTTACATCTGTCAAGGAGGTTATGTTTTTGCCAGGGTTTGTTTGTTTGTTTATTAGCAATATAACTCAAAAAGTTATGGACAGATTTTGATGAAATTTTCAGGATATTTCCACTCTAAGGTAGTGTTTGTACTTTCCTCCACTAGATGGCACTAAATGACCTCATATGCAACTCAGTGCCACCATGCCCTATCTCGCAATAATAAAGAATCCTTTAAAAAATTCCTGGATCCAGACGGTGATCCAGATCTCCTCCAAAATTTATTCATCTCTTCCTTGACCTACAGCGGACATATCCTGAAAATTTTTATCAAAATCCATCCATAACCTTTTGAGTTATGTTGCTAACAAACAAACAAACCCTGGCAAAAACATAACCTCCTTGGCAGAGGTAAATATACTATTGTTGTGTGACATGTACAAAAATGTTTACATACCTCCTCTGGGCTGTCCAACTTCTCTCCAATCTGGGCAAATGATCTTCTTACTCCAGCCAAAAAAAAACGACATGGGCTTTAAAATATGGTCGAACAAGTGTATAATAAAGTCAAAACATTTATACGAGGGAAACAATCTAACGTCATTCAATGAGTTAAAGGTAAAGTTTGATATTCTGCAGAAACACTTTTTAAAATATTTACGACTTAGAAGTTTTGTTCTAGCACAGCTAAAGAGCTTGCAGGAACCTCCACATGAGGGGCACTTTACACGATAACACTCGGGGCTGAAAAACGCAAAATATTTTATTGGATGTCCGTATCGTTTAGATGGTAACGATGTTTTGGGGGGGTTAAAAACGCAAAATAGTCAAACCACCCTTCAGAGTGGAAATCTTAAAAATGCTCCACCCTCGCGTCACCGTGTAAAAAGGATGAAAAAGTCTCTCATCACATAGAAATGACATCACAAGTATGCGACAGGACCGGAAAAACAAGTAAACAATACGTGGAGTCCTGTGACGGAGGTTCAACTTGGCCTAGCCGATGTACATGTAACGTAATTTAACTTGGTTCACTCAGCTAATTGTTTTTTTGTGTGATCTATTGCGAAAAAATTTTAAGTTGATTGAGTGTTTTACTTTTTACAGTGCAACATCGCACCTGGTGCCTTTACAGGTTTCACTTCTGATCCAAACCAGGAAGTTCTACATCGACCAGAGTTGGGTTTTAAAAATAGTTATGAACAAACTAAGAACGTTTTAGTCAATGATTACATGTACAGTGGTACCTCTACTTACGAACGACTCTTCTTATGGAATTTCCAGGTAACGAAAATCCGTTATGGTAAAATATTGACTCTACTAACGAAAGAAATTTCAAGTTACGAAAGGCGCAATTATTACATAATTTACAGTACTGTTCCAGTCGGCGCACGGAGCTGCTCCGCCATTGGCTATGGCGCGGCCCCCTGCTTGTCTCA
This sequence comes from Ostorhinchus rueppellii, assembly GCA_030068375.1. Classification (NCBI taxonomy): domain Eukaryota; kingdom Metazoa; phylum Chordata; class Actinopteri; order Kurtiformes; family Apogonidae; genus Ostorhinchus; species Ostorhinchus rueppellii. Next base: position 9,551,936 of record JAQQZY010000024.1, on the reverse strand, counting down.
CGCTAGAGTGACTAGTGAAGCAAGAAGTGCGGACACGTTTTCGTCAGCTTTTGTTCACTTTTATTCTCTATTTAATTAACACACATTTTAATTCTTTATTATTTATGTATTTGTTAGAGGTTTGGATACATTTTTATAGTTTAGAAAGAATTTATATCTAAATTTTGGGGGGCTTGGGACGGATTAGGGCATTTTCTGTGTTTTCCATAATAACGAAATTATCTACTTACTAAACTACTTCCGGAACGGATTAATCTCGTAAGTAGAGGTACCACTGTATTTTATACTTTCAGAAGGGATTAAAATAGAACGTTTTTTTTTTTTTTTCTGTTCGCATTTCGCATTTTGTGCTTCACATTTTGAGCCAATGTCACATGATCCAGGTCTAGCCCCTGATTGGCTCCTTGTACATAGAGCTACCTGATTTGAAATGAGCACCACTCAGGACATAGAACTAAATGTTTTTAGGTGTGAGTGTGTGTAGATGTTTAGCTTGGAGCTGAGCACTCTGGGACATAAACTTCAATGTTTTTAGAATGTCCTGATATACTTAAGTCCATTTCTGCAAAAAGTGGACAGAATCAGCCGATTCTCAAGGGACCAATTGGAAACAGGTATAATATTGTTAAAAATCTGGAATTTAGAACTAAAATAAGAACAATTTCTCATTCATTTTCTCATTTGCACTGCTGATTGTTCTTCTCTGTAGTTCTTCTAGGTTCAACTGGATGAGTTTTGCTCTTTTGAAGCTAAAACCTCGAAGAACAACCAAGAAAAATTTAGTTTTTTTCATTATCTATAGGTTATTCTGCTGCTTTAGATCATGTTGGTCTGAATTTGGAACCTGAGCTAAAATAAATGTGACAGCCTTCATTGTTAATATCTTCAGTGTAGTTTTTGCATTTCACAAATTCATCCTACAGGGCCAGATTTAACCTTTTGGTGGGCCACTTTTGGCCCCCAGGCCACATGTTTGACACCTGTAGTAAAGCGATAATGACACATCTGAGACAGACTGCAGTTTGGTTCATACTTTGCTACATATTTCCTCTGAATATTCCTTCTAATGATGATCATGTGTCTGTTCAGGAATGACGAGACCATCAAAGAAAACTGTGCAAAGAACATGACTGGATTTATTATTGATCAAAATGTAACCACTGATCAACTCTACGCCGCCTACTGCTATGATGAAACAGGTGAACATTTCCTCCTTTCACTTTCATTCATGACTTTATTTCTCTGGTGCTTCATTTCATTTTGCTTTCTACAAATGTAACACGTTTACAGTTAGCATTAAAAGTTTGTACTGACATTTACAGTTGTTTTTATGTCTTATGTACCAGCTGGACCTGACAAGAACTGTGAGAAAGCAGTAGAAACTGAAGAACTCTCTGATGCACCAGGTTGGTAAAATACACCCATTCATGTTTTTGTTGTTAACTATTTATTTAGTTTTGTTTGTATACTGACAGATGGAACAGAGGAAAACTAATAAAATTTAAAGAAAGTAATACAAAAGGGGGCATACATATTCATCAGTTGACATCCATCCATATTTTACTCGTTATAATCGTACCATATTTGTCGACATATGTCTGAAAACTATGAACGTAAGAAACATAAACATAAGAAACATAAAACAATTTTCACTATGAGAATAAAGTCAGAAAACTATCAAAATAAAACACGTAATTTTACGAGAATAAAGTTGGAATATTACGAGAATAAAGTCATAGTTTTAAAAAAAAAAACTTACAATGAAATGAAAATATTGTCGTATTTTTATGAGATTGAAGTTATAATATTTTGAGAATAAAGTCGTAATATTATGAGACTAAAATCATAGTTTTAAAAAAACCCTCATAATTTAACAAAACTAATGTCGTACTTTTATGAGATTAAATTCATAATGTTTTGAGAATAAAGTCGTAGTTAAAAGAACAAAAAATACCCCTCATAATTAAATGAAACTAATGTCGTAATTTTATGGCATTAAAGTCATAATATTTTGAGATTAAAGCCATAATATTACAAGAATAAAGTAAAAAATACAACCCATAATTTAAAGAAAATAATGTTGTACTTTTATGAGAATAAAGTTGTAATGTTTTGAAAACTCATTCGCAATAGTGCGATAAAAAGTCATAATGTAGAAACTGTAAGCCTTCAGCCTTGTTGATGACAGTTTCCGGTTACAGCGAACACCTGTGGAACCCCGACTTCATTATGCGACAAGTGGGTACGACTTTATTCTTGTATATTATGATATTTTGCCACCTGTTTTTAAATTACAACGTTATTCTCGTACTATTATGGTCTTATTCTCAAAAAAATGCTGACTTTAATCTTATAAAAGTACGACATTATTTTCATAAAATTCCAAGATTTTTTAAAACTACGACTTTATTCTCGTAAAATGTTCACTCTTTTCATATTTGACTTAAAATTATTGGTTTTATCTTGGTATTTGACAACTTTATTTTCATACTGACAAGTGTTTTTATATTCTTATGAGTCGTAGAAAACAAACTATTATACATTAACATATATCACCTGCAGGATTGAAAAGTCGCAGATTTCCACCTTCAGTCTCCACCTGTACAGTAATGTTCAGACTCTGCGTATCGATTTCATAAAACCATAGAAAAAAAGAAAACCAAACAAAATGAAACCTCATAGCCAACGCCTTGTTCTAGTTACCAAAATATCTCAGTCCATACCTGCGCTGACCTCGTCTCGGCTTCTGGCGATGTCACCTAACGCGTCTGCAAAGGTTAGCTGTACAGTTAACCCAGATCTGCTCTGACTGAACAACAAAACTCAGGGCTGAAGTTACATTTTACGACTGCTTTGAGTGGAAATGAGCGATCTGTTACCCTTCCGCTGGGCTTTCTTTGCACGTTATTATTTAAAACTCCACAAATAACACAGAAGTAAGCCTTTACATGACCTCAGTGTAATAACATACCAGTTCTTTATTATTATTGGGCTGCAAAACACAAACCATCGCTGGTGTTGTGCCAAGATTTGTATCCCTGCTCAGAATGGTGACCCCGGTAGTGGGAGTAAAATTTCCAGTTTTATGAGTCTCATGAGTATGACTTTTTATCTAATAATTAAAAAAAAATTCTAATGTCATGATTAGGACTTATTCTCATAATTGTGGATTTTTCATCTCATAATTATGACTTTTTCGCTCATAATATTGGCTTTTTATCCAGCAATTTTGACTTTTTATTTCTTACTTAATAATTATGACTTTTATCTCATAATTTTGACTTTTCACCTCACAATTATAACTTTTTTCATCCCATAATTATGAGTTTTTATGTAATAAATGAGATTTTTTTTTAAATCTCATGATTATGACTTTTCAATCTCCTAATTCTGCATTCCTTATCTCATAATCACGACTTTTTATCTCATAATATTGACTTCTTATCTCACAGCTATAACTTTTTAATCTAATAATTTTGACTTTTTATTTCTTACCTCAAAATTAGTACTTTCTATCTCATAATTTTGACTTTTTGTCTCACAATTTTAACTTTTTTTCATAATATGACCTTTTATGTCATAACGTTGACTTTTTATCTTATATTTGGACTCTTTATGTCACAAATATGACTATTTATCTGATAATTCTGACTTTTCACCTCGTAATTTTGATATCTCATTATTTTGAATTGTTATCTCATAATTCAGACTTTTGTCTCACATTTATGACTTTTTACCTTTTAATTGTGATATCTCATAATGTTGCTTTTCATATCTCATAATTCAGACTTTTTACCTCAATTGTGACTTTTAAAAATCTGATAATTATAACTTACCATGGGGATTTATTGTTTTCAGTGGAGGAAGTGGGTTTCCTTTGTATTGAAGGCTGAGATGTATGAGAAATCATGCTACTGTGGCCACAGGAAACAATTCTGAGTGGGGATACATACTTTGGCACAACATTGTTTTTTATAGATATGTCAAATAAAAAAACAAATACAAACGTCCCACCCTAAGATTTGTTCTTTGTTGTTGAAATTCATTTAATATTAAACTTTAACACAGTTAGAGATAAAAACACAATACCTAAGTTCATCTTGACCTTTATTTTGTCATGTTTGTGAGACATGCTATGAATTATTGGATAGAAAATTACAGTGAAGAGATAGCTGATGTGGGCATGGCTTAAGTTTCTTATACTTTCCTTATGCTTTTGAAATCAGTGTCTTTTCATGCATAGATTTCCACCTAAACCATGGACATCGTTAAGAAAGGAACTCTTCATTGCTTGTGAAAACCCAACTCGACTGGTTGTATAACTACATTAACCCATAAAGACCCAACCCTCCACCACAGACTAACAGCATCTACTGAACTAAAATGTAAAATGCAGTTTGCTGTGTTTTCATGGTTATCAGATATGACCCATTAACCCTAGAACACTTTTGCTATAAAAAGTAACACCATCACTATCCCCGGGTGATTTTTACCCGATATAGTCTAGCCAACAAAAAGTACTTGTCATAAAAATAGATCAAAATATGACAACACATGACAAATTAGAGTGGTTTTCTTTTATTTTCAACTGTGGCATGTCTAACAAAAAATGTTTTAAATGTCATGGAAGGACCCTAAAAAATGTTCCAAAATTACTGAAACATTAGGAATTCGAGAACAAAAAATTCTGATACTGTAAACTTGGTCTTTGGTCCACTCATTCCTGGGACATGTGGGACTTCCCTGGTGAAGACACAGACTCACTGACACTCAGACTAATGCAACATATCATGTAAAAACATTTGCTCAGGTGAAAATTACTCGGCGATAGTGCTCTAGATTTAATGAATGTGGAAACACTGTCATCTTCTACAACACTGATTCACCAGTAAAACCCACTGAGTTGGATCAATGACAGTGAATGGAGACACTTGTTTTTATGTTCAGTCAATGATATATTTGCTGAAAAAGTTTTATCTGTTTTGATATAATAACTTTTGAATTAACTCTGAGTTTTCATGAAAATCTAAATCAAATGCATGAAATTAAATATAGGAAAATGCATGATTTATTGTGAAAACTGTCCATGAGTCCCCCTCCTGTACCTTCTCTAGGGGTATATTCAGACTGCAGCTAAATGTGGCTCAAATCTGACTTTTTGCCACTATTGACCTGTATCTGACCTGTTAAAGACAGTCTGAACAGCACAAATCTGACCTAGGCCACTTTCATATGTGGTCCTAAATCTGATACGTATCAGATATTTTGCAATGCGACGTCAGTCTGAACGGGCAGGTCACATTTATCCGACCTTTACATCATTGAAATCACCGGTGATGAGTGTCTTATCATGAGAGTGTTACAGAGGCGGTCACAGATATATTTAAACATTTTTCTTGTCATTGTAAAATTCTGAACAAAGTCTGTGTGAGTGACGCTGCTAACTTCACTATCCCACCTCTCCTGACTCTGACTCCACATTCTAATACTCCGTTGTACAGATGTAGCAGCCACAGCAAAAAAAAAAAAAACAAAAAACTTGGCTCTGCTCTTTTTAAATCTTCTACTTAAAATTATTTGACTGGTGCTGACTTTGCTTTTAGACAAACTTTATCAGTGCCACACACAGCGATACAACATGCCTCTATATTTACTTCTATGATCACAGTGCGTGCTGCATGGTCACGCATGACTAATGGACCTCTTCTGTGGATGAGGGTCACTTCAGGGTCGCATTCAGTTCATACTCAAAACTGATAGAAGTCGCATTTTATTTGTAATACAGACAAGCACAGAAAATATTGGATTTCACAAAAAAAAATCCGAATTGTGCATTAAGACCTGCTGTGTGAACATAGCATAGGATGTTGCCCTCGTAGTATGAGCCATAAGCGTTTGTCATGTTTGAAACCTTATTCACCCTGGTAATCCTATTTTCAAAGGCAGCAGTTTAAGCCACTCTGTAAACTCTGGCCTATGTGAGCTCTTCCAGTTACGCAGAATAAACCTGGCAGCTCCAATAAGACCCACTACTATCAATCCCACCTGTGCTTTAGTCACATCTGATGGCATTAGAGATCTATCCAACAACTAAAGAGACACCGTGAATGAAATCTATCACAAATAGTCACATCTACAGCCTCCTCAAATCAACAGTTTCTGGGCAGATGTTTACGTAACACGCGTCTAACACGACATTTAACTATAATTCCACTTTAAAAGAACATACCGCATACTAAGTGGATTTACTTTTACATACTGCAGGTCATGATGGATCAAACAGTGAAGGACAAGAGGGTAACTCTGAACTGCTACTAATAATTACCAGATATCTCCATTAATAAAGATGATAAAAACGTGCATAGATGATCATTTCACTGCACATTTTCTTAGTTGATTTTCAGAATTTCATGTAAAAACTGTTTATCACCTCTGTACAGGAAGCACAAACATGTAATCTGTTGGAATCTGTTTTATTGTAGCCTAAATGTTATGCCTATAAATGCAAAAATATGGTTAGGAATATGTCTAATGTGCAAGATAAGGTTAAAATAATAATACTTTGTCTTCCCCCACCCTTTCATTAACTTTCTCAAGAAATAATGGAAGGTTTATGAGTGTGACTTTTTTTTTTTTCTTTCTTGTGTTGTCAATTTTTCATTTTGGTATATAGCTATTGTTCATTATGTGTTTTTTTTTTTAAAAATTCATTAAAAAAAACATTGTTGAAAAAAAAATACTTTCTCTTTCCCAAGCAGCTCAGGCCTCCTCCCAGCCTGAGATACAAGCCCCGACAACATCTGGAGGTCATCCAGACCCCGTCACCACTGTACAAACCCCACCAGAGGAGGCAAATGATACCCTAGCTGCTGACCCCCCCACAGAAGCCCCTGAGGAGGAGGAGGAGGCAGATGACACGGTGAAGAGCACAGTCCCACCACCAGCCACCGTTCAACCTGATGAACCCGAGCAAAACACTGGAGTTGTTCCTGTTTCGGAGGAAAATGTCACTTTCACTCCTGAGGATTTCGGTCCGCCCGCCGGGTCTGGGATGCAGCCCCCTCTCTCGGAGGAGGAGGAAAACCACACAACTGTTCCTGTTGGAGAGCCAGAGGAAACACAGGCCCCCGCTGTAGATGAGAACACAGAGCCTGAGGACGCCAAAACAGAGCGTAAGAAGCAAAAGAAATGGATATGTGCATGAAAGGGCAGCACCTGGACGTGTAAAAAAAAAATAAAAATATGGGATTAAAGTGGTGGAAAAAATAGAGTTAATAATGTGTCTGTCATGTAAAAGTGATTTATTATTATTACTGTTATTATTATTATTATTATTATTATTATTATTATTATTATTATTATTATATATTTATGTTATTTCAGGTTTTTTGTTTCATATTTTTATTTAAGTGTATACAAAAGGAGTAAAGGCAGTTAAATATAACAGGGAATACTGGTGTTAACATTAAACACATTTGTTTACATTATTACAGTTAAATGCACATATTTTTAAGAGCAAATAACAGTGAAACTCGACAAACAATACAATGAAAAGAAAACTGAAGCACATTTCAAGTATTAGTTTGATCAAAAATAGAACTGTTCAACATAAAGTAATGACTAGAATTTAATCCCAGTGGATAAAAAAAACCCAAAAATATCACATCTGGACAGAGCATGCAACAGGTTTGGGGACTAAAGTTAGACAGGACGCCCCCTTGTGTCCGGACAGACTTTACAAAACAGAGCTGAGTGCATGTGTTCTAAAGAGGGAATACTCTAAATGATTTATTTTCTTTTCTTTTCTTTTCTTTTCTTTTCTTTTCTTTTCTTTTCTTTTCTTTTCTTTTCTTTTCTTTTCTTTTCTTTTCATACGGCGACATACACAAGGAAAGTCTAAAGCCATGCACAGATATAAAGTACTGCAGTAGAGGAGTGCAGTACAAGTACAAGTGTTATATCAAAAAACTGACTGGAGTAAAAGTAGAAGTGTTCTTTAAACATCATACTTAAGTGAAAGTACTAAAGTATTCACATTTTTTTTTGTACTAAAGTATTGCAAGTAGAAGTATGTAAAAAAAAATATTACTCAAGTTCTGAAAGTAAAAGTCAAAGTTAAAGTACTGTGTATACTAAAAGAAAGCAGTCACAAGTTTCAGTATCTTTATATATTTAATATTATAAATATTGATATTTGTTGAGTGATTGTTTTTTGTTTTGCTTTGTTTGTTTGTTTTTCTTTTCTTCTTATAAAAATTACAATGGTATTTCTATACTAGCATAATTATCAAAAATTGTGTGTCACATTGTTATGTTATTGTCGTTATTGGTATTAAATTACTTATTATTATTATTATTATTATTATTATTATTATTATTATTATTATTATTATTATTAT
>JAQQZY010000024.1:9501196-9511350 GCA_030068375.1 Ostorhinchus rueppellii | reverse complement strand
GTATCTGAGAAACTACAACCAACCAGGACTTTGGACTGAATTTTTCTTTATTTATGACTCAAATTTGGTAAAGTTGAGTTACTTTTATTCTGGAAGCATTTACTTGTAGACCAGCGTGATATATTATGCCTGTTTTAACACTGACAGTCACTTATACATTCAATGTATGCCACTTCTTCCTCTTATAATTGTGTGATATTCAATTTCGAATGACACAAGACCTCAGAGTGAAGATGTCATGACAATTAAATGTAAAGCGGCTTTCCCATTACCGCCAGCCCAAATCAGTTTCCTGCTGTCACGTTGAGGTGTGGATGAGTTTATTAGTGAGAACAAAGCCAGCTGTAGTTGTCATACGCATGTTAGGCAGGTGTTCAATAACTACTCCAATCATGGACTCGAAGGAGGAAGGAAAAGAGACACTGGAGTAGGGCTGTGCAATTAGTCGAATTTTGATCATGATTTTGATTTGGTCGAAAAACGATCTCAAAGATCATGTAATGGAATTGAAACGATTTATTTTCTGTTTTTCTTTACACAATTTCTGAGAGACATATATGCACAATACATTCCATTCCATTGCAAACAGCTGTAAAGTACATATTTGGAGCCAAAATTTATTTTCAGTTGGAATGTTTTGCATAAAGAATCAATAACAGTGTTTTTTGAGAGAGAGAGAAATGCTGAATAAATGCACTGTGAAACTCAAAATTAATCATTTGAATAATCATGATTTCAATATTGACCAAAGTAATTGTGATATTGATTTTTTTCCATAATTGAGCTTGTAGCACCCTATAATGTAAGAATTTCCTGAAAATGTAATAACACCTGAAAATGTAAAAAAAAAAAAAAAAAGTATTTAACTCAATCAAAAATGTAATAAAACCCAATAATTAATAACTTCACCAATAATGTAATAAAATATCCTGACTAATATTGTAATAAATTTTATACTGATAATGTAATACCTTAGGAGATGTTTTACATTTTGAGGTGGGTCTTTTTTTTTTTTTTCCAAAACTGATATTTTCAAACTTGACAGAAAATGTAATATATATGCTCATTTTTACTCCAAAGTTCTACATTTTGTGTTTTAAAAATCAAAGAAGGATTTGAAACAACAGAATGACTACTGGGTTAAAGTGCAGATATTAAAATATCAGTCAAGATATTTTATGACATTATGGGTGAAGTTATTACATTATTGGGTTTTACTACATTTTCAATTGAGTTAAATGCAAATTTGATTACATTTTCAGTAAATTATTACACTATAGGGTGCTACAGAGCAGCCCAACACTACAGTATTTTATTCATCAGCAGGTTGCAGGATTCATCTATGAAATTATCTTAGGTTTGTTTTTTGGAAACACAGAGGAAATATCCATGTCTGTTCATTTTCATTTGCTATAGATGCAAAAAGATCTGCACGGATGCATTACAAAGAAAAAAAAAAAAGTACTAATAATGTGTCTCTGCCCTTTCGCCTCACCCCTGGAGATCACGTCCTAAACTGCACAAATGGAAGCCTCCGCTGTTTACTTCATGTTTTTGTCTCCGTACCCTCCCCCATCGTCCTAATGAAGTCACAATACTTCATAGATATTAATCATGTCGCTGTCAAGTCATTTTTCAAAGTTTGATCAAAGACGAGGCAGGGAGCTGGATTCAATGGAGCACATTCAGAGAACTTCCTCACAACCAAAGGCTTTTTATGGAGTTATTGTTGTTGTGTAAGTACTCACTAATAATTCCACATGAACACACACACACACAGACTCGCACACAGACTCACACATCCCCCCCCCCCTGCTTTTGTGTACTGTTGTGTTTCAAGCTTGACTATAGGAAGACCACCTGGTCAGCTTCCAGGCACACAGATGGACTAGTCCTATCTCCTCTTATTAATTTCAAAGTGATGTGTGAAATACAGAAAGTGCATGCAAATCACAGCCTCACAGTCAACATTATACACTGTACATAACAAATTCAGATAAAAGCTTGAGGAATCAGAATGACTCCAGAAATAAAGTACTTTTTCTTTTTTTTTCTTTTTTTTCCATTTTTGCGTTGCCATGAATTCCCATTCCCTATGAGCGATGATGGTGTTAATTGATTCTTTTTTCTTTTTCTCTCCCTTTTATTATTTTTAGCAGTGGAGGTGATGAAGCAGACGGTGGACGTCATGGAGGTCGGATATTATTCTGTCATGATCCTCTCATTAGAGCCTCTCTCAGCAAGTCAGAGACAGATGAGAGAGTGGGCTTGTGCGACCCAGTGATAGATGAAAATGGAAATGGAACTGCAGAGCCTAGAGGAATACACTACAGAAGGAAACCTTCAATTCACAACTAAAAATACTTTTTGATGTTCCCGCGTATACTGTGCGATGTGTGTAACTCTCTGCTTTGCACATGTTCATGCTATGAATCTGGAAGTAATTCTCTTTGCTCTAACGAACCGTTCTGAAATATTGAACTGGAAAGTTTTTTGTGGTCATTTACTGAAATTAATTCAGGCTACTGTCGTTAGAAACTGCACTGAAAGAATCTCTTGAACTCTGCAGTGATGTTCATGTACTCTATCCACATATAAAACCCGTCATTTTTGCTGACTGATCTGATTTGGAGCAAAAAGTCCAATAAAAATTCTTACTCCTACCAACTTTGATGACATACACACACAGATGCACATGCATAGTTTCCTCTCTGCAGAGCCTAATGGGATCACCTTATAATCTTGGCCGAGGGCTTAGTCTGATTAATTGCATTACAGGACCATGAAGCCATGAAGAATTAATGAAGGTCTTAATAAAACAACACATGATGTCAACTCAGGCGACATACAGTACAGTAATCTTCTCCACAACTTTAGTTCTACAGGATATAATTCACTCATCCTATCGGATGTATAGCATGATGGAATAAATAAAGTCATAAAATTAAGTCATATTTTCTGTGTATGTACTTAAGAGTATGTTACTTTTATCAATTTAAAGGGCAGGTCTTGTTTACACTGAGACTCGAGTACATGTCTTGTGTGTTTATATAATTAGTCACTCAATGAAGAGACAAATTAAAAGGTGTAAATGTAGATTATGCGTAAAACTCTACTTAAGATGCCTGGTACTTACTTCATTTCTGGTGGAGTTGAGGTAAGTGCTATATACATGGACCAGGACCAAAATCTCCAGCCTTTGGTATTTGAGAATTAATCAGAGGAGATCGTTAGTAAGATCACAATTGCTCCATCCAAAAATGTTGCCAGATGTCAGTGGATAAGGTCCCAGATCCAGCCTGTGGCTGTAAACACCAGAGAGCTAGCAGCTCTCAGCTGTCCACCAGCTCTTCCACAGCATCCAGAGAGAGGCAAGTCAACACAACCCAGAGGACAGACCCAGCCACAGCAACCTGAAATGCCCCATCCTGATGTCTGCAAACCCCCTCCCTGAGCCCCCACCCCCTAACCACCACCACCCACCAAAAGCTACACACCAAGACACACTCACAAATCACACAGACACACACCCTACAAACCTAGAAATAAATAAATAAACCGAATAAGTGGAGGGAGGAGTCAGTATCTGAGCTTAAGAGTCAAATCCCTTAGGGTCTCTCCATTCCCTGGACACTGTAATCCCCCTAGAGAGCACACCACTAGACTCACCCAGGCTGAATAGTATGACCAGAGAAAGGCCAGGCTGCTAGAGATGAACATGATGATGCCTGCTAATGGCACAATACGGACAGTAGTGCTTTTTAAGTAGCCCTTGTGCTGAGATGGGAATAAAGGACAAAGAGATGATGGATGGAAGATATCATGTCAATAATGTGACGGGTTTAGGGCTTGAGGTTATTTTGATGGACAGCAGATGAGCGCTTAATGTTTACCGCTCTCGACTTACACTACAATATATTATGTCACCGTGGAGCCACAGTGGTCCAGGAGCTTGAACAAAATCTGACCACATCAGCAAGTTCAATCTGCGTCATATGAGGTAAAGCCTTTGGTAGATTAACGTAAAAATAGAGGCCCAGTTCTACTTGCAAAAAACATTTGTGACTTTCAGGTCACGTGTACACAACATATAGATTTATGTATCATTGAGTAAACTCCAAAGCTCTGAACTCCAAGGCACAAATAACCAATGTGATTCATGTGAGGATGGTGTCACGCTGATTTTGCTCTAGTCTCCCAGCAGCATGGGACTTCACATCGTATTGAGCAGTATCACATTATTCTAATTAGGGAAATGTGTTGGAAAGCTATTTCCTCTTCAAACAAATGACCAACTGCACAACAAAAGCCAGAGGAATGCCATCTCTGCCCGCAAAGGTTGTGTCATGAGAAATCACTCATCCTAAATCCCTTGACATGTCATACTCATTCAGGGGGTTTTCTAAGGGGAAAGGGAGCATTTTCGGGATGAGAGTGAAGCGGGTAGGACAGAGAAGAAGGGGTTACGGGGGGAATAAGAGGGACACTAGGAGAGAAGGGGGTACTGGGGTCACACCAGCACCTTTCAGCCAAAAGAGGGGCCTGTGAGGGGAAGGCTGAGGCAGCCATCCCTCCTCTTGGCTGGTTCCATGTGAAGCTCTCTGCTTCCTCTCTCTTCCTTCTGAGGGGCTTTGTTTCACACGCAAACAGTGGCAGTGGCCCCAACTCGCCCGGCCAAGCGCTGCATCCAAACTGGCATGGGTGAGAAAAGAAAGGGAGGGGGTTTCTAATGGGGGGTATAAGGGTATAGCGAGGGGGGGAGGGCAGTGGGCATGTCCAGAATGCCAGTCCTTTCAGGCCACTGATGTCATGCCTGTGCCCACCGTGGGAGAGCAGCGGAGGGACCAAGGCGCCCCTTTCTCTTTCCCCCTCCACAGACTCTTTTTCCAGGATGAATGAATCTTTCAGAAGCGGCAGCCCATTGTGTCCCATAATCGACGGCGATTATCCCAATTTTATGCTGCCTTCCCAGTGCGAGGAGGTTCCCTGAGTGGTGGTATTGAGGGCTGCCGCGATGCAGCAAGGACCACGAGGGGTTGTCCTAGCAACACTCTGCGGCTTAGAGAGAAGGGGATGAAGGGGAAAGAGGAAGCTAACAGTTACACATACCCAACTAACAAACACATACACACACAAGCATTTAAGGATGGTCTACAGCTTGTGGATTAGTTAATATCTTTATCACGAGGGAAAAATTCCTACTTTAGGACCCAACCAAAGATAAAATAAATAAATAAAAGTAAAGTTTTTCATGTGTCTACTGTAAAAAAGGTAAACACGTCATAGCTGCGACTATATAACAATTAGCAAGTTTGTATTTAAAATGGTATATGTAGCCGTCCTCGTCAGGCTGTTGGGGTCCATACGATGGCACTGAGGGAGATGTAAATGAGAAAACAAGTTTCCCACTGATCTCTTGAGGGGCCCAATGCCCGTTCTCATGACTGGAGCATCACAATATACTGTGAGGTAAAGACAACTGGAACTGGGCCAGGCTCCGGATATATCTAGCCCCTCTGGGCCTCACATCCACTTGCCATGCAGTGGGAAGAAATGGGCTCACACATACTGGCTGCCTAGGAGCTGTGAAAAAGCTCACCCAAATGAAGCTCTCAGCAAACACTTCAGGTTGTGCTGTGCATAGGAAGCGGGAGATAAATTCCACCATCTGAAGAAAGGGAAGCTTTGTCACTCTACGCCTCAATTATGTATCCCAGGATGGTTGTCGGGATGAATACATTCAGTGATAGATAATGATAGAGAGATGTGTGGACTATCATGCAAATCTGGTTTATTCTATCAGCAGTGTAACCTACTGTTCTTCCGCTGCTCAACAAAACACAGAAGACCCTTGAACAGTGTCGCTTTCTTAAAAAAGTGCCTCCTGTAAGTACAAAGTTCAAAGCGTAAAAACACCATCAGTGGGAACTACAATCTACCCCAAATACAAGTAAAAAAAAAAAAAAAAAATCAAAATAACAAGCAGTAGTATCTCTTGAGCTTTGTATAATAACCTTATTTATACCATCTTAAAAAATATGCATAAGTTCTATTCATTTGATATTAATGTGGGTATTGCCAGTTACTGAGAGGCATATATTTAATAGCCATGTGTTTATGTGCATTTAATAATTTGCATTCTATGTGATAATGATGCACATTGGGATATTATCTGTAAAAAAAAAAAAAAAAAAAAAAAAACAAACCAGAAAAATATTTTTATTAGTATTAATTATTTTTCAGTGCATAAAAAAGCAACATAATGAGTTATATTTATTTATAGTGTTAATGACTTCATTTGATTTGTACGTTTGACCATAAAGTTATGAGTGAAACGAACAACTAACAGAGAGCAAAGGTTTCATCTACCCAGGTGATTTTTTTTTTTTTACCAGTTTGAAATGATAGAGTAAGGAGTGTTGGAGTATTTGGACACTTTTCATATTAATTATGGAAGAATTCGCTGCAAATCTTGGACCAGTCATTCATCAGTTACATATATGAGACACAGCAGATCCACAAGTTGGAGAAGAAAAAAAGATCCACAGATTGGAATCCACTGCTGTCCAGCTACTTTTTTTTTATCTGTTTTTTTTTTGTTTGTTTATTATGTTTCATTATTATTATTATTATTATTATTACTATTATTATTATTCCCCTGTGTTTTGTATTATGTTTGTGTCTGAAATAAACTAAAACTAAACTAAACTAAACTTCTAGCTGCCAAGAAGTCTACAAAGAACCAGGACAATATCTACCAAAACCCTTCAGAACCTCTCATTTGTAGGCTGGCAAATGTGACGTAGTGTTCAAGGAGCTGGAGTGGAAGCTTAGTCAAACTCCCACAGATGCCCTATCTTCTAAATGTGGACGCCAGCCAAGAAGGTCTAGGTGACGTGCTGCACCGACATCAAAGCGAAAGGCTAAGACCGGATGTTCAAGTCATAATTCTTGACTCAGAAGTGCGCGGTGGTGTTCCAGCTCATTGACATTTGGACTGAACAAAGTCACCAGTCAACAACCCATTAACTTATTCGCCGTTGTCTGCCGAGGTGGATGAAACGGGTCACTGCTGGGTCTGAGATGTCAAAACATGGATGTGGATGTTCACTACTATTGCCCACACCAACACAAGATCAGGGGTGGACGCAAATGTTCTCAACAGGCAGGGTAACCATGTGACTATACGGAGCAATCAGCAACCAGGTGGAGCGATTGTCCACATCCATGCCATCCAACAGGTCTACACCAATCTGTTCAAGTTTAGTGTCAAGGAAATGTTAGTTTTTATGAGCTATCAAGTGCCCAACAGGAAGATCTCCTCTGCTTGAGAGACAATAGGAGTGATTATAGGCAGAGTTCTGAATTCAGTCATGAATCCACTTGGTAAACACCCCTTGATAGGAAAATATGGGTTTTAGACCAGTTCTCTAAATACTAAGGTTCTAGAATAAAGATCATGAATGAAATCTTTGTGACATGTCATGTATGTTTAAACTTAGAGAAGACAACCTATCCTCTGACTCCAGTCAGTCTGGAGTCAGTCCTTGAGCAAACGGGCCATAGCGTAGGAGGGGCACAGGAAATACAATAGAGCACAGGAAGTACGACACCAGTTCAGTACATGGACCAATGAGCTTGAACCTTATTACTATGTTTTGATATGTAAACCAATGTGCTTGGAACACCTTAGTATCTTTGACATGAGGACCAATGGGTGTGTATCCATGTTCTATATTATAGTTTAGACTTCCCAGTGTTAGTCAGTCAGCTGCTGTATGTACTTGGCTCCTTGTACAAGTAAATTCATACTGGTTCCTGAACCCAGTGACTCCGCCTCTTCTTTTCAGAAAATTCTTCTAACACCCCTGATCCCAGCTGGTCTTACAAGAAATTACAGTATGATGGTAATAAAACCGCTGCATGATGACTAAGGTCATCTGGGCCTTGATAAACATACGGCCTGATTAAAGACAGAACACAAGCCCTCCTGATGAGAGACAAAAAAAAAAAACTCCACTGCAGGTGGCAAAAGAGCCAGAGGATAAGTATTAGATCTGCTATGGTTTCTGGAACAGGACCACAATGACCAGGAAAAATACTGTGGGAGTCACATGTCCCATGGGTTACTGACAGATATGAGTCTCCATGTAGAATTTGGGATTACACTGCAATAATACTCATCTTACCAAGTGTATTTTTCTCATTTCCAGCCAAAATATCTCATCACATTTAAAATAAGACACAATCACCCAAAGAGTAGCTTTTCAGTGAGATACAAGAACTTCTTTTTAGACAATAGATCTGGAAAATCTTATGTTAAGAAGTCTTACCAAGATCATTTTCAGTTGGTCCATTAGCAGATTTTTTTTTTAAAAAAAACTTGAAATAAGCAAAAAAAAAAAAAAAAAAAGTCTTGAATTAAGCAAAAAAAAAAGAAGAAAAAAATCTGCCAATGGAACAAGTGAAAATGATCTCAGTAAGATTTCTTCAAATAAAGATTTTCAAGATCTTTGGTCTAAAAATAAGTACCTAATCTCACTGAAAAGTTACTCTTCAGCTGATTTTGTCTTATTTTAGGTATGATGACATGAGAAATGAGAAAAATACACTTGGTAAGATTTAGATTTTTTCCAGTGTATGATTAAAACACGACCTGGCAGGGAACTTTTATACAGTGGAGAGTCAAAGGCCACATCTGCCGTACATAAATGAACAAGAAGACAAGAAAACACTTAATCAAATTTTATTTATGTAGCGCCAAATCACAACTAAAGTTATCTCATGACATTTTACATATAGAGTTGGTCGAAACCAGACTCTCAAGCCAATTTATAGAAACCCAACAGAATCCACCAGGGGCAAACACTTGTGACTGGTGACAGTGGTGAGGAAAAAACTTTATTTTAACAGGATGTAACCTGGAGCAGACCCTGACTCCTGGAGGATCTGCTTTGACCAGTTAGGGTTAAAGAGGGAGGGTAAAGAAGGAGAGAGAGAAAGAGAGAGTGACAAAGAGATTGGGGAGAACAAACACTCATAAGCCTCAAGAAAACTCAGAAACTAAAACTGGAAACAGACAAACCCACAGAATCCAAGAGCTCTATTCAGACTGAAATACAGTCACAGAAAAAAATAGACCATCAAAACTCATCAAAAACAGTAGTTATGCAATCCAGTCCTAACTCCTGTGTGCATCATGTGTATAAAACAGACAGAAAAGAAAACATGGAATACCTAAAAGCACTGTTTTTGTCAGTGCAATCCCATAGATACTGATGGAAGAACTGAAGTGATTTGGGTTTTTATCAAGACAATACAGAAAATGGATAGATATCAGCTCTGAAATTAAACTCTTATGAGCTATTTTTGTTGTTATCATTATATTTGTCCAAATAAATGTACCTTTAGTTGTACCAGGCATTAAAATGAACAAGAAATTGAAGAAAACAAGGGTGGTCGAATCATTTTTTCTGCGACTCTACATCATTTCAGCAGTATTTGTTCCTAAATACCAAACTGAAATTCTTAGAAAAAAAAAAAACAGCAACAAAATCAAATACAAAAGAGTGCAGACCTCCACCAAGGTAGTGCTTTTTTTTTGTTTCCTCCACTAGATGGCGCTAATTTGACCTCATATGCAGATCTGTGCCGCCATGCACTATCTTGCAATGATAAAGAATCCTTTTAAAAATTCCTGGATCCAGACGGTGATCTGGATCGCCTCCAAAATTTAATCATCTCTTCCTTGACCCAAAGTGGACATATCCTGAAAATTTAATCAAAATCCATCCAGAACTTTTTGAGTTATGTAGCAAACAAACAAACAAACCCACAAACCCTGGCAAAAACATAACCTCCTTGGTGGAGGTAATAATAGAACTTCTTCTCTTTTGTATCATACTGTGTGCTCCCACTACATAGGTGTGATATTTATATATGGGTGGGTGATCCTATAGTGGGATATCACCCACTGTAGTAAACTGAGAATACACTCAAATACACCAAACTGTCAGTATTCACCTCTTGACCATATAAGTGCTTCTGTGATCAGTTTAATGATTATCAATGACCCAGACCCACACACACACACACACACACACACACACACACACACACACACACACACACACACACACACACACACACACACA
>JAQQZY010000024.1:9346847-9358651 GCA_030068375.1 Ostorhinchus rueppellii | reverse complement strand
CAAGATCTCTATGTTTTATTAAAAATCTGCAGTAGGTACTGATTTGCACAGCCATGCAGTGTGTCGACTGCTGCCTGATGGAAGTACAAGAAAGTAATTTCATTTGATTGTACTGGTGGGTGTTGTTAACTGTTAGATATATCTGCCTGTCATCCCTTCCACATGGCTGCTGGGTCAGCTGCATCATCATCAGCTGGGGACCGCCACTCATTAATGTTTTAGTCCTTCAACCCTAGGACATTTGAGGGTGAAGCAGCAGCAGCAGGGTGTTTCCCTGTCACCCCCTGCAGAAGCCCTTTTCCTAATGGATGGACCCTGCTTCTGCCCGGCTCCAGTCAAAAGGGTTTTTGTTGTTCCTTAGAACTTAACACCTGTCTAACCTGTCTGCCTGCACTCAGTAGCTAGTTCATCTGAAACTCCTGTGTTTTCTTGTGCTTGTGACGAACACATTTTGTCCTCTCCTAATGGGATGGTGAGTTCAGTGAAAGGACCAGTCTTGGTAAAAGCAGACCGATGCCACTTGTCTGACCAGAGTGGTGTATGTATGCTCTCAGGAGGGAAATGCAGCTGTTTGATGGTGTTTGCCTTCAGTCCCATACTCTCTCCAGGCCTCATCAGTTGTGTTTTTCAGCAGTTGGTAGACAGAAGCAGAATCTGGCTTGTGGCAGCTTCCATAGGTCAGCCCAGCTCAGTGCACATCTCAAAATGCCGCTTTTCCACTGCTGGCGTTTGTTCAACTTGCCTCAACTCAGCACAGCCCAGAGGATTTCTTCTGCAGGCACCATACTCGCTCAGCACGGCTGGTCATCATAGCAGTGCAGTATAAACAAGTGCGACGTAGTTTTCAGAGTGACTGTCACTATGAGCAGTGCTTGAAAATTGAGATTTCCAGTTAGCGTGGCTTGGTATTCCATTTCACAGACTGATTACACATACTGATGTGGCAGTAACTGTGGACTGACCAATTGACTCTGACAATCATTTTTTTACCTCTACCTCTACTTTTACTTTTACCTCTACAAAGGTGGGACTAGAAATAGTATTTGGTGGTCCATTCTGTCATGCAGTGGAAATGCCAAAAGCAGCGTAAAAATGCCCCCTCCCCATATGCTCTATCTTTGACGCTGACTTGCTTTTATATTGTTCTTGCTATATCCCCGTCACCTGTTCTTTGACCACGCCTTTTTCTAGGAGACCCCCTTCCACTCATACAAATCGCACCCTACCAGTAACCCCCAGATGTTGTTGGTCTGCTAAATATTTTGTCAGCCGCTATGTTCACCTGCCAGGGATGTGTGTGTGTACCTCACCGAAAGATCTATGGACTCTCTTAGTTCTGGGACTCCTCTGAGTTTCTCCTGCTTGTACTCCATTGTAATGGGTTGAATCAGCAGCTGGAGTGGGTTTTCCCCTGAGGAGTCTCGTATGAGAGGGAAACTGTGGGAGTTCCAGCCATTTTCAGATGTGTGGGTTGACTGGTCTGTCACTCCACTGACTGCAAATGTGGGACTTCATTCCATACATCTTCACTTTCCCACATCGCCCTTTTGATATAGTGCTAAATTATAACATCCTGTCTTACACTTCTCAAGAATCTGGCTCTGGTTGACTCTAGCCAAGCCGTCAGAGACTTTTTTTTTTTTTTTTTTTTTTTGATTGCTTTGCCCAGTTGCTTCTTGGAGAGCTGTGTTGGACTTTGAATGGTTTGTTTAGCCAATAGGGGGATTTCCTCATTACCTGTGACAAAAGTGGTGTTGTCGTTTTTGGCAGTTTTTTCGAAACAGAAGACTTCAGAAGTTGGAGGGCTTCATCTCCATTCATGCCCGAGTCACAGTCACGAGTTTGTCCGGGCTGTTTGGAAGCCCTTTTGTGCACGAGGCTGTAGTTTGATCCCTCCTACAGTTTGGCATGCTCCAATGAGGATGATTTCAAAGGCTTAGACAAGAAGGGTGAGGGAAATTAGGCGCCCCATTGTGATTTGTTTTCCCGATTGCTGCCATGCTGTTGCAATATGAAACACTAATTTATTGCCTCTCTTATTTAATTGTATAATTGGATAGAACCTTCCCTCCTTAAGATTGTGATCATGTTTGTTTTTAAAACAACTGTATAAAGTGCCTTGGACACAAATCCAAGATAGCTCATTAGTGAGTTATTTGAGTCTGCACTACTGACCCTATCCCAACTCAGTCATGCCCTAGGTCACAACAAAGAGCTGAGAGGCTTTTTTTTTTTTTTTTTTTTGCTCAATGTCTTTGCCGTTGAGCAAATTAAAGCTCAGTGTGCAGTTTTTATCTCATTTAGTTCAATATATCACACTCTGTCTGTACTTGACCCATCACATGGAGTAAGTCTGACTGTACTCGACATGTTTTTAGGGGGACAGGGGCAAAGAGCTCAGCGTGAGTTGTAACATTCTTAAGCTATTTGAAGACAGCAATGATTTTACAATATTGATCTTAAATGGAATACTGTGTGAGGATTATGTTCCAGGCCCTTTCACTCGTATGTTTATCTACCATTTAGAATTAGTTAGGCGAAAGTAAAGAAATGCCAAATAAAATGCAGTTTTTGCTTTAGAAACATTAGTAAACCTTAAATTCTGATAGATAAGGTTATTAAAAACAGATTAACAGGTAATATGAATGTAAACAGCACTCTTAAGAGAGAGTGCACAGTCCATCTGTTCTCTTTTGTTAGCGTGTTCCAGCTCATTGATTTTGGTTTTAAATTATGAATGTTGCAGCTCCAGGTTACATCTTTTAATGACAGTTTGTTCTTTCTTTCTTTTTTTTTTTTTTTTTGCTTTGAGAGGCCTGTTTTTGAATGCACACATTTATTGAGTTGAGATGCCCAAGGCTTCATGAATAATATAGGAAATTTTCAATCTAGTAGTATTCATCCCCCAGAGTATGATTTTATTTCTACTTCTGCGAAGGCAACCTGTGGTAACTACACTTGAAACAATGATCAGCATCTTTCTAAACAGATAATTCGTTCAATTTGGTGCAGGGGCAGTAGCACTACAAACTGTAATTGGACCAAATGAAAATAAAATACGCAACTGGGACTATATTATAACTGCATTTTCATTGCTGCTATACAATTCAATCATAGTAAATGCAAAAAAATAAGCATGAAGTCAATGACATTAGCAGTGACCTCTTGTGTATCAGCATTTTACACAACGTAAATGCCAGTCCATTAGTCTAATGCTCAATGTTATGCCAGATCTTTTGATATTTCACAGTATAAGCAAAGAGCCTGACATTAAACAAAAGGTGGTTCTTAAAACAAAGGTCATCAGGGTTTATCTTTTACCTAAAATACATTTTCACAGCCCAGACAGGGAATACCAGCAGCCCAATGAGCAAAGAAACAAGGAGCCATGCTTTTTTTTTTTTTTTTTTTTTTTGCTTAAAATGTTATATTACATTGAATGTTATTATTTTTTCTAATGGTATTCATGCATTAAAACTTAACTCAAGGGTTCTAAACAGGGGAATACCTGATATTAATAAAATGATAAAGTAATTCCTCTGTTGCACTGCAGTGTTGTTATGCAAATACTTTCTTAGAGTGCAGCTACTGTTTATTTAGGAATAAATTTATACTTACAATTAATGATGTACCAAGCTTAATGCATTCCTACTGTTCTGCTGAGGGTGGTAGACCAAAGTGTATGTGATATTCTACTCAGCAGCATAATTAATTTTCCATTCCAAAATGCCAGCATTCATTTATTCAATGTGTTGTTATATAAAACCACATAGATTATTTAGCAATTTTGTCCTTTTTGGAGAATCAGCCTTATACAAACCACTTAAGAGCTTCTTTGGTTTTGCACCACGCTTTTATAAATTGACTTTTGAGTCTATTGGAGTATTTGACACGGTAAACCAAGAAAAAAATCTTACGGAGCTCAAATATTTGATTCTATGTATTTGTCCAGATCTGAAGCTAATTAAATTTGGAGCCAAATCTTGGTCAGTGAGGCAGACAGTCAGTCAGAGCTCCACAGCCTTCAGTCATCAGCTCTGCTCTCATCTGCTCTGCTGCCAAGGAGCCACTGCCTTCAAGACGCTGTTAGTTACACAGTGTCAAAATCCCTTTCTGGTGCAGCCATCTTAGCTCTAGTAGTCAAGGTCCACTGCTACAGTGCAATCAGTAGTGGCCAGAATATTAAAGACATTCTTGTGCTCAAGGCCCTCTTCACTGAAAGTAGACCACTTGAGATCCACAGCATTATCACAAGAAGTTTGGATTAGTACATGACAGCAGTTTTGGAGTGTGCTGTACGAATAGGAACGCTTTGTATGTCCTCCTAAGCTGTATAATTAGAATACCAGTTGCATGAGTAAGGCAGGTGGGGGCAAAAAAAATTGAATGTGCTAAACGTTAAATATGAATTCATTCAGGTTTTGGCACAGGTGTAATGTTTTGCCTGGATTGTTTAACCATCATATTCTAGAAGTCAACAATGCCAATCATTGTTTGGGCAGTAAAAATCATTTTAGTCCCGCTCATTTCACAAAAGAAACCTGTATATGAATGATGTTTGTGGGTCACGCAGTGTTGTGTTCCTTTAAAAGCCAATGAATATACATGAGTACAACTGGTGGATGAAAGTGAAAATTAATTGGTCAGATTTAGAGGCACACCAGCTGTGGACGGAGCGGATGTAAATTATGCTGTTTACCTTTTTATTTGTTATCGAAAGCACCTGTGCAAACGTTTTAAATATGCTCTCCCTCTTTCTCTCTCTCCCTCTCCCCTCTCTCTTTTTTCTCCTTGTTTTCAGCGCGACATTGAGGCCAGGCCAAGGTAAGACTGTCACTGTGAATCATGTTCTGCTTTGTTAGAACTGGGTAGTTTAGTAGCAGGTAGGACCTATGAAACCTCCTCACTCAAGTCCTTCTACCATCAACCACCATGAGGCTGATGAGTATTCCACCTGCACGCACATATGCACATGTCCCAGCTCTTTCCTTTATAGTCTCACCTTTAACTGAGTCAAACGTCTCCGAGTCTTAACAGACACAGACTCTAACCAATGCACAGCAGACCTCAAACGCCTCTAAACTAACTCGGTCACATGCAAGTCACGTCAGTGCCCCAGCGAGGCAATTAGCAGCTCTCATCTGTGTGCCCTCTGGAATCAGAGGAGGTGACAATCTGCCCAGTACAATAAGAGGGCCACGGGCAGCGGCTGACAGGCTGGAGCTGCACGTACATGTGCATATCTGTGTCTTTATGCACCGACACACCGCACTGTTTGTGGTAAGACGAGCTAATTTATCATCAGCTGGGTCAAGTGTCCTGTGATTTCATTGTGTTTGCATTTGTACTACGAGAATATGAAACTGACTGCAGGTGTGTGTAAGGCAGGCTGAGAAACTGTAGTGGACAGACGCACTCATATTATTTTCCAGCTGCTATTACAGGTTGTTTGTGTGTGTATGTGTTGTTTTTTTTCTCTCTCTCCACAGAAGCTACATCTTTTACTTTTATCTTGGTCTTTGTCAGCCAATCTGAAACGGATAGTCCTCTTCCAGTCTCACACTTATTGATCTGTTGACACAAAAATCTCTCTTCCTCCTTCACCCAGAACAGGAGCACTCCTAGCACCACCTGCTGTCTCTGCCTTCCCTCCTTTGCTGTCTCACTGGGCTTTCATCTCGAAGCATTCCTCCCCTCTACAGGAACAGACACACATACACACACCACTTCAACAAATGCCAGCACATCTGTCCTCCAAAAAACTAACCCTATTTTCTGTTCACTTTAATTAAGTATGAAGTCTCAATACGAAAATAGTCCAATTTACCACAAAATACAATTTTGGGAGACGGCGTCATTTTCCTGCTGTAACTTCCACTAAAGTCAAACAAACTGGAATAGATTTTTTATTTTACTTTCCCCCCATTCATATTGAGACTAGAAACTTCCTGCAGGCAAGAAATACACCATATTTCTTTTCTGAAGTGTAATGTGCCTTTCTTTTAAAAAAAGCACAAAGTCATGACCAGGCCTGGCTCACTGTGCCAACATGTAATATGTTATTGATTGGTCAGCTAGTATTATGACCCCTAAGCTTCTGGAACAGATGGCTGTATGCTTGGACCCAAGGGTGATACGGAACTAATAGTTTGCCCTTGGTCAAGGGGAACCTCTACATCCCTACAACTCCCTCACACACCCTAACATAATTACTCCCAAAGTCCCTTGTAGTGTCTTAAAATGCAGTGGGTGCAGAATTTACTGTGGCTAGCAGAAAGAGTCACACAGTTTTAATGGAATTGTTGGAGAAATAAAGGTTTTGAGAGGTCAGCGGGGTGAAAAATTAGTGAGAGGTGAGTTTTCCGGACAGGTTCTCGTACTCCCATTATTTTGAGTGCTGGAGTTGGGATGCCTCAAGGGATGAAGGTGACACAAACAAAAAAAGCGAGGAGCAAGACAGATAAGGTGAAATTGACGGAAGAAAGAAAAAAGAAGCAGGAGCAAGATTTGACCAGATGTAACAAGGAGTGGATGTTTAGGGTTATGTGCAATGGGATCCAGACAGCAAATTGATTATGGAGCAGAAACACTAATCCGCTGTCTGAGCCCCATATCGCAGTAGACGAAGCATTCCCACAGGACTGCAATCCTGCACCCACACGCATCTTTCCTGGACCTTCTCATCAATACGATTTCCCGCCTCTCCCCGAGCTTCTTAACATAGGTACTCCATGCCTGCCAAGATCTGCCTTCCCCTGAATATAAATCTTCCTCTACTCCCCTCAGCCCAACCATCACACTGCTGCTTCTAATGTGATGCATAGCAAATTTCACTTTCGTTCCTCTGACGTACTGTTGCTGACTTGCATTTTTATTTATTAATTTTTTTTTATTACAGGCATTTGCACATGTGGTTATATGGCGTAATTTATATATGTGAATAGATCATTATTAATAATCTGCATCAACTGGCGCAGCGTCTTTGTACCTAATTGCATGTATTGAGGAAGTGTATTTTGCAGCCCTGCAATTACTGATTAGTTTTACTATCAGTGATAGTATAATATTAATACATAAACACTCTTCTAAACTCCTTTAGCTCTAAGTAACAGCATTACAGAGTGTTTCCATTTGTCCAAAACTTACAGATGTTTCTGTAAGTTTACATGCACACCAATACTTGGATAATTATCCGATTTCTGAAGTTATCAGACTATTCACGTGATCATGTAAAAAGGATAATCTGGTAGGTTTTATCCGATAACAGCAGTTCTCTGATTATGAGAAATCAGATGAACACACCTAGATTTCTCCCCAGTACTCCCAATGTCTTCACACATGTATACAAGTTAATCTGATTTCTTCTATTTTTGTTTTGGTTTTATTTTACATCTGAACATGTAAAAAAAAAAAAAAAAGATTCATCATTCATTCATTATCTGAACCTGCTTCACCCTCACTAGGGTCGTGGGGGTCGCTGGAGTCTATCCCAGCTACTTATGGGCAAAGGTGGGGTACATCCAGTTCATCGCAGAGCTGAACAAACAAGGAAATGAAATAAAGGATAACAGCAACATGTAACCTATTTTGTAGTCTTATTAGCTCCCACATTAGGACCACTATTGCTGACACCATAGGAGTTACCATTGGTCAACAAGACAAGACCGGATGTTTTGATAATGACAGGAAATGTACGTCTTACATCATGATGTACGTACATACTCTAAATTTTTTTTTTTTTTTGAATAATGAAGTGAAACATTTAAACCAGCATTTTTTGATTATCGTGTTTCTGAAGTGCATTTACCAGATTTTTATGGTCATGTAAACGGGCACATCGACTTGCACGTAAGAAGAGTCAGATCAGAGAAATAGATGTAACTCAAATGATTAACGGTTAAAATTCTTTGCAACTGTGTAAAATATGTCCACAGGTATACTCTCAGGGTTCGCCCCAGAACTTTATAGTATCCTGCCCCCCCCCCCCCCACACTAGATTTCAAACAAAAAAACAACATGGCACTAAATATTTCAGCACGCACCTTGCTAATCTGACAGATTTCGGTCGATTTTAGCAAAATTATCCGGGGAAAATAGAAAAAAAAAAAAAAAACACCGAGCTAGCAGTATACTGGCGCAGTCCCGTTGTTCCATCGTCTGGGGAGAACCCTGACTCTGTACCATGATTTGCTGTAGCTAATAGCACATTTGCGTGTCCTTAAATTTCCAGATTTCATTGCAGTAATCAGATATAATATGTTACTTCTTTGTGCTTTTTCTCTTTTACAGTACTCTATATTCACACTTGCATAAATACATACCTTACATTTGTCAAACCACTGACTGGCTTTTTATTTCATTAGTTTTTCTCAGTAGAAGTACAAGCCGTTGATCAGTAGTCTACACACATACACACAAATTAAGGGCTATTGGAGAGGGTCGATCCTGCAGTAATGCTTTAATTTCCAAACCGCTTTTATGTCGTCTCCTGATACGTAAATGTGCAAAAGAGATCTAAAAACAGACAGTGCAAGGAACAGGGATATACGCTAATCCATTCCATAGATTTGAATATGCTGTTTATTTTTAGCAGGTATATAGTGTTTTCTCCCTTTGTTCTCTGTTTTTTTGTGGCGTCTGTGCTTAGCTTAGGGATTTTTGACCGTTTCACAAGTGACTGCAGGTTTCCACTGTTACAAGAGAATAGACGGTCTCATCAAAAAGATGTATGATTTTGGAAAGTTTTGTGTAAACAGAAAAAGAATGGTACTTTTTATTTGTCATTTCAGTTTTTACAAGCACTTAAGTTATTCTATGCAGTATTAAAATGCTTTTCTGGTATGCACCTCGTGCTTTCGAGCCACCATTAGTTCACTATAATTTTATACCCCTTGGGAAACTGTATTAGTGTAGATTACTGCAATGTGTAGTAGTTTGAAAGCGCAGACAATCAATGCATCATTTTTAATGGATTTTTTAAATAGGCCTTCCAAGCAAAGAGAGATGCAGATTAACATTTACCATTAGAGCTTTTCTTCTAGAAGAAAGTTTTTTATTTGCAGATATGAATAATAAACACAGAGGAAAGCAATAGGCGTTATGACTGTTTTCAACCTCAGGGATTAGTGCATAAAAATATAGTAAAGGAAGACAGAGAAAATAATATAGGGGTCAAGGGAGTATGGTTGAAAAACAAATGAATGCAATAAGATAAGTTTAAATAAGTCTAGATTATGTTACAAACACAAAAATCTATTGTGTTTTGGCTCTCAGCTTCTTGATCTCTTTGTCTTTTTGACGAATAACATAAATCAAGGTAAAGCTTTGCAACATGCAGCAAGTTTGCTTAAGATGAGTAATGGAAGGCGTTGGTGAATATAAATCACACAGTGTAATGACACTAAAATAGTCAACCTGGCGGTGGAGCATAGCACTTCTAATTACAATGCAAGATCCAATCACTCACATCTCTGTCAGCGTCTCTGGAGCTCATGTCCCCTGCTTTACTCATTTTATCAGAAAGGCATGGCTTGGAACACACGCACAGCTGGGAAGCAGGCAGGCTTTATTCTCATTTTCTTTCTTATTTTTAACTTTTAAGATTTACCGTATGACTCAGCTGTGCTCACACTGTAATTCGTAGCTGCACATCAATAATATTCTCTACTTTGTTTCACTACTTCTGTCGGGGAGGTTATGTGATCACTCCTGTCAGTCTCTTCGGTCCTGTTCAGAGGTTATCCGATCACAAATGGACAGCTCTAAGCGCATCAGTTCAGTAGAATGGCAGCAGAATGCGTCTCCAGTGTTCTATATGCAAATAAAGACCCTCATCTAGAAGCTTAAAACCCAGCACAAGCTTTCATTTGAGTTTAACAGGCTGGGTTTGCAATATTTTTTTGCAAATTGAATTCAGAGAGCAGCTCAAACACAAAAACACGTCTTTTAAGATGGAATGTTTTCTTGTGTGTTAGTAATTGCATGTGGAGACATTGTGCTCCAGTCCATATGCTTTAAAACTCAGTATGACATATTATGAAGATAATTTTGTGCCTATTATTCAAGCAAAGGGGGGATAAAAGACCAACAAAAAATAAGTTTTGAAAACAAAAATGAAGGTTTCAAAATGTTTGCCACCAGCCACACTGCCAATCCAAAGCAAACTACTGATAGAAAACCACCCCTTCTGCTCATTCCCGCCCATCACAGCCAGTTGAACTTGGAAGCAAAAGTTCTTACTCAGTCCACTCAAAACTTTTCTACTGGCAAACGATTTTGACCCGAAAAGTACCAGAATCAGAATCAGCTTTATTGTCATTGTAAAAACCGTCACAATGAGATTTGTGTGCATCTCCAACAGTTTGTTTTATAAAATGTTCCTAAAACATCCTGCCTGTACTTAACAATTACAGAATAATTTACTTAAACATATTAAATATTGTACAATTAGCAGCAACTTTTAACTTAAAAATATAAAACCACACTTGTACATAAAATATGACATGTATAAATTTGAACTTGAAAACAAAACTTTTTGATTTACAAAAGATCTAGAGATGCAAAAGCTTTGGACCTGCAAACAAAATGTTTAAAATGATGTAACATTTTGGCCTGCAACCTGAAGTTTCAGATTTAATATGAAAGAAAATGAGAACACAATCAATTTTGTTCAGCTTTAAAAAAAAAAAAAAAAAAAAAAAATTGCTTTCAAATCTTAATTTTTTGTTTCAAAACTATATTTTTTGTTTGCCCCCCCTTTTTTTTGCATAATAAAGACTAAAAGTTATCTTCATGCATCTTTGACCTTTCTGTGTTTTATATATTCTGCCTTGTATGATACATGCATTAGTAATGATTGAGTCTTCCAGTGCTTGAAAATGTGTGTGTGAATTCATAGCAGATTATGCAATGTCCCTATGGAGAAATCCTCTGGTTCACTCAGGCAGCATTATACATATGAAGCATCCATAACATAATGTTCATGTGTCTTAAAGTTAGCGGGGGTAGGAGATCCTTCAATCCATTTTAGGATGAAGAATATGGACTTGTGCATCCCACTCTACCTCTAAATGTATCTTAAGTGTCCGGTTTTCCACTGTGGCTCGAGTGTTTTCATGCCTTCCATTAGAGCGGACTACTAGTGACTGGATCACACAGGAAGCGTGGTAATGCCAGGTCGAAACAGCGCCTGTCTGTCTGTCTGTATTGCTTAGAGTGAGACTTGATGGAGGGGTAGGCCCCGGGATGACATCCTTAAATTTTGGAGCAGATTTAATAAAAGAGGAAGATGGCTGAGAGTGTTTTTCAGTCGCTGAATAAAAAATAATTGGCTAGCCAGTGGCACCAACAGGCAAAAAGGAGAAATATAGGTCATAATTTGTTGTGCGTTTGCGGTTTAATTATATTGTACAACGAGATGACTGACACGTTGATTGTTGGGCTTTGGTGGAGGTTTGCCTTCTCTGGAGTGTCGTTTCGGTAGCATTCTGGCTTTGTATGACTTTAAAACATCTCATTACTGTTGCATCCTATCCTATATCACTCTCTAACCTCAAACCTCAACTCTCCCACTACTGTCTGCTTCCGTAGGTGAAGACTTTATACCACTGTCAATCACTGCAGACAGTTATATGAGCACCGAAACCAAAACACCAGGAGCTGACTTAGTAAGAGGGAGCTCTTTGGGACACAGACTATCTGTCTGTCTGAGCCGCTTGCCCTTCACTGGGTCAAATAGCTGGGCTAAGTGAAGTAGGAGTGTGTGTGTGTGTGTGTGTGTGTGTGTGGGGGGGGGGGGGGGGGGG
>JAQQZY010000024.1:9247375-9260737 GCA_030068375.1 Ostorhinchus rueppellii | reverse complement strand
GGCATTCAAAATGACAAGGCAAGTGGTTTCTCCAATCAGAGCGAATGTTTTTGAATGAGAACCCCGCTTCAGCAGAGGTAGGCTTATGAAGGACTGGTGGCAATCAGGTTAGCTTTTGTCAGAGAAACTTTAGAATATAGGGTGAAATCTGTAATTCAGTCCTTATTTCTGAATCAACCAACAACAGTTGTAAAGAGATTTGTGGACTTGGAACTGACATTAAAAAGAAGTTGCTGTGTATGATGCATTGCGAAACACCTGCCCCCAAGACTTGTGATTAGTGCGGTGTAAAATAGATTGGGTATAATGCACAGTGAATGGATCAGTTCCAGACTATTTACTCCGTATTGAATATGCTGAGAAAACCGGATGGCTGGTCAGGCTATAAAAGTACAGGATTGATACTAACCACTGAGGAAAGTCACCTCATTTATTTTTCAGCCAATCACATGGCACCATATTGAGGTGGTCAAAAATGGTCCCAATTGAGTGGTCATCAACATGCCTTGAGCTGTTACAAATAACTCAGCCAGAAATCATTGCTCAAACAAGTATTGATAAGAAAACAACAAAAAAGGAGTATAAAGTTTTCATTGATGCCGAGTATACTTAATGAAGTACAACCACCATATAAATCTAGATAGTACTTTAATATCTTTACTGTGAACTATAACTGTCCCGAGTTTTCTTTTTGATTGACAGACATTATATGTGCAAAAAAAGTGGTTTTTTTTTTGCCATTGAGTGCTGTTCGCATTTCTTCCACATTTGAGTTCCATGGGTAACACCTGAAAATGGCAGGACTCTGTTTCTGTATTAATAATCAAATCATGTTGTCACGTCTTGAGTCAGTGCATCCTGTTGTGCTAAAAAGGTGCCCACTGCTAATAAATTCCTGTCACCTCTGCTACAGTTTGATTGAAGCTTATGTCTCAGTAGGCGTTCATTCTGTCTAAACCAATACAAGGCCATTATCATTGAATAAGATAGACTTTAGAGACATAGTGGAAGGAAATTCACTTTCTGTGATGGAGAATTTGGTATCTCTCTGATAAGTCTATCAATATTTGGGAAGCAGACCCTGTTTTCTGTGGTCTGCTAAACCCCAGCCTGCTTTTGCTTTGACCATTATTTCTGTATTGGAGCAAAAGAGCGCTTACATGTGATTGTTAGAAATTTTCTCCGAGAATATCACTATAGTCCGTCTTCCTCAGCATACTGCTACTTACATGGTGTCCACTTTGAATAAACCTATGCTGTTTACTCTTCTGCTTCTCTCACAGTCTGACTGGGATGATAATAATAATATCAGCTAGACTCTGGAAATGTGAGGCACATTGATGTTTTTTAGGCCAGCGTGTTGACTTGTACTTGGTATTCTAGCCGCCGAATTCCATGAACCAGTCATATTAGGTCCCTTTGATGCATTGTCACAATATTTTGCATTAGATTTGACATTTATTGCAGGCATTAGTAAAAGTCATACATTTTGGAATCTGCTTGGGACTTTGTGCCTGAGCTCTACCCATAAAAATGATAATCACAATGTTGACATTTGAAGATACGGCATTAGACAATTCTACTGGCAGGAGTTCCCACCTCATACAGAGTTGGAGCTCAGAAAAAAAAGGCAAATATTATACCTGTGAATGCAAGTTTGCTATATACTTGTGATTGCAATTATACACTACAGTAACAAAAAAAAAAAATGCCCTGAATGCTTTACCTGTTAAAACCCGTTAACTACTTTTGGGGCGACTTCCAAATTAATTTTTCTCTACATTTAACCTTACCTATTCATGATAGCTAATATTAAAGCTGCACGATATTGGGAAAAACTGACATTGTGATTTTTTTTTTTAACCCTGCTATATATATTACCTAGGGTGCCGATAGAGGGGGGCAAACATGACAAATTCATGGGGACCAGCATTTTTGGGGGGCCCATCGAACAGTGGAGGGGGTCCAGTGGATACAGGCTAGAAGTTGTAAAAATGTGGTGTAAGAGCCGCTGTATAAAAGAGGCAGAGAAGTTGGAAGTTCAAAGGTGAAAGCATGTTCCGCTGTGTGCCGACAGATCGACAAGATACAGAATTTTATGAAAAGGTCCACGATGCGATATGAAAAAATATCAATATAATGGCTGTGTGGTGCTGTCATAAATGGTCAAACAAATTAGTTGCATTACCTCTCATTGTGGCAACAATTGCAAGGTACTATTGACTCATGACTCAGACTTTTTGTAGCTGAAATAATTCCAGATAACTGACGTTGCTTTTCTTTTTGGCACAAAGTCTTTGTTTTTTGTGATTTTTCTCTTGTTTGTTGCTCATTTTTTAATGGTGTTACCAGCAACTCACTCCATGTGCAGGGGCGTGGTCTGCTTTGGTAAACTGACTAAGAAAGATTGTGATTGGTGGATCGCTGCGTGCAATGTATGTCAGGTACCCTTGGAAATTACATGAAAACACGTTGAGTTAATTTACCTCCTACATCGCAGCACCTGCGATATGATTATTACACAGTTACATTGTGATGACAATGCTCAAACGATATATTGTGCAACTCCAGCTAATATCCAGCTAATATCAATTTATTGACTATGTATATTCGTCAAAACTTGCAGTAAATATAAAGAGTATTGTATAAAAACATTGAAAATTGAAGACAAATGACATCGTACTCGTACTTGTACTCGTCATCTTCCGCTTATCCGGATCCGGGTCGCGGGGGCAGTAGCTTCAGCAGCGAAGCCCAGACGGCCCTCTCCCCAGCGACATCCACCAGCATATGACATATTCAGGGAAATATATCATCAACAAAACTTAAAAACCAGTGTTTAAGCAACATGGTTTTACTGTTGAATCAATATTACAGAAGATGATGACGTGTCTACGGAGCCTCTGAACATCCACGTGTCATATCTGATGACCACGAAAAAGCTGAGAAGCTGCATTTTATTTGAATTATTTACATGTATTGATATAGATAAGATTATGGTACACATTTTATATCAGCAGATGCTTTCGATGCCGGCGGCTCTTTAGGTCTGTGAAGGTTAAACAAGAGATCATCCAATAAAACCTTGAATCAGAAAAGTCAACATGTATAACATATAAACTCTATAGTGGATTATGACAGCTTTACGACAGCTCTGTCTGGTGTATAATGTCTGACAACATGTAATATTAAACCTTCACTATGACTCTGTCTGTAATGTGTAACAATATCTGATTGATTGATTTCCTTTCTAATCCAATAGTAAGTAAAACCCAGGTTGCCAGTACACATAGTGTTGCACTCAGAGACATAAACGAAAACTGAAATTTACCTTCAGGCGAACAAGTTTTTTTATTTCTGCCTTGCAAACTCAAAAACAGCCTGACCTCTGTGGCTAATCTCATCACGTTTCCTCTACTGCTGAAGATATACCTGTGGCGTTCACGGTGCATATGAAAAGTCAGTACCAAAACATAGAACAAGAAAATACTCTTATTCTACAGGTTTTGTGTAATACAAGGTTTGGTGCTACTCAAGTGCACCCCTTTAGACTGAAAAAGATGAAAGTAATGAAAAATAAACTGTGTCAGCTCCCTAATAATAGTACAAATGTAGCAGTATGAGTCCCTCACAATCTCAGTATTTAAAGGGAAAATAGTATGAAATTGATGAGTAAGTGTGATTAAAATATGCAGAATACTGGCACTAAAACAGCCACACACATCAGAGACTTGAAAATGATAATAATATTCGTTCTACATTTTATTATTATTATTATTATTATTTCTTGTCAATGAGGTTTTGAGACTAGAGGCTGGTTACTGTAGTTCCTTTCTACTGTGCTCACTGTTTATGATTAAATACACCTTTATCCCCACTTAATGAATTTGTATGTCAGTCTTATTCCATGAGAATTGATTGTAGAACAGGAAATGCTGGGATTGGAAGTATTGACATTTCAGTGTTGATCTGCACACTGCCATTCTGTAAATGTCTCCTGAATACTAATCAGTTGACCTATAGGGAGAAAAGTCAATTTCCAGACTAAATGACATCTAGTCTTCCCTTGACTTTGGAAATTAGCCACACATTTAAATACATCGACCTGAGTCAGATGGGTCAAAATTTTGCTGCCCCGAAGTTTCCTCTTTTAACATTTTCATGGTAATTTGATTTTATCTGGAAATATTTCTTTTGAAATCGATCGAAACCTGCGACCCATCAGCTTCTAATATGGAGACACCAAATCCAGCAAACACCGCTACTCTCCATTTACCGCAATGCCAGGAGGCTATTTATTCATCCAAATTGGCCTTGTAGTTCTGCTGCCTTTTATCCTTGTACTCGCCCCCAAAGATATAAGATAAAGTATTGTTATGTAATATGAGATTTACCCACACAGTTCACTGACGTAGGATCATATCGGCGCAGTTACAGACCAGCCAAGTTTATGGCATTCTGGTTTGCATCTTGAAAATATATCGTACCTGTTCAGCTGGTCGCCTCGGCCATGCACCAGAGGGAATATTGACATTTATAAATTGAGGTAGAATGTCGGAAAGATGAATTAGTTGTGTATTGGTTATTTCCCTCTTCACCCAAGGGTGCTTATAGCTTGTTAAGGATCAGTGTTGTGATGTATGCTGACTATAAATGGCTGACTACATCACTCAAGGACTGCCTGGCTCAAACACACTACACCGTAAGCTTTTTACTGCTTACAACACTGTGGAGCATGTGTTGCTTGACTTCCTCTTTGCCTGTAGGATATGTTATGTAACAAAGAAGTATTTATATATCAGCAGAAACATCTTCTGTGCTTTTTCTTTTCTATAGGAGTAAAGTCAGAACAGTGTTTATATCATGACTGCATTCCATACTATTAGATAGAGGAACTTTTACATCGCCCACTGATTTCTGACCTGGTGCTTTGCAGTTGGTTGGTAGTTTGCAAATTGGTGTCACCATGTTGGGTTTTTAGAGCTGTAAATATGTAAATCATCATCTGGTTGATGAGTGTGACGTTACAGAGTCATAACACTAATTTCTGGATTCAACAATGCCTGTAAGTAAAAACTTCAAATATCTTTTAGTTGTGCTTCTGAACAGGCAAGATTAATTTTTAAGCTCAAATACAGAAATTAGCTTCCATCGTCAGTGATTAATCAAGTGTAGATTGTGATTTTTAGGCTCTCAAATACCATTTAAGCTCCTTTTCTCCTTCATCTGTAGCACTTCATTGCTGGATGTGTTGATATAAAGTAAATTGCTTCTTTATTTACATTCCTAAGATGGACAGTACAGATAAATGGCTGATAAACACAACACAAAATGTGAGGATGTGAAATTCCTCATAAATGTTATGAGATTATTCCATAAAGATTCAAAGTGGGAGAAGCAATGGGAAGTGATGTCACTTAAGGTGCAATTTTAACTAGTGCCAAATATTTTTTTACGCGATCATTTAAGAAATATAACTAGACTTATGAACTTCACCAACTTCTTCTGCTCTTTATAAACCCCTTGAAAGTGGACAAATGAGAACTGGATGTTTTTATTATGGGCTTACGGCTCAGTGCTGCAGCCTCTTGAAAACAGAAATGAACAGAGCTGGACCCAGAAACAGGAAATGATGTCACACCTTAAGGGATATTTGGACAAAAGGGGCGGAGCTGCAGAGGCTCAACAAATCGGAGTCATCTGTCAAGGAGCAATTTGAGTTTCGGGACGATGTGAGTCACGCATGTGTATTTATCTCTCTTGCCATTTTTTACGGGTCACTATGGCAACCTTGCTAGGACAAATCATACCCTCCATTGCTCAGTTTCCCGCAGATTTAGATCGCAACATTTGTCAGCTGGACAGACCCTCAGCTGTGAAAGAAACCAAAAGTAGGCACATAAACGGAGTCTTGAAATCACTTGTGATTGCTAGAAAGATACTCCTTGAAGCAAAAGTTGCTTTACTTGTCTCTGTACTGTAAAATAATATGACTCCTACAACAGTGATTTGTCCTTGTGAGGTTGCCATAGTGTGTTGTACAAGATGGCTGACGGAAGTAAATGCTTCCATGCATGCACGATTCACGTCGTACCAAGACTCAGATCGTCCCTTGATATCATGTATGAGGGGTCATGAGGGAGCTAATGCTTACTGACTCTATAAAACAGCAAATTTCATCAAGTATTGAACAACAAAGTCATTACAGTTTTGTTAGATAAAGCTAAAACCCAAAACTACAGTGGAGTTGTCGGTCAAGAAATAAACGTCGTTTAGTAGATGAACAGAATAGTCCGACTTGTCAGGTGAGCTAAGTTGTATATTAGCCTGTCAATCAGAGCCTGACAGATCTTAAGGTTGACAAAAAATAAAGATGGATCAGATCACTTATTAGAGGCTCCAAATGAAAAGAATATGGCCAGACTGACTCATGCAAAAAAAAAAGAAAGGAAAAAAAAAAGAATATTGACTTAATATTTTTACAGTAAAGTGCAGTGATAGTGTGTGGGGCCCAGGCCTTTTCGGAGCCGACTCCAGCCGTCAGCAGTGTTACAGCTTTCGTATTGGCTTAATTTTGGAGCTGAGATCCTTGCCCTTTGGTATGAGTCCATTCAGTGAGGATGAAAGTTATTAAGTGTTGCTGAAACCCTGCTGGGGGGGTAAAAACTAACCTCGACTGCCATACGGAATAATCTTAAAATAACATTTTTAAGGCTGATATCAGAGAATTCACAGCAATTCCCAAAAAAACGGTCATATCATCTATTTTGAATTTAATATATCAGTGAGAATAAATGTGAACTCCTGTACCTGAGGTGTTATCAGACCACACACAGCCGGTGAGATTATTGGTGGAATATGTGGGTCATTCCTTCCATTGAACGCTGAGGCACAGTGTCTCCTGCTCTTTGTGTTTGTGCACCCTGGCTTCCCAGACAGAGGCCATTCGGGCCAATAAACTGTGTGTCTGTGCTTATCTTTGCATGTCTTTGGAGCAGTAAGGACAGAGAAAGAAACAGAAGGAGATGTTGTGCTTTTGGGCTGGCTGACATGGTCCACATGCTTCCAGCCATAGTTGCACAGAGGAGGCCAAGGATCGAGGGCCAGGGTGGCTTTAGTTCCCAGAGTTGTTAAACAAAGCCACATGACTGGAGTCACGTTTCAGACATCAGTAATGCTGCAGCTTTAACTACTCCAAGCGCGTTGTGTGGTTTCGGTTACACCCATTTATCATTTAAACGTATACGAACCATTTTTCCACCCTGAATGAGCAAATATGTTGTTTAGTTTCTCGTGTAACTTGCATCAGTGCTTGATGAATTAGTGCTCCTATGGGCCGAAGGACAAATGACACAAAATGGTACTGATTACGGTAAAATATACAAAATCGCTGTTTAAGATGAAGCAATGCCATGGCTACATTTTGGTTGGGTTTATAGACAAAAACAACTAGTTTAGGCTAAGGGAAAATATGTGGGAAGGGTTACAATAAGAAATTTATATGGCTATCACTGTCATACTTGTATAACAAAAATAAATATTCTATTTACAGAAACAATATGACAATTTGTGATTAAATGCAAGGGGTTTTGACAGGTTCCTAATAAGCAGATTGCTCAAATGGTCCATGAACATGTTTTTTTTAACAGGAGGATGAGCTCCATTACCCACATTTCATGGCTTAGAACAATGAAACACACTGTAGGATCTTTGACCGTAAGGTGTGAATCCCATTGTATTTCTTTCTGTGTGGTATGTGGACTTTCCAGTCCATTCTGTTTGAGGATCTCTGATCTATAACTCATGATGCTTAATGTTTCATGAACCTTGGGATACGTGGATCGAAGGAGACAGAGAAACAGGGTGGAGTAAAATACACCGGAAAAAGAAGACAGCTCATTATATATTGATTTTGGATTGATCTTAACTAATTTCTCATGCAGTGATGCAGAGGTTTGCTAATCCTTGATGGTTGCCTAATATTGATCCACCCTGTCCTTGGTTGCCGAGATCAAACCCTGGCCTTATTTACAGAGGAGAGTTATTACAAAGACTTCTCAGTTTTATATTCCAAACCTTTGTGGACATGAAGATGTTTGCAGGATACTGTGTACCTTTTTAACCCAATAACGGCAAACATATCATATAAGATACACGAGTTTTTGTCTACAAGATCAGTGTGATATTTTTTTCTTGAAAAACCTGACGTATACAATTAAATACATGCAATACATGGATAATCTACCACGGGGAGGAAATTGTTCACCAGGGCCTTTCCAGTGACACTAAAAGACTGACATTAATGTGGAAGGATGCAGAACTTGGTCAATTTTGAAAAGGAATTACCAATTTATTAGACATGTTTGTGTTATGTTTTTGTTTGCTCAAAAATAATAATATTTAAGCACTGAGACCTGATGTATCAAATATGATACGAAATTGAAACTCATACTTGGAAACTGATTTAAAAAAAAAAAAAAAAAAGGTTCAAAAGGACCAATAAAGGCTCCAGTTTCAAAGAACTGGAATTTTCTGTCAATGATTTAATGGTTCAGGCTTTATAGGGTTAAGAATAATTCTATTATGTGGTACAGTATCTAAGCATATTCCTAGTGGAGTTAAGTTGGTGCTGCATTGATTTTAACTGTCTACAGTGCTAGTGTCAAAACATATTTTCAAAGTTTTGTTTTTACGTCCAAGTGGTGAATATTTCAGGAGTGTTTCTTCATTGCTTTTTTCAGTAAACTCGTGTTGAGCACAAACACACACCACTTGTAATACTGTATGAGCAGCGAGACAGCAGATTTATCCATCATTACAAAGTTTTACACTGAACTGCATCTACCAGGGAAATAATAAACCCCTGTACTTTCAGTTTTAAGGGAGTAGAGGTGGTTGAATTTTAACACCCCATATATTTTTCAGGAAATCTCTACTCTGGCCATCTTATCAATCCTGACAGCATCTCTCTCTGTCTCCACATTGTTTTACAGTTAAGCGTAAACCTTTAAGGTAAAAACACCCTGTGTACTTCAAGACAGGCAGAGATGCTACATCCTGTTTACTGTCTTTGAAGCTGGACGTAAGAAACAAAAAAGGATCACCAGGCAGGTATCGATAAAGCACAGTAGTGAGGAAAAAGCACAAAAATGACCTGCTGAGTGAAAGATGAAAAGCACAAAGTAGAAACCAATTACCACTGACAAGTTTTCTTTACTTAATATTAATTGCTTTGCGTTTTTGTTTAACTTCTGGAAAATAACCCTTCAAGTTCTGTTTCTGCTCGAGTGTTTTTGAAAGCAACAATGGCATGAATGCACTAATTAATAGATGTAAATAATCAGTCCTGAGCCAACAGCATAGTTTTATTCTCACCATGAACAAAAGCTTTGGTTTGATTTGTAAACCGTAAAAGCAATAATGGATGAGATCATATCCTGCTAATAAAATATCAAGGTAAATTAACACCGTAATTGTTAATTATGTGGCTGCATTTTATAGTTGGACAAATATACCCGTTGTTGTTATGCAGGTCTTGGATGTGAGGCTCAGCGGATTGCAATTATACAAAGTCTAACTAGCTGATGATATGGGATTAATAACGAAGTCTGCAGCCATTTTATCTGACTGGTGCTGTCAGCAAACAACTGCACTGTCCGTCCAAAGTCCTAAGCCTTTGAAATGATTGACCTTGAAGATGTTGATCTGTTATGCATTCAGTGTAGTTACGCAGACTTTTAAGCAGTCTCGGAAATTGGGACACGACTATAGAGTTATGGATTAGTTTGTTTAGAGCTAACACAGCACATTCTGTCGTTTTTAGCCCTGCCCAGTCACCTTGGTTTTCCCACTTTTATCTTCATCCATGGTGCTCCCCGTGAGAGGAGAATGACCTGCTGTATGTGTCCCCTGTGTTGCTTTGTCTGCTGTCAGATAGGGAACCGTTCCTGGCAGGCTGACAGCTGGCACCCCCGCTGTCCCCCGTGATCACCAGTCATTTGCTGTACTGTGTCTCACAGTCACCGTGGCAGCCACTGTGGACACTGACAGGCTATTTTGGACCCAAATTCCTGCATCCCCTCCGTCAAGCAATGCAAACACTACCTTAAAGGTCAACAAAAACGCATAGGGAGCAGAGGGAACATCCAGGCAGCTGATCAGTTAATTTGTTGAATCACCTTCATACGGTGTCATACAACACACATTTGGATCATCATGACTTTCATTTGTTATTTAAGCTACAGAGACTACTGAGGTTACAGTCATGAGCAAATGAATCTAAAAATACTCACTGTAGTTACTCTACTGCAAATAATAATGTGGAGATAAAACAAACAAGTAGGTTTGTCATCTTGGAAGCATATATTAGTGTCCTTTTGGATCTGGAATGTCTTGTGCCTACTTATGTTTGAAGTGAAGTCCATCTGTGCATAATACAGCTATGTAATGGACAGTTTATTTTTGATATGTATAATAATTTTGTGCTTTGTGCTGGATTGTTTAAGATTTATTTTGACATGTAAGATTTGTGGGACTTTGTGATCAGTAGAAGGTAAGGGGTAGGGATTAGGGATGTAAATAAGGGTGTACATTGGCAAGAATCTAGCGATACGATACAAATCACAATACTAGGATCACAATACGATATATCACGATGTGTCGCAATACTGTTAAAAAGGCAATTTTTTGTTTATTTCTCTTTTAAAAATGATTATTTTCTTGAAGAATTGAATTACACCAGAAATACGCACAAATACTAAACTACTGTGTTAAAACTTAAATTATATTTTATTTATTATTAATTATTATATTTATGTAATATATTCTATTAGCTCAGAACTAACATCATAACATTATTTTGGTGCAATCCCAACAAAGGAACTAACATCTGCCTCTCAGACAGTAAAAAGTGCTTTTAGGATGCTTCAAATAACCATTATTTAATAAAACAGTGTTAGATAATAATAAGTAAAATATAAGCAATAAAGAAAACCCAAAAGTGAACTTCTACTATATCTGCATATATTTGAATAAATATATAACGGTAGCGATGCAGTACTTTTTAATATTGATACAATATTGCGAAAGGAAATATTGCGATATATTGCAGAACCGATATTTTCTAACACCCATAGATGTAAACAATCGACTGTCAATTAATTGTATATAAGAATTTGGTCGATTAAATTGTCAGTTAATTGCCCTTTTCCATGGTGGGATTTGTGGTGTTGAAAGTAGGGTGCGACACTACCTAAACTAGGCTTCTTGGCTGAAGTTGAATAATAGTGCGGCTGGGATAGCCGGTCATCGAACCGGATCATGGCATTGATGAGTTAGAATTGCTTTAGGGATATGGTGGAGTGAAACACAGACTGGCCTGTCTGTCTGTGGGAGTGGTGTGTCCCCGCCTAAATACACGCACAAATGTGGGGTCGGTATTGGACCGGTTGGTGTAGTCCATGGTCATGTGGACTATCTGATCAGTGAGACGGAAGTTGAAAACATCCTCCAGGCTCCTAATCGGGGCCACCAGAGGATGTCCATAGTCTCACTACAGCAGTGGTAAACACACAGCCTGCGGGCCAAAACCGACCTGCCAAAGGTTCTAATTTGGCCACGGTATGAATTTGGAAAGTATAAAAATTATACTAAAGTTATTAAGAGTCAAAGGTGTCATACTTGTTTTAGTTAAGGTTCCACATTCAGCCTAATTGTGATCTCAAGTAAAACTAGAAAAACACTAGGAGATGCAGACCTCCGCCAAGGTAGTGTTTGTACTTTCCTCCTCTAGGTGATGCTGAATGACCTCATAGGCAGCTCAGTGCCATCATGCCCTATCTCCCAATGATAAAGAAACTTTAAAAAAATTCCTGGATCCAAACGGTGATCCGATTCACCACCAAAATTTATTGACTTGTTCTTCATCCCATTTCTAACAGTTCCTGAAAGTTTCATCCAAATCCGTTCAGAACTTTTCAAGTTATTTTGAACACAAACAGACAAACAGATAAACACCAGCAAAAACATAACCTCCTTGGTGGAGGTAATAACAGCACAATAACCTACAAATAATGACTCCAAATTTAAATCAAAATTTCATTTTAAAAAGTTGGTGGCGGATCAGTATCGGCAAAACTAATAACCAAAAAATCTTATTGGAAGCAAAAATATCTGGGACATCACTAGTAAGTGGACAGGGGTATACAAGTTATATTTTCGATTGTTTTTAAAAAAATATTTTTTCCTTTTTTTTTATATTTGATATAAAAAATAAATAAATAAAAATAAATAAAGTAAAGATGATGAAAAGATGTTAATAAAGTAAACTAACCTAGAGAAGCTGCATTTCTAAAGTATTCGTTTTGATACTTTATACAATAGTCTATTTTTGCTACCAGGTCTGCGTTCACGTATTTGCAAACGACCACTGCATTAGGATGGTTGACAGATTTAACAGCTGGCCAGTGTTTACAGTGGTGACTGTATCTGTTCATGTATCCTCAGATTTTAATTGTTCTGTTATTGTAATAAAACCCTGGCAGTTTCACGTTTCCGTTGAATGGCTCAACTCCATCCACCAGCTTTTGATGCTGTAATTTGATGCAATTTTCCAAGCGTCTAATCATAACGGAAATTGTTAATTTGATTGCAATCATACAGACATTTGTTTTCCTTGTTTCACTTTTGACTGCCAACTATGCTTGCGTTCAGCATTGTATGATGAATATGCAAATTTTCTTAACAGCATTGTAGGTAGGAGTTGCTGGAGAACGTTAATGCATTTATCAGGATGCAGGATTAGATTAATCTTTAGGATTAGGGAAACCTTCCATGAATCCTTCTGTTACACAACACAGCAATTTGTGGTGGTTGAATAGTTCAGGGGTAAACACTGAGCCAGATTCACACCAGAGAAATGTCAAATCACACTGGGTCATTCAGTATTGAATTTCAATTTTTCACAGATTGAAGGGAATGTTTTGCTCCCTCCAAACAAAATAGAGTAGTGTGTCATAGTCATAGTGATCAGGCTGTGTGTATGAGCAGGGATGTGATGAGGACATAGTGAAAGAGACACCTAATTAGGGCTGGACCATAAGGATATTCAGGGTTTTTTTGTAGAAAGATTTAGTATGAGGGAGCACCACATGACGAGGAAGTGAAAAACACCAATTCGGGTCGTTTTTGCACTATCTGATGGTGAATTTACTATGATTAGAATGTTTTGGAGTAATAATGACATTTTTGATGATGTGAATTGAGGTTCAATCGGCAGATTGGTTAGAGCAGGGGTGGCCAACCCTGGTCCTCAAGAGCCACAATCCTGCATGTTTTAGATGTGTCCCTCTTCCAACACACCTG
>JAQQZY010000024.1:9212282-9223429 GCA_030068375.1 Ostorhinchus rueppellii | reverse complement strand
CCAATGAAATGTCAGTATTATTCAAAGCCACTGAAAAATTATGCCGGGAGTTCATTTTTATTTCAGGTGATAACCGGGGTAAGACATGTTCCCTCTCTATATGTAGAAATTTCAGTGACATAAGCTCAACTGAGAGATAGAGGGGGTGGATTTTCACCCTGCGTGAACCGATGGAATGTCTTGCAGAAACAGAACATGCAAATTTTAAGTAGTATCCAGCTCTCTGCTGTATGATTCAACAGTCACAGTGGACACAAAGGCATGGTGGATGGAGGAAAAAGGAAGGGAGGAAGGCGATGTGGTGTGTGGAGGCAAGGATGGTATAGTCAATATTTACCCTGAGTAATTGTTCTACAATTCCCTCAGCAAGACACACAGGCGTCCAGCGTCAACTCTGCCTTATCTCCTCTAGCTCTCCCTCCACACACCTGCAGTTGTACACAGTGGTGTTGTGCAGTTGTGGGTAATG
Source organism: Ostorhinchus rueppellii (assembly GCA_030068375.1). Taxonomy (NCBI): domain Eukaryota; kingdom Metazoa; phylum Chordata; class Actinopteri; order Kurtiformes; family Apogonidae; genus Ostorhinchus; species Ostorhinchus rueppellii. The sequence goes on along the minus strand of JAQQZY010000024.1, from coordinate 9,222,960 downwards.
CCGCTAGCTATACACATCATAATAGCAAAAGAATATGGGACAGACCGGTGAGTGGCTGTGCTTGGACACTGTCATGTCCACTAAAACCCTCCAGGTAACTGTAGAAGTGTTGCAGTGCCCACAGGGCAATGATAGTTATTATTTTGTTAACATTCTCAGAGAACAGCCTGTAATGAGCTGTGCAGCCACATTTACTCTCTGGTAATGAGGTGGGCCTGTTTGTCGCCTCAACTGAAAACCTCTGTAAGGATACTAACGACAGGCTTATAACTGTTTCGATGGACTGACAAGGGCACCGGGATGAGGTTTGTCGAGCTCAGCCAAGAGCAGGGCTCACATGTGAGATCTGCTGAAAGGGTTCGCTATTGGCAGTGTCAGAGACTCATGGGAAAAGATGACTTGTCTGTCAACCTCCTGTCTTCTCTCCTTGGCTGTCTCTCAAAAACACTCTCTCACACACACACACACACACGGTAATCTCTCCGTCCTCAAAGCTACTCTCCAATTAACCTGGTGCCTCTGAAGTAGTCGACTTCTTGAAGTAATTTTGCAAGGCTCTGTCCGTCACTTTTTTCCTTTTTGTCCTCACGGAGTGACCCCCAACGACAAAGTAAAAGCAAAAAAAAGAGTTCAAACTGTCTAATTCGGTTAACTTACAGTGAAGGTTAACAGCATGCAGCGTTTTCCTCTATGTCATCACATCATTAGTAGTATCATTCAGGCTTCAGCTGCCTGCACTATTATCATAACAAAAGATCAGTTATGTCAAAACAGAAGACATATCATCCATGCTTTATTTTTGCAACACTTTTTGTAACACATCTGTAATTGTATCATTTTTTGTCCCCATTCTCTTGTATTCTTTTCTTGAAATATGTTTCTATATTGAGCCTTACTTCTGCGACTCTAACAGTTTGTAAAATGTCTAAATAATGTGATGTAAAATTACTTTGTTAGCTTCCCATCTTCATCTGGTATTTGAATAAATGTATGAGGTATAGATGTATGAAAAAGAACCCAAATAAACAAGGATGGGAAGAAAAGAGCCAAGGGAGATGCTCTGTGGAGAGGTTTTTTCCACACATGAATACATAAACACACACTCGTAAAGCATATGTATAAGGTAAAAGTAAATAAAAGAAGGAAAACTATGATGCTTATTTTTTTTCTTGTCTACCTCCGTTTTCTTTGCTGCCATTTTTACCACAGCACAGCCACGATATGAGTGACTCTGGATCCTCCCACCAATGAGAGAAATTTGGAACGCTTTCCTCATAAATTACAACAGCCTTTCTATATTGCGAGAGACAAAAGAGGGGTTTGCATCACCCTCGCAGTGGATCAGAAGGGTCGTGCTGTCTCATTTATGAGAACATCTATATGGTTTCCAGAACCTGCTGTGGTAGAAGGGCAGCAGGAGAAGGATGATGTAAGAACAGGCGTATTCCTATGTGTCAGTTACTCTGCTGTAGTACGGGAGCTGACTACATCTAGTGAGTGAATATCAATTAACTTTGTAGAACCTGAGCACGAGAAAGGAAGCAGTGAATTTACAAAAGTTCAAAGGTCAACTTTTTTGTGCCCACGGTGGATCTGCCTGTAATGAATATTGTGTAACACTGACTGTTTTTCTATAATGAGAAAATGCAGAGAGCCAGCTTAGGTCTTCTGCATCAACCCTTTATCAGGAAAGTGACTATTTTTGGTCATTTCCACACACATTACGAGAGGCAACAGACTCGGGTCCAATGTGGTCTCCAGGGTCTGTAAGGTCCACCTGTGCATGAACAGTGCTTTGTTAGGTATCAGGAAGTAATGGGACTAATGTAAGGAATGATGTTCAAAGGGTGAATGTGGATGTGGACAGGGGTCTGGAGCAGCACGCATGTTGTTGGAATGTTCTAAAAAGGATGTTTTAATGTTCTAAAATGCATGTTCCTTTCACCTTACATTAGGGCTGTGCAATTAATTGAATTTTGATCATGTTTTTGATTTTGTTGTCAAACGATCTCAAAACTCATAAATAAAAACGAGTTGAAATGATTTATTTTCTGTTTTTCTTTACACAATTTCTGAGACGTGCATGCACAATACATTCCTTTCCAATGCAAAACAGCTGTAAAGTACATATTTGGAGCCAAAATGTATTTTCAATTTGAATGTTTTGCATAAAGAATCAATTAAAAAGTGTTTTTTGAGAGAGAAATGCTGAATAAATGCTGTATAATAATTGTGATTTAAATATTGACCAAAATAATCGTGATATTGATTTTTTTCCAGAATCAAACAGCCCAACCTTACATGTTTTTCTCTGATTTTTAAAAAAATATATATACTCCTTGCATTTTTATGTATTTATTTATTTGCTACACATCGGTAAGAAACCAAATATGGTAACTTCATTAACCTCGATTTTCTCCATGACAATAAACAAATTTGAAAAGTTGTACAACGTTAATAAAGTCTTGTTATGTCTTCACTAAAGTTGAAGTTTTGAATTTGACAGTATTTCTATGAGTGCCATATAAAGGGTTAAATAATCCTGTGTATTATCTTTTCACCTTACATGTGTTTTTCTCAGGTGTTTTAAAATATATACTCCTTGGATTTTTTTTTGTTGCTACATATGGGTAAAAAACCAAATGTGGTAACTTCATTAACCTTGATTGTCTTCCATGACAATAAATGTAATAATATAAGGGATGATGTTCAAAGGGATCCTGTGGATGTGGACAGGGGTCTGGATCAGCACACATGTTGTTGGAATGTTGTAAAAGTGATGTTTTAATTTTCTTGAATTTTTTATATGTACTTGTTGGATTTTTTTTTTTTTTTTTTTTTTTTTTGCGGCGCATGAACCAAATATGGTAACTTCATTTACTGTAATATTCTACATGATGATTTAAATTTTGAGAAATTTCATAAAAGTAATAAAGTCTAGTTTGGTTCTCCAATCACACAGTATGGCTGAATTTCAGAGTATTTCTGCGGGCACTATAAATAGTTAAAGAAGTGTGTTCTCTCCTTTTACACCTTCACTCATGTCATGACAGTTTTATAATATTCTATGTAACTTTTGATAAGCTCTAAAGTTAGACTTTTCAAGCCATTTGTTGCAATAAAATCTTAAGTAAAAATTATACTAATGTATAAAAAGTGACAGTGAATGAGTTTCCATTATCTTTGAATTTGGTTTATAGAAAGTCTGATGTTTGTGCTGTTAAAAAAACATCAGATGTTATTAAACCTGTCTTCGGTGTGATTTAAAGGCAGCCTCAGCAGTAACCCTATTAGTTCAGAATAATTGAGTTGAACTCCTACAACTTGCTTGATAATCAGTGTAAGAAAAATGCTCAGTCTAGAAGCTTTTTCTCACATTGCCTCACTTCACAACTGAATTATTTACAAAGACACGATCTATAGTGTGATCCAATCCATCACTTTGCTGGTTAACCACACCGTCACTTAAGGCTTAAAGGTCCAAACTCCTTGGCAGCAGGTGCAGCTTTGGAGTCGTGCTCTCAACTGTAATGAAGTGCTTTACCAGCTGAACCCAGTTTCACTGCTGCAGCACGAAAGTGTTCCTCGCTGTGTCTGAGACTCCTCATTACAGCCCTATAGTTTTGTTTATGGGCTAAACTGCTCACCGCATAGTGTCAACCCTCAGCCAAAAGGCCATGTTTCACATTCCAACCCATTATGCTGCAGCTGCACTGCATCAACTCAGAATGCCCTGCACTACTTCAGGGCACATGCTCTTAGCTGAATGTGTTTATTTCTGTACCGTGTGCATATCTGTGCATCTATGTTAAGGCATAAATAGGTGCTGTCGTTGTATGTGAGTGTTCTTTAGTGTTTGTATCCTTATCTTTTCTATTATGATACTGCCCAGCTCTGAAGTGAGGCTTACGCCTACAGAACTGTTAACATTCACTGACTCCTTCTGCTTTTGTATTCAGGAGAGTGTCCCCCTGTTTATTTGCCTTCAATGATATGACTTTTTAAATAGTGCAGCTGCCATTAATATATTTCCGCCTTTTGTAGAATAATCCAGATAATGACATCCTTACATTTGACAACGGTGATGAATATTACTGCAGTACAGTAATCTGTCGACGTGTTTGATTCTTATACAAAGCTGTCTTCTCTTTTTCTTTCTGTGTTTGTGTTGTTCTATTTGTGAACCAGAGAGCCAGCTGCTTCCAGGGAATAACTTCACCACAGAGTGCAACATCCCTGGGAATTTCATGTGTGGAGATGGGAAGTGCGTCCCAGGTGGCTGGCAGTGTGACGGATTGCCCGACTGCTTTGATAAAAGCGACGAGAAAGGCTGTCGTAAGTTTGTTTTTTTTTTCTTTCCCTTTTTTGAATCCATTATCAAATCGACATTCAAGGCCACAAGACGAGACAAGTTAATTAAAGTTATACTGTGTCCCCCCCAAATCCCAAAACCTCTTTCATTATCCAACATGGCCCTGTCCGCAGTGCCATAAGGGCCATTTAGACCTAATTTTCTGGCAACTTAAATGAGCTACCCTCTTCATCCTCAGTTTTCTTCCCCCCTACAGCACCCTCCCCCTTCCTCCGCTCCCCTTTTCAAGACCCTCGGCCCCAGTTTAGCACCAGGGCCAAACGTAATACCATCAAAGCAAAGGCCGATTACTTGTGGCTGCAGGAATAGTAGCACATGCATAATTCTACTGTAAGGCTACAGTAATAGTTTGGTTTTGATCCTCACTTTAGTCAGCTTTGATCTTTTTGGTCTGCTGCTCCTCCTCCTCCTTTCCCACCCGTCGCCAGCCGACTCCCACACAAAGATAGGTTTGCTGATGAAGATTGACTTTGAGGATCTGCCACAGTGAATAGAAACTCCCATATTCCAATATATTCATCTCTATAACTGACACTCATATCCTGTTTTCCCTCCTCTCATGCCTCGATTTTTTTTCCTCATTTGATGATATTTGGTTTTTGGTTTGTAATTTGCTTCACAGAGACTTGTTTTCAATTAGAAAGCCATCACCCTGTTCATGCAGAGATTTTATTTTTATTTTTTTTCTTTATCGAGTTAATTCACTCACTGCCAAAAAAATATTATTTTCAGTTTGTCCTCTATTCTGTCACCTCTTTTTTTCTTCTTCACATTCTCCCATTTGCCTCTAGTCACTGTTCTCTCTTGCTGGCAGCTCAGGGAGCCGATTACACTCAACAAAACTTGTCCCATGGCATACCTATATATATATAAATATATATATATATATATATATATATATACAGCCTACTGTGTATAACCTTGTAGGCATTGATCTATGTCTTTTGTAATGGCCCTTTATTTAAAAACATCTTATGACATATTCCAGACAATTGGACTTCTTCTATGGTAACTATGGTAACTAAACCATCTGCTGATCTGAAATATTTCATACCTGTTGATCCACTAATCCTATCAATAAATGTAAATAATTGGTGTAAAATACAGTTTGTCATCTTTTCATGGTCATCAGATATGACCCATTTGGACGTTCAGAGGCTCTGTAGTTACCATGGAAACACTATCATCTTCTATAACGTTGATTCACCAGTAAAACCCACGGAGTTGGATCAGTGACAGTGGATGGACACGTTTGTTTGATGTTCAGTTAATGATACATTTGCTGAAAAAGTCACTTTTTCTTCCGTTTTCTTTGTCTTCATAGAATAACCTTCAACTTTACTCCGTTTTCATGAACATCTACATGATCAGCTAAATACATATAGGGAAAAAAATACAGGATTTACACTGAAAAATGGAAAATATAGAGGATAATATTATAATAAATGGTGATGAAGGTTAAATAGACAGAAAAGTTCCACTGGGTCTTTACAGGTTCAAACATAAATGACTATGACTTTATATTTACACAGCCTGCTCTGTCAATAACAGGATTTTTTTTTTGCACCAGTTAAACCCATGGGGTTTGGAGATGCTCATAAATAATAATAAATAAAATGAACAAAAATGTATTTATACACAAAAAAGGATTAACAAATAATACATATTGTGTAAAACAAGCAATAAAATAAAACAAAAAAAGCAACAAAATAGAAATTAACGTAATTCATAAAATGAACACAAATAAATAAATAAATAAAATAATAATAATGATAATAATAATAAGAAGAAGAAGAATAAGAATAATAATAATAATACATTGTGTAAAATGAGCAATAAAATAAAATGGGGGGGAAAAAGAATAAAATAAGCAACAAAATCCACAAAATAGAAATTAACGCAATTCATAAAATGAACAAAAAGTGATAAAAAAAAATCAACAAAATAAGAAATAGAAATTAAATGAGCCACAGACTGAAGGTAATTGAAGAAAAATAATGAAATGGGTTATAAAATGAACAAAAAACAAATGAAATGTAATTTAAAAAATGAATTGATTCACCAGTTAAACCCATAGAATTGGATCAATGACAGTGGACGGACACACTTGTTTTTACATTCAGTCATTGATAGATTTAGAATTTACTGAGTTTTTATAAACATCTACATGATCAGTGAATTAAATATTAAAGCAAAACAAAACATGATTTACACACCACAAAAAAAACAAAAAAAAAACACTGCATAATATTTCCATAAATGGTGGTAAATCACTTAAAAAATGAAAAATTAAATGAGGGAGCTGACACAAATGTATCAGTGGGTGTTTATGGGTTAAATAATGAAACTATATGAGCATAAAACATGGAAGAGTCCCTGTGTTTATGTGTGAAACAGAGTCTGTTTCTCTGGATGCACAGCTCAGAGTGTGAATGTATGCTACTTTCTGACAGATTCCATAGGAGTTGGGGGGTGTAACCTTGGTAACCGCGGATCTCACCTCCACTGGTATCTGTGTCATACTACACACACACACACACGTACAGTAACATTGGATCTACAGACAAATTTGTGACACTACAAATAAACGAGCATCTGTGTAGTGGAGAGGTGATGTCCCGCCCCCTTTGTGGTGCGCCCAATAGGAAGCTGACTTCATAAAACGTATGAATGACAGTCAGTGGTAATAGATATTTACACAGATGATGGCTGTAAAAAGATCATTTTACAAGTTAAAGTTCAGGTAGGAGACGTTTCCTGGAGCTTTTTTTTTTTCTATCTTGCTTAAAAATCACACCCCGATTGCAACCGATTAATTCAATGCTCAAACACAAAAATAACAACTTTTAGTCACGATGCTGCACAGTGACCATGAACCCTCGGGCACAAACACGGCACTACTCTGGAGGCGTGGCTTTGGGGGCGGAGTCTGAAGAATGACATTTGGGCTTTTGAATGGTGTGTCTTCAAAATGGAGCTTCATCCAACTGTTTTCCCAGGATCTCCAACCCTACCTTTAAGAAAGTTTGTGGTCAAGTTTGCAAAGTATGTCTGGTTTGTGCGATGTAGCTCAGTAGAATGTGTCTATTATTGGATGTAATGCACGTTACCAAGATCACCTGTGAATATCTAATCCTGTTCTCCAAGAGTGAGATGAGAAAGGATTGAAAGATGGAAAAATCACTGCACGTCTGGTCACGTTGAAGCTGCAGGTCCATGTTCAGGTGACAGATCCACAGTGAGACAGTGAGACACCCCCCCCACTCATGTTACTGACAGTGGCTTGAATTTACAGGGATGGGAATGTGTCGTATGGTTGTTTATCTGGTTTTACCATCTGTCACCTCATCGTTTTGACATGAAAACATGTACAATTATCATTTAACCCAGTTTCCACAAGACTGGGGGTGTTTGGAACGACAAAGCTGAGTGGGGGGCGTTAGTCTGGATAAGTATCAGTATCAAGCAGCATGTGATGCTAATGGGGAATTTCCATCGTGTTGTGTCAATGCCAAATTGAGAATTTCCAGCATGTGATGTCAATCATGAATTGCGAATTTTGGCCATGTTATGTCATTCGTGAATTTCCAGCATGTCAATCGCAAATTTCTGGCATGTGATCTCAATGGCAAATTGCGAATTTCCAGCATGTTATGTCAATCGTGAATTGCGAATTTCCAGCATGTGATGTCAATCACGAATTTCCAGCATGTTATGTTAATGGGAAATTGTGCACTTCCGGCATGTTATGTCAATCACGAATTTCCAGCATGTGGTGTCAATTCCAAATTGCGAATTTCCAGCATGTGACGTCAATGACAAATTGCAAATTTCCAGCAGGTTATGTCAATTGCGAATTTCTGGCATGTGATGTTAATGGGAAATTGTGCACTTCCTGCATGTTATGTCAGTCACGAATTTCCAGCATGTGATGTCAATTCCAAATTGCGAATTTCCAGCATGTGATCTCAATGGCAAATTGCAAATTTCCAGCATGTCAATTGCGAATTTCTGGCATGTGATGTCAATGCCAAATTGCGAATTTCCAGCATGTGATGTTAATGGTGAATTGCAAATTGCGAATTTCCAGTATATGATGCCAGTCGCAAATTTCCAGCATGTTATGAATTTTTTTAAGATTATTTATTTATTCGCTCATCAAAAACAGCGAGGAAAAAAATATAAAAATAAATAAACATTTTGATGCAAGTAACACCCTTGTGCAGGAGAAGATATAAGCCAAAAAAAGAGCTTAAATAAATACTTCTCTGGAAATAAACAATACACAGGGAAAAAAGTAAATAAATAAAATATGACATAACTGAAATAATAATCTAAAGTTTAAAATAATAATAATCTTATAAGGCCTTACATTTGTTCGTAAATTAGACAGGTTTCCAGTGTGAGTTGCATTTATGGATCCATGTTGGAGATATTTGACTTCCCACCTAAACACACATGAGTGTCACGTGCAGATCATTAGGATTATGTAGGATTCATTCATATTTAAAACACTATATTATCACTTTTTATTATCGCTTAAAAAAAAAAAAAAAGCTGCAGCAACTCAGACTTTTTTTTTTTTTTTGCTGTTATTTTCCAAACTTTTCCCGGCCACATACTTTCCCGTGTGCTTCGTGAAGAGGGGTTTTTCCCTTTTTCAAGTGCTCAGAGCTCTTAGACCTGACATCCTTTATTGTAATCGTGTCAGAACAACAGGAGGTTGGATGATTACATTCATTTTCACCCCATGATTCCTCTGACTTTCAAAATTAGACAGAACGTGCGGCGGACATTGTTGTGCTTTTCACATTCTAAGCTTTCACACATCAAAAAAAAAATTGACTCGCGGAACAAAAAGCACTGAAGTCACGGAGAAAAAGAGCTGTGTCTTACTCAGTGGGTTAGCACTTTATCCGGGAAAGGGGCTACAGCCTGTGTGATGTCAAAGTGTCTGCACAGCCCATTGTCTCATTATAAATCAGAATAATGTTCACAGCACCTCTGCACACATCTACCAACTGAGAGAAAGGCACATGTCAGGAAATAAAAACGGTACTTTTACCCACATTAGACTGTTTGTGGAGTGAAATGTTACCAAATGCCTTTTCTTGTTTTTTTTTTTTTTTTTAACTGACAGGATGCTGGATTTTTGCAGAGCACTTAAATCTCTGGGTTTGGACGTCGGTAGTGCCTCTCAATCTGTGCCCTCTGAACCTCCAGTCCTGCTGTTTTTTACTCGGAACATGTAATCTGAGCGCCGTTTACACCTGGGATGCCAGGTGAAGATAATTACCCACAATCATCTACCTGGCAGGACACGAGGAAGCGGCGCTGAGCATCCTGAAGATGCAGTCGGTCCTGCAGAAGACGCGATAAAACGGGTTAAAAGCAACAACTATGTGCTGTTAACCCTTTAGAGGGCGCTCCGAAACACTCAGCCCCAGTGTGTTATTGGAGGACCGAACCAAACCAGAGCACTGTTTTAGAAATTTTTCCACATTTTTTTTTTTCAGAAAATTAGAAAATTAAGGTTGATGAAGTTACCGTATTTGGTTCCTCGCCTGTATGTGGCAAAAATAAATAAATTCGACTCAAGTATCTTTAAAAACACAAGAAAAACACGTAGTAATAATAATAATAGTAATAATAATAACCACAATAACCACAGCCTATGTTCAAAACTTCCGCCATTTCTTCTTCGTGCCTCACTAGATCTACATATCAGGTAGTGACAGCAACACTGCCCCCATGGTTTCCGGTGGTACTGCACCGTTTGCTTATTGGAAACGTGCAGAAATCAGATGAAATGAACATAAATGGGGGGGGGGGACTAGAGATCACATTGGACCTGACATTAGTGACTCACTGTAACTGTAACTGATGATGTCACTTTCTTTGAATGTGTACGGAAATGACCAAAAATAGTCACTTGCCTGATAAAGGGTTAACACTTCAGGTACTAGTCAATCTGAGTCTCAGAAGTCTGTGTTTTTATATTTGTTTTTTCTTTTTCAAAGGCTCTTCAGAAAGCTCTAATGCGGCCTCAGATGCTGTTTGATCATTTCGAACAAACTCTAACCAGGAAACGGACCACATGCATTCTTCCTTTAGCAGACAAACAGATATTCTACTCCCTAATATGACACGAGTCTGATCTGAACGCAGATCTGCTACAACAGGGGTGTCAAACTCATTTTTCTTCAGGGGACGGACCAGTAAAATAATGATAATAATAATAATAATAATAATAATAATAATAATAATAATAATAATAGCCTATAAATAATGACAACTCAACCTGAA
>JAQQZY010000024.1:9201733-9212182 GCA_030068375.1 Ostorhinchus rueppellii | reverse complement strand
CTTGTGCTATGTCTGTTTCTCTCACTGTGAAAAACTTCCACACCTCCGACATGTTTGTTTGTGTCGCCCATGGATGTTGCTGACCTGAAGAGTCAAAGAAACTTTATTCTCCATCACATAGCGACAGTACTCAAAACAGGAAGAGACACGAAGACGAAAATGAGACAGATTTAAAAAGTTTCAACACGACCATGACGTCATTGATCGGATTGGTGATTTATGACTTGAATGCCGATCACGAACATTTAAAAAAATGCCAAATATCGGCCGATCCAATATAACCGATATGATTGGTGTAAAGCCTAGAGTTTACTCTGAGTTTTCATGAAAATCTACATGATCAGGTCATTATTTATAGGGAAAAATGCATGATTTACACTGAAAAATGCAAAATACAGAGGTTAATATTATAATAAGTGGTGAGAAATCACTGATGAAAGCCTTATTATCCTCAGAAGAAGGCAAAATAAAATCTATATGATTAGATAACTAATTGTAGGGGAAAATACGTGATTTACACCGAATTTAGCAAAATACAAAAGATAATGTTATAGCATGTGGCGATAAATCATTTGGAGGAGTGATATTTTGGAATAGGCATTTTTAAACATTTCCCTGTGCTCTACATAAACTGTAAATGCTATGTTTAGGTCTTAATTCTTCATTAATTCAACTCCACAGGTCCATCTTCAACACTAATTCTGTGTAATGACACAAGAAAGGTGGTGTTGAGCGCTGGCCCTTTAAATACAAATGAGCGCCTTCATGACTCCGCCCCCTCCAGGTTGTTGACTGTGGTTTCTGTCCTGTTCAGCCGCTTGAGTTCAATAATACAACCAACAACTGAACATTTTAGGTAATCAGCTTGAAGTTTGGACATATTTTCAGTTTTTACTACTCAGCGAAATGTTTGTTGCACGTCTTGACCTTGTATATGCAAATGTTGTGATGTAACTAGTTATACAACGTAACAAATTAAGAAAGAATTGAAGCAGGTTGTAGAAATCCTAGATTTTTGCCGGAATTAATATAAAGATAGCTTTGCAGCACCTAGAGGGTTCAAATTCAAACTTTATGAACTATTAGGGTCCAAATACACAAATAAATAAACCAAAGACTAATAATAAAAGTGAGTTTATGTATATGTATATATGGATGTGTGAGTATGTATAGGTCCATCTACTTATTTATTTATTTATTTATTTATTTAGCTTTAGCTCATTCAATCATACATTCTTTATGGATTGGTGTCCAACATGTTCTTGGGGGTGGGATAGGGCTTAAATATAAACCTGGGCATTGTGATCCCTTTGTATGTGCATCTATGTACCGTGTTGTTGATGCTCAATAATAATAATAATAATAATAATAATAATAATAATAATAATAATAATAATAATAATAATAATAATAATAATAATAAAGTGAGTTTAGCAAAATATGAGCTCTTTAAAAGCTTAAATAGAGACAAAAATTCATTTGGGAACTGACACAAAAGTAGCACTCGGTCTTTGTGTTAAGAAAGTTGTCATTAAAATACATGGGTGAGGACTCACCCAAACTAACATTAGGATTAAGCAAATAAAACTGTAATGAATCCGTGTATTACCTAAGTTACACTTGTTATGTATGAGTTCATAACTTAAGTCCAAAATGCTTCCCTTTAACTCATCCAGATAAAAGTAAGATTTTTCTGTTTTTTTTTTTAGACACAATACACTATGTAGGCAAAAATAGAGACATTTTCTGATAAAGCCTGACACTCGGTCTGTCTCTGGTTGTCAGAAGGCTATTTGTGTATGTTGTCAACATCTGCATTATCTACTCTGGCATAAGTGGGCCTTATTATCCTCAATAGAAGGCTAGTTGTTAGTCGATATCTCCGACGACTGCTTCACAATATCCCCAGACGGGTCTTCACTTCCATTACGGGTTCTGCAGGGACAGACAGACAGACATACAGAGACAGTGGGAAAAAGAACAAAAAAAAAAAAAAAACCAAGGGAGGCAGGAAAAAGGGGGGAGGAGGATTCATTATGGTGGCTACAGCGGGAGATCTGTCTGGATGTCTATTATCTGAGAGAAACTATGCTTCAAAACTTTGAGCTTTCTGCAGTTCTGGATTCTCTGCCTGCCAGAATAGAATCATAATTAGAGATCTCCCCTTAAATAAACGCACAAACGGGGAGTTATATATGTATGCAACACCAGGAGGTTATAAATTTGTCAACATGAAAGACACTTTGTTGACTAAGCTTACTGTCCTGCTGTCATAGAGCGACATGAATAGTGTGTCAGTGCCACATTCACAGTTTTTTACAGTGAAATGTCGGCATGTTGCAAGGATCTTCTTTTCCTTTATATAACCGTGGAAGAAATGATGCAGGGTATCTACTGATGTCTCTGCCACCATCCTTTGCAATCTCAGTCATTACCCCTGGGGCAGAGCAGTGTTGACCACTACAGGATATTGAATTTCCTTCCATTTGTAATATGGGTGGATGGCTTCTATCAAGAGGTTTTACTGCAGCATGTGTTCAAACAGTATATCCAAGTGAATGTTTGCAGCATGCATCCACAATATTCTACCCCTTCTTTCATGAATGAATGCTCTGTGTGTCCAGGAATGAGACTAGGGATGGGACTCCTTTGATTATCTGTATGTCTGGGAGGCAAACATGGTTCATGTACACTCCTATGTAAAGATAATTAGTCTATCTATTCATAATATGTATGTCTTTACATGTTTATAATCTAGAACATTGTCTGCGTCTTGCCATGTTGTGTTTCATTATCTATGTGTAGTGTAAATCCCCCATAAGCCCCTGCTGCTTACAGCCTCAAGTAAAGGTCATTCATGAACTCTCCCTGGTATCTCATTAATGCCTTTTTTTGTTTGTTTTTTGGAAAACATGCCGCTAAAGACAAAGCAAAACGAAAACAAATACATACTTTCAGATGTCTTCGTTGCATGTGTACAGATCGGTTGTCTCGCTCATGACTAAGACTATGAAAACCACTGATAAAAATAGAAAAGATGTGAACTTGCAAATTGCTTTGCCAAACAAGTAATAGTCCATTTTCTTTTGTTCCTGTGTACGACCAGTAGAATTCAAACAGTGTTTTGAACAAGCATGAAACAAGCACAGCAAATACAAGAGTACACTGGTCCAGTTGTTGGAAAAATGTTTAGCAAGACAGAACCACCCACACACATGAATTCATGATGACACCCTCTGGCAGATTTTCATTTTTTAGCATCCGGTTGCTCAGCCTTGCATAAAAAAATACTCCTTTTCACCTTCTTGTGATGACCTGACAATATTTTATTCCAGTGGTCCATGAAAGACGTGCGAAACAAATCCAGAAAACAATCATGCAAACTCTGTCGGCATCTGCTTACCTCTATCCTTTTATTTGTTATAGATGTGTCCTGGTTTGCTACGCTTGATAAATCAGGATTTGTCTCCTGAATGGTCAGTGAGAGTTTATTCACCTAGAATAGATAGGTCTCTCGCTTCCTCTCAAGCAACACCGCTCCCCCTTTTTTTTCTTCTTTTGTTTGTTCTTCCCCATCCCCTCTAGCACAAGGGTCAGCCTGAGTCATGTAAATACTTTTGCTGGCTCTTAAATAAGAGTTTCAGCTGAGAGGAGGCAGGCAGTATTTCCAGCCTGGATCTTACTGTATTAAAGATTACATTAAACATTAAAGATGTATTCGTGTCCGACTGTGAAAGGCCAGGATCCCCAACAGATATCATTTTTATTAAATCCAATTCTCTACTTATATTTGAGGCTCTACCTGTTTTGCTCAGTACAAATTGCATCATTTTTACAGCATCTCCGGTGCAGTGCATGTGGGGGTGCTTATGCGTTACCAGTTCTGATTCAGTGACAGGCGTCTCACTAATTCCTCACACATAGAGGTCAAAAGTACCACCCTGCTCTGTGGTGTCCATAACGACAGCCCGGGAGACTGTTAGATGAAATGGATACTGGCAGAAGAGAGAAGGAGGAGAGCTGACTGAGCTCACTGGGCCTCAGAGCCAGGATTAGCCTCTTTGCCCTTGTCGGGGCAGGGCGTAAGTAGCCAAGAGAGGGGAGAAAGTGGGGCTGGAAGCTTGAGTGGACACGATGTGTAAAACAAGGATAGAGGAACTGAAAGAGGGGGGGACAAAATGTGTCTTGGAGTAAAAGAAAAAGAAAGAGAATTATTATATCCGAGAACTGCTGTGAACTTGTGGCCCTGTAGGCTACATCAGTGGCCTCTGTAGGAGACGATTCCGTGTTTTCAGACTTCACGCAAAGGCATCTGTAAGTCCAGTGCTGCTTTGAAATACAAGGGTTATTAGCGAGGCCAGTTGCTCGTAAAGAACAATGATCAGAGCACAAAGGGTCATGTCTCAGCCTTGTACTTGTCACATTTTCAGAACGAGTATGGGGTATTTTGCATGTCTTGCCACATGCCTTGCACAAAATAGTGGCATAACCATGTCTGTCCGCTTCACATTTTCAGACCAAATTTCCCCAATACAAATGAATCTTTTTTTTTTTTTTTTTTTTTTTTTTTTTGAGAGCAGTTCATTCATGTGTTACAACAAGCAATTTCAGCTAATCATGGCCTTCATAGTGCCATGACAAGCAAGTATAGAGAGCTGAGGTCTTTGAGTGTGTCCAGGGTGTGATTTGTCATGCAAGGGGATGTTTTTCTTTTTCTTTTTTTTTTTTTTAAACAAGCAATCAACAGTCCTATTTCTTTTTTAAGTTAACAGTAGGCCCTGTTACATGTCAAACAGTTCAACATTCATTTTTATCACAAACTATACATACACGAAACTTTTAATTTTCTGCAACAGCCACACCTACGATATGGGAGATGACAGCCTAATTAAGTTTCAGGACCCTGGATATATGGGGACATGATAAAGGATTTATGGCAAACGGGCAACTCAGTCAGACCGTAAAACGTAACATAAAACCTAATCGATTAAGATTTCACATCATGTCAATATAATCCAGCTAATTAGAGTAACTAAACAGTGTGCTCTGAGGTTGGACTTCATGTGTTGAATATGTACATTAGTGCCTGCAGACATAGCTTACAAGCACTGAGTGACATGAAAGAAAGAGAGAGACAGACACTGATGTATATACAGAGAGAGGGAGAGGTAAGGCATACAGTTTGTGAATTGCGAGACTGCTGGCAATTCAGTTTAGGCGAAAGTTAGAGCCAGCAATGTAGGCTATTTGTGTAAGAAACCTCACAAACTGCCTTATTTCAGTTGGTTATTAATCATTAATCAAGGATGACATTCATTCAGGAGAAGTGGGGATATAAAAACCAGAGGCGAGTGTTGATTCCCTTCAACAAATTGCACCCTGGATGTGTCCCTTAGGATCTAACTTCAGAAGAAATATGAATATGACCATTTACACATATGATGTTGATCAAAGCAGCAGGGTGATGCACTGGTTTTAGCACTGTCACCTCATGAAGGTACTGGGTTTGATTCCAGTGTCAACCACCTTCAAATACTCTGACTTCCCTCCAGTGTCCCAAGATACACACCTTAATAGGTTCATCACTCATTCTAAATTGCACATAGGTGGTGGTGGTTGTTGTTGTTGTTGTTGTTGTTGTTGTTGTTGTTGTTAATCTGCAGGGTTCTCCCCAGACGATGGAACAGCACTGCACCAGTATACTGCTAGCTCATACCGCTGTACTCATTTTCAAATTTGGGGCGTTTTTTCTTTTTCTACTTTCCCCCGATAATTTTGCTAAAATCTACCTAGATCCATTGGGTTTGCAGGTACGCGCCCTATTTTCCAGTGCCATCATTTTTTCCCTTTGAAATCTCACAGAATTGCATCTATCGCATGGTTTTAGCGTGACACTTTCTTCCCATTGGTTTGATATGGTGTAATACATTAAATCAAGCACTCTTATTGGTCAGGATCTGACCACACAGAACTCGCTTCCTGTTTACATCCAGACTCCACGCACACTTTGTACAACGCAAGCATTATACAAAGCCTGATGATCAGAGAACGATCTCTGCATTTTTTAGTGCGTCCTTGGCGGTGGCCACGGCCCATGTAGCCGAGGAGGAGCGGCCAGAAAAACGACCTTGTGTGCTGGGCGCACACAAGGTCAGACGTGCCCCCCTTCCCTGGATGGCGCCAGGACACTATACATTTCTGGGGAGAACCCTGATCTGTATATGATAGAACTGCAATGAACTGACTGGTGACACATTTAAGTTGTATCCCACCTTTACCCATAGGCAACCGGGATCGGCTTGGGCAACCCCCCTCGCTCCCAACCCTTATGCAGACTAGTGGTTCAGAACATGGATGGATGGATGTTGATCATTTTTAAAAGACAATTTTACAAGCCAAGAAAGTTACAGTTTAAAGTAAAAATACTAAAGAAGTATCTAGTTTTGTGTTCAACAGTTTAATGGGCTGCATTTCATACGTGATGGCCATCACCAACACCAAAACCGCCCTTTCTTTGGATCATTTTACCTTAAAATCACTTCATTCTGTTCGTGTTGAAGCTGCCGAGACATCCGACACCCTACAGATCGACTTTTGGGTGTGTAGTTTTAGTCGCATATTTCCATGATTCTTCAGCAGTTTTAACAAAAACAGCAAATGCCACTTATTGCCTTGTAAAATTATCTTTTTAACTGACAGATATCATGTGGAAAATGATGACGTAATTCATAGTTGGTGAAAATATATCTTCTCACTCCCACTGACAGCAGTTAATTTTTTGGATGAAATAAGGTCCAGGGCAGGATTTTAGCTCCCCATAATAATATTAATCTTTGTGTATTCCTTGGGGTCAATTTGATCCCATTCCACAGCCTTTGTGTATTGGGTTGTGCCACAGAGGGGTTATAGAGGAACTATTGTTTTTACGAGCAAAGTTAAAATAAAAGTTTTTGCTTTATGACTAAACCTGGCCTTGTTGTAAGTGGCATTGTACAAGGGCGTGTGAAATATCCCAGTCCTGTTTTATTCAATCACTGGGGGACACAGAGGAAAAACATCAAATTATAGGCTTATACACAGGGTATTGTTTTGTCAGTTATTTTAAAAGTCTTTTAATACTCATAACAGTGAGCGACATGATGGAGTGTTCATCACCTGATGCACTGTGTATTGATCCTGTTAGCACTAGGCAATAATTAGGTGCGGAATAAATTCTCTTCATTGGATTACTCAAATGTTATCGTATTATTGCTTTTTGCTGTCATAACACTGCCAAAGCTCAGATCAATTCAGCTTTTGTGTGTGCCTGTGTGTGTGTGTGTGTGTGTGTGTGTACTGATGCCACAAAATACCATTGGGATATTGAGTTCAAAGGCGCTGCTAAATGCTTAACAACAGCACAGTTTTCAGTGACAGAGGTTGGAGTTGTTGAGAACAGACTGGTTATAGTTTAGATATCCAAAGTCACACACTTCCATGCTAAGAGACATAATAGAGAGGAGGCAAGATTAGGATATAACTTGTGCATGAACATTTACGTAATGGAAAAACATCAATTTTGCCCAAACTCTTGTTTTTCTATTGTGCTTGCAAGAGGTGGCGCAATTGGTATATTATGCAAAACCGCAATGGAAAGACCTTTTTCGGCAACTAGAGTTATGTGAATACAAAAATGCAGATGTTGACGGATGTAACAACAAGCAAACAAGAAGACTTTTAACCCATAAAGTCCCAAACATCCTCTAGTGACCAAAACCATCCACTGATCTAAAATGTTTAATACCCGTTGATCAACTAATCCTATCAATATTTATAAATAACTGGTGTAAAATACAGTTTTTCATCTTTTCATAGTCATCAGATATGACCCATTTGGACGTTAAGAGGCTCCGTAGTTACCATGGAAACACCGTCATCTTCTACATGATTAATTCACCAGTAAAACCCATTAAGTTTGATAAATGACAGTGGATGGAGATTATGTTTAATTAATAATGATGGATTTTTCAGAAAAGTCACTTTTTATTTAGTTTTCTCTGTTTTTTTACATAATAACCCTCAACTTTAATATGATTTTTTTATGAACATTTACATGATCAGTAAGTAAAACATAAGAAAATACTTCATTGTCACTGGAAAAAAATGTGAAAATATTGTAATAAATCATGATAAGTCACTTAAGAAAGGTTAATTGGAGAGAAACAATCACAGAAGTAGCACTGGGTCTTTACGGGTTAAAAGTAAAATGACGTGGTACATGTGGACACACCAGGAAAATGAATTTTTTAAATTTAGTACTAAATTTTTTTAATTTAGTAACAATGAGACTACGAGGCACATTATTAATAGAAAATGACGTGGTACATCAGGAAAATGAATTTTTTTAATTTAGTGCAGGATACAGAGGTAATGTATAATAATAATAATAATCAATATATCTGTAAATTAACATGACATTTACATTTGTCACCATGTTTATTGAATATGTTTATGGATAATACATTTTATAAATCACCATAGTTGTGATTTAATGGAAAAACCGACACTACTCGCTTCTGTTTTTTCGACATTTTGTAAATATCGGTACATTTTTGCACATATGTCCAATGGAAAAGCGACTTGTGAAAAGATACAACACAAAAAGCTATATACTTCTGACAGATGTGTCTTCAGTCGTGGTGTTTCTCCTCTGCTTCATTCGGCATCGGTGACCTTCGAATCTTAGCAGGTGGGAACGTTGGGATGTTGGGTGATGACAGGAAAAAAAAAAAGTCACACAAAAGAGTAAAGTAGAAACTGAGGATGTAACAATGAGACTACGAGGCGCATTATTAATAGAAAAAGTACCAGGGTTTAATGGGACTCTGTCTGGAGTATCCCATGTGCTTTATGGTTGAGTGATCAATGTGCTTGTGTAATTAATACCAAGGAACAGCGATGAAATATTGATTAGGGTCTTGCGTGGAGTCTCTTACTCTAATTCATTGTCTTGCTGTATCTCTCAGCCTTTATTCTTTCCCACTTACTCGTGTTTTTTTTATAGAATGAAGGCTATCGTCGCTACATCAGTAGTCACAAATTAACCAAAATGATTGCTTCAGAATCTTCAAAGGCCTGCGAAATGCTGTCTTGTCATTTTGCAATACAATGTTGGGTGCCAGCAGTTCAAACAAGGCAATTTTAGCAACACATTGCTTTCTATGATGAATATTGCTGCAGAGTTATTATCTGACAGATACATGCCTGCGCTTCCCTTCCTTTCATTGGAAGTTGTTGGAAGTATTACCCATCCTTTTCACATGCGTCTACCGTATAGCGCACAAGCCACACTCGCTTCCTCATCTAGCACGGAGTTTGATGGCTTTGTAGAAGGCTTGTGGGTCATAAATGTTGTTCCCCTTAGATTCTGGCAGCTCTGTAATGTTGCGGTACTTTTTCCACGACACAGAATGTTACTGTAGCGCGAGGCTTACAGTGAAAATCATGGAATGATTCGTTTGCTCCCCCAGCTATCCAGACCCAAACTACCCCTGACCTTCTTGCTTACACCCTGACTCCATTACCTATTGATTTCCTCCTGTCAGAAATGCTCTACAAGGTCAGAGAAACCTTTGAAGTCCTCAGCTGTCTATACTCTCTTTTTTGGCCTCCCCTCCCTCCTGTTCACTATCCACTGTTTTCTTTCTTGTTAGTCTTCTTCCTCCAGTCCTTCTCTGGCATGCGTTTCTCCCCAGTCTGTCAATCATGCATGCCCATCACGCCCAAGCCAACCTGTGCTGAACAAGTTATTCTGTTCTCTAGGGAACTAAGGAGGAGGAGGAGAAAAGGGGAGAAGTGAGGAGAAGGGCATAGAGGTGCATATTGGGGAAGAGCAAAGCAGACTATCTGCAACAGTAGTTACGCTGTCAGATTCAGCCTGACACGAATACTGAAGCCACAGGGGGGATAAAAACCACAAACAACACATAAACAGTATTATTCTACTTAGAAATGTTACGTTATTAAATGATCCAGTCTAGACTAATCCTAGGTTATGATACTTCATTCAGTGGCTTTGATCTTTTTTTTTTTTGCTTTTGGGCGTTATCTATAATACTCTGAATTTTTTTTTTTTATGCTTTATTTTTACTAAGCATTTTTGTAGTCGTGTACATAAGGTACAAACAAAAACAAAGAATTGGTCATACATACAGTTGTGCTCATAAGTTTACATAACCTCACAGAATTTTTGATTCTTTGGCCATTTTTCAGAGAATATGAATGATAATACGAAAATGTTTCTTTTATTTATGGCTAGCGGTTGGTGAAGCCGTTTATTTTGAAACAAATGGGTTTGCTGTTTTTAAATCATACTGACAACAGAAAATATCAAAAATAACCCTGATCTAAAGTTTCCATCCCCTAGTTCTTCATCCTCTGTATCGGCCCCTTTGCTTCTAGTCTTCTGTG
>JAQQZY010000024.1:9184279-9198123 GCA_030068375.1 Ostorhinchus rueppellii | reverse complement strand
GTTTTACAACACTTCATATTCTAATTATTACCCTGCACCCTGAAGAGGAGGCAAGGGATGTTGTTTTTGGTTTGGTTGGTTTAACGCTCTACAAGCAAAACTATTTATTGGTTGAATTCATACCAAATTGGGTTTATAGATTGTCAGTGAACCAGAATAGATCTCATTACATTTTGGGAATAGTAGGTCAAATTACAAATTTTTTATGAATTTTTAAAATCTTTATCCCCCCCCCATTCACTTATAATGGGTGAAATTTCACATACATGTAGCAGCAAAACTATCCGGTCAATTCATACAAAATTGGGTTTAGCGATTGCTGGTAACCCAGAATAGATGTAGTTACATTTTGGGATATGTAGGTCAAAGTTTAAAATTTCAATGAATTTCTACTTTTTTTTTTCCTCACTGTCTTTCTCCCTATTCACTTATAAAAGGTGAAATTCACAAGTTTTTAGCAGCAAAGCAATTGGTTGAATTCATACCAAACTGAGTTTATAGATTGCCAGTGACCCAGAATAGATGTGATTACATTTTGTGAAAAGTAGGTCAAAGTTCCAATTTTTTATGAATTTTTAAAATGTTTTTTTCTCCCGTTTCCATAAAATAAGCAAAATTTCACATCGATGAAAACATCAATTTCGTTTCAATTTACTTCAAACTTGCTACATATATAGAGGCAATTGAGATGCTGACATCAGCACACGCATAGACATGATGACATCAGCTGGATTGATGCTAAAATAAGCTAAAATACACGCGAGGGGCGGGGTTTGTTGTGCCTGGCACCACTTGTTGATTGAGCTGTTGGATTATGGAAAAAATCAATATCATGATTATTTTTGGTCAATATTGAAATCACGATTCTTCAAAGGATTAATTTTGAGTTTCACAATGAATTTATTCAGCATTTCTCCCAAAAAACACTTTGTTATTGATTGTTTTTGCTAAACATTCAAATTGAAAATACATTTTGGCTACAAATATGTACTTTACAGCTGTTTTGCAATGGAATGGAATGTGTTGCATATGCACGTCTCAGAAATTGTGTCAAGAAAAACGGAAAATACATAGTTTCAACTCAATTATATGAGTTTTGAGATCGTTTGACAACAAAATTGAAACTGTGATCAAAATTCGATGAATTGCTCAGCCCTACTTGTTAATATTTGTGGTGGAGGCAAGAATTAATTTATTGTCTGAAATAAGCATACAGGAGTAGAAGACAAGATTATAACTTACAAATATGTCCTTTACTCACACATCAGGTGGATTCTGTTACTGTTAGTATTTTCAGGCGGGGACACTCTGTTGTAGACTTTTGTACTAAGACAAAATAAATAAATAATTAAATGCTTGACTACCTCAGTTGCAGCCCTTCAAAAGTGAAGTTAAAAATGTGTGAAATTAATTAAAAATAAAAGGTTTTTATTTGAAATAAAAGAAAAAAAAGAGCAGCTTACTTTGGTCAACCTGTGTATCGTGTGTAATTGCTTAGGAAGGAGGAACGATAAGAAGATGGAGGATGTATTTTTGTTTGTGCGTCTGTTTTCCTCTTTTTTTCTGTTTTTTTTTTCATGTGTCCTCCATCTGTGTGGTTTGGTATGATCCAGTCATGTTTTTCTGCTAGTGATAGTCTTACCTCAAGGAATCAGCTCGACTGCCACCTCATTCGTTTTCATTTGCGCTGCTCAGCTGAACACTGCAACTAAGTCTGGAAACCATCCAACACCCTGCCTACTTTTCGTAAACAACTTCTACACGGGCTTAAAGGAGAGAAAGAAAAGTTGGCGTGAAACTAAAGCAGTGCAAACAAAGGAACAGAGTAATGACAGAAAGTGTGAAGATTGACAAGTGAGGCTTAGGCGACGAAATGAATCAGCGTTACCTGGATCGGTGAAGGTACAAGCGTAACATCCTACATGCGGAATAAGATAAGTTTACATTAGCAAAGGGAAATTTGATGAATGTGTTTTTATTATCTCCACTCTCAGCTCGACTCCTCTAATTAATTTTTTGTCTCTGTGTTCTGAGAACCGCTCAGCTCAGGCTATAAAGAGATATACATCCCCAAATACAGCTAAGCACATTATTTCTCTCCTTCCAGCGAGTGCATCTCCCACCCGTGATTTTCCCTTCATGAGCTTGCCCTTCATATGACTTTTGAGCTAATTTGGAACACAAACACTGGGTCAGATGAATCCTGCCAGCGGTGGAAGTGGTAATGAGGATTTGGATAAGAGAGGAAGAGAATGCGGAATCTCACAGCAATAACGGGGGCTGTTCTTCTCGCCAAGGCTGTCAGGAAAATGAAGATAAGCAGTAAGGGTCAATATTCATGCAGAGAGGTAGACGGTAGTATTTTCCAAAATAAACTTCATATTCCTCTAAAAGACCGACGTTTTTCTTGCCATATTTCCTGCACTTGGTACCGAAATACAACTAGAATGAATCGAAACATCCCAGCCATGTATAATAAAAACACATGTAGGGTACTGGAAGTGTTTGTCTTTCCTTTTTGGTCAAATTAATTTCATTCTATTCCTGTCTCTTAGTGTCTTTTATGTGTTGCAACACTTCAAAGCTATGTCTGTTTTTCTCTCCCCGGACTAATAGATGCGATATTCCATGCAAAATGAGCTTTGGGTGGTTAGGGCCCCTGCTGTCCAGGTAAACAAAGGCTTCCCAGACTATAGACATAGAGATCGGGCGCTATACCAGCTTCCTCCCGCGTTCAGTGGATTACATTTCATCCTGGAGACGGCTGCTCCAAACCCTGGTGGTTGTTATGCCTAGCCCTCCCCCCTTGCTACACATAATCGCTGCAGCTTGAAAGAGCTCATAAATCAGCCTACCACAATATATTGTAGAGGGAAAAATGTGCGCCCCTGGCATTTGAGACGGCACAATGCCAACCTATGAGCAGGCCAATTCCACCCTTTGTATTCAGAAGAAGCAAAAAAAAAAAAAAACCAGAGAGTGTTTGGTGGCTTGTTTTGAGATGTCTAGCACGTCTGTGTTTTTGCATGCGTGGGTTGCTCTATTTTTTGGTTGTTGTGTAGTATTTAAAATGTTCAAAATGCCAACGCCTCTTTGGCATCAACTTCTAGTGCTACAGAACAAGTATTATAACAACTTCTTGGCCTCTCTTTGTAGTTTTTTTTTTCTGTCTTTAAGTTTACTAAGTATAGCTTTACACAATGCTAATTTTACAAGTTTAAAATGATCTTTTGTAATGCAGATTGCTTAAATGAAGTAATCCATGAAAAGTTTCGGAAAGCCCGGTGGAAAGACTGAGCCGAGAGATGACGCTGTTTATTTTTTATTTTTTAGATTGTTTTAGATGTTTTGTGACAGACAGTAAAAAGCTGTTTTCTCCACTGCAAGGACTTTTCAATGTCTCCCTTTATTGTCACCAGGATTTAAAATTCTAACTTCATAGTGATCGAGTTAAAGTGGGGTCTTTTATTTTCTGATGTGCTCACTTGCATCTACCTGCTTTTCTGTTTTTCTCCATCTGTCATGCAAGATCAATGTGTTTGAGTTAAAACTAGGGTTTAGCGCTAAACGGAGGATGCTAGGCATTGATGTTTTGGAGGCTCGTCACTCAGTCTCAGGCCTGTCCTGGGAGATAAGACCCGCGGTCCGCTTAGGCTGATCAATGGCAGAATCCATACAAACACTCTCCCTCGCAATTTACCCTCTTTGTCTTCGTCATTAACTTGTTTTCTTCTCCTATCAGCACTTGCCGCTTGGGATCTTAGCCTTTTACTTGTCATACTTAAGAGAATGTGTAGATAAGCACTCCAGAACAAAATGAGCTGAATAATTAATTGTTCTCCTTAACGCAGCAGCTTCTTGGCAGTATGAACCTTGCAAAATAGCTTGGTGTAAAGTAGAACATACAGTTGACTTTTATACTGCCACTGCTGTAAAAACTAAGAAAATGTAGTTGTCCTTCCTGGTACAGCCTTCCCCTCCAGATGATTCACAGTCAAGGCTAATTCTCTCATAAAACATGATGTAGTGCATAAAAAATGCTGCATCATCTGTAGACTAACCCATTGTTTTTCTCTTTTTTTTTTTTGTTTCTCCCCCCCAACCCTCATCTCTCCTCAGCCAAGGTCAAGTCAAAATGCGCTCCCACTTTCTTCGCCTGCGCTAATGGCGTCCATTGCATCATCGGACGCTTCCGCTGTAATGGCTTCAGTGACTGTCCTGACGGGAGTGACGAAGAGAACTGCAGTGAGTCTCACACGGCAACCAAATCCAATCATATTAATCTGTCTCATGCTCTGGTCACCAGAAGTCACGGTCTCTTCAATGATGTACTGTTCTGCAGTCATAACAGTTTATAGTGGAGCTATTGGTCATAGAGGCGTAACCAGGCAGAGCAAGAACAATCTCACTATAACCAAATAAAAAAATTAAAAAACATGATTGCGGAGCTCTCATCCTGCATAGCCATTGAAAGGCTCACATTGCTAAGTAAATGGAAAACTCATACCTTCGACAAGATACGGGATTAATTTCTCAAGTTTTTAGAATCAAGACTTGATATCTCATCATCAGTGAGACCACACACCCCCCCCTTTTTTTTTTCTCAGTTTTTTAAAAATGATTTTTGATTATGTGTCAGACATACAAAAATGTATGTTAAGTATTCAAGTCACTATCAGTTATATTGTCTCAGTTATTATTTTGTTATTTACTTCTATTGCATGTTTTAAATTTCAGAGGTGGCCCGAGGGGTGGGGGGGTGGGAGTGATTCTGGTGGATTTACACTTAGGGGAGACCCACACAATGTGACCAGTTGATGTCAGAAAAGATATCTAACGTGTTAAAAATTTAATAAAGATTTATTTTATTTATTGTTTTGTTTCTTTTTTTTGGGGGGGGGGGTATATGTCTAGGTTTTGTGGATTGAAAAAGCTTAAATAAAATCATATTAAAAAAAATTAATAAAGATATGTGTTGTTAAAAAAAACATGCTTCTTAATCAAGCTGAATACTTAACAAACATCTCATACTTTTTATGTCAGGTTTGAAAAGGGTCAAGCTGAATAAAACATATTTTTCCTCAAAATCTTGTATTTTTTATGTCCTGCCTTTGAAACCACAGTAGAGACGGTGAAAATCATGTTGTGCAGTGAAGGATAAGAGGAACACCACGTTCCAGGTGCAGTCTAGAGTATTAACAATATGTAAATGCTTGAAAATTTTAAGAAAATACTAATACTGGAGTCAATGCCATCACCAGATCTCAACTCAACCGGACACCTATGGGAAATACCAGACCTATGTGTTCTCTCCAATTTCGCACCATCATTAAATAATGCAAATGAGGAAGACTGGTGTTTCATCCCTCCAATAGAGTTCACATATTTGTACAATCATCTGTAAGCACATCATGCACGCCCAACACCTTACTACACGACTTTTTCCTTACATTTGTCTGCCGTCTGTAGTCTGTCCTCACTTTACTCTGTTCCTGCTCTTCCAGTGGGTAACTTGGATCAAGCCAATCGCTCTCCATTGTCAGAGTTAGTGTTCCTAGCCTGCAGGGCCCATGCTTACAAATCTAATCTAGCCATTTAAATGGAGCTTTTGCGCCACGCTCTTAGCACACAGTGCGTCACAACTGTGTAATTGTCTGGATCTTCTCACAAGATAATTCTGCCTCCTTTTGCAGAAAATGGAGCAAAGAGAAGCAGAATTTGTACTACACTGAGAGGGGCTCGTGATGTGTTTTTTTTTTTTTTTTTTTCATTTTTGTCGAGCTGCCTTTCAGTGATGTTTATCGGACTTTCCAGATATGATTTCCTTCTCCTGTCCTCAGTTTTATACACTTAATTTCTAAACGGTACACCCATATTTATTAAATATGCAATACTGCAAATGTGCTCTCAAGTTACAGCTTGTCCCTGTTTCTCAAGTGCATTTTAAAGTCAGTCCTTTTGCTGTAAAACTTTTTCCACAACTGACCTTTGACTTCTGTTCTGATTCAACCACAGCAGGCAATCCCCTGGTGTGCTCAGAGGCTCGTTTCAAGTGTCGAAATGGCCGTTGTGTAGACCGGAGCTTCTTGTGTAACGGCCAGGACAACTGTCAGGATAACAGTGATGAGGAGCTCTGCCTGACGACAGCAGGTAAGCCACAAAGTCATGTGTGCTTCTACATAAATGCACGAAGATAAAGTTCTTCGAATGGGAGCATGTGGATCCATCAGACAGAGGAGCAACAGACAGTGAACCTTGTAATTAACCTCTAAGTCGTACATTTAAATTCTTATTATTGGGGCTTCAGTTAGATAATAACTGACACATTTTATCAAATAAAAAAGCAACAGTGGATTAAGTTATAAAAAGTTTATTATTCCTCTGAGCACAGTGCTGCTGCAGAAGCAACTTGTGAAATAATTACAGTAAAATCCTTCACAAAGCTAAAACTAAACCTGTAAAGCCAGGATTTTTTGATGGCACTTAAAAAGGGATGCAATGTGTGGAAAGGCTGCAATTAGTAGAGGTTCAGCAAAACCTATTCAGACTTAAATATAGGTGCACTGGTAGCATTATGAGAGTATTAAAGACCACGCAAAATAATTATTTAAATTATAGCAAACTGTGGTTCAGCTGGTTTGTAATATGGCTGTATGCGCTCAAGTCATATATGTATTAAACTACACACAGATGGATGAAATATACTATATATATTCAAATAGTCGTTAATTAAAAAACAAACACAGCAAGACATGTAAGAAGTATTTTAAGACTGATTTCTCGAAAGTTTCAATTCTTCTATAGAGAAGTGATAAAGATGAACAGACTTTTTAACACTGGACTGCAAGGAAACAATATGTTCAGTAGGTATCTGCTGAAGGCTTAGTCCGACTAAGCTAAAAGCTCTAAAACCACACCCCAGATGACTGATATTTGATTAAAAAAATCAATTCTGTTGGAGCCAATGCCAAGTGGAATTCAAATATTTATAGAGTAGAATCCATTCATTGTTATTGGATACTTCCAGTACAATGAAATAACTCTTGCAACTCCAGGAAAAGATGCAGAAAATCTTTGTACAGCTTAAAACCAAGGACAAACCGTTTTTAAAAGGAGAGAAGTTCAAGACTTTAAATAAATAATTAGCTAGTGAGTTGATGGAAAGGTACTATTCCATAAAATGTGGTGTGTATTGACAGAGCTCATAGGGTAAATGTTACAAGTCGATATCTGCCTTAAAGGTTTAGTCCCCAAAAGTATATAACTGAAAATAAATATTGATGGTGCATTTTCTTACCACTTAAAATTCAAGTGTTAGACTTCAACAAAATACAAGGACTTTTATGAAATGTGTTTTTATTGCATGTCTTCAGAGAATGAGATAAACAAAACACTTAGAACTTGATGAAGGCTTCTACAACTGTAACTAATCCATATCCAGCTGAGACTCCTACTCACCTATTGGCTAAGTCAGGGGTCACCAACCCTGGTCCTCGAGAGCTACTTATCCTGTATATTTTAGATGCAGGATAGCAACACACTTGATCCAAATGATAAGCCTATCATCAAAATGTAAATGGACTGGACTTATAGAGCACTTTTCCACACCTTCATGGTGCCTAAAGTGCTTTACAAAGCCTCACAGGAGGTGATTTCTTCTAAAAAGGAATGTTTCTGAGACCTTCTTCCTTTGACAAAATATCATCCTCTTCCACCACATGAAGGGCAGATAAATGACAGACTGCTCCTTCTGCTACAGACCTTATCATCCAGCTCTTTTTTGGGCTCCTCAGTTTATGTCTGGACTCACCCATTAAGTCAAACTTCACCTCTAAAAGCTGGAGAAAGCTGGATGATTGAAGGTTTTTCCTGCTGCCTCTTTTTAGGTCTTGCATCCTCTGATTGATTTCCTGGAGGAACGTGTATTTTTCAGCCTTCAGTTTGATGATGATCTCCAGATCTTTGGTGTATGATTGCTGAAGGATGTCATTCTTCTCTTGCGTTCAGTTCAGATTCGTACCCCTAGTGGAGGAAAGTTTCAGTGTTTTCAGCTCACTTTCGTTTGCTCTACCAACTCCTTGCGGGCCCTCAGATAAAGCCAGTTATTTTTACAGTTCTTCAACTTGTTTGTTCAGTTGGATCCTCAGTTTCCTCTTTTTGACACTTTGCTGTCACATTTCAAAACACCCTACTCTGTTCTTCACTGTAGTGTTTTTCTCCATGGAATTAAGATGTGAGACATTCAACCTGGTCCCAGAGAGATTCACTCTCACTCATAGGCTTCTGACTCCAGGTTGATGGAGAGCTCTTTGTCTGATTCAGTCTAGTTGCTGTTATGATTTTCAGTGCTTTGGAGCTGAGCCTTCAGCTTTATGACCTCCTTGATCAGAGCTTCCTTTTCTTTGACATAGAAGATCACCTTTTCATCTCAAACCATCCATTTTCAGAACCACTTAGTCCTCATAACCCAGGAAAGTAAAAGTTTTGGCTTTCTTTTCCACGTTAAATAATTACTGTGATCAGAAACGGCATGATGTAACAGTTTTTTCAGATACATTTCTTATGGAATGTCCTTTGCAGTGGACAGCATTTTTGCTTTTTAAGTAAAGCGGTGAAATTCTCGTCCACTACAGAGGACAAAAAAAAAGCATAGCCAGGTCTCAGGAGGATACACAGACAAACAACAATTCACTGTCACATTCACACCTACGGGCGATACGGATTTCATCCCAAACTGGTAGTTCTATATTCAGTTGAGTGTGTCATGTATAAATGCTTTGAAATAATGTTATCTGAAACATTTCAACACAAAATACTGCTGTTTATTTCTAAAGGTTAAAAAAAATTCTCAACAAAGGTCAATATAATCCACAGCGGAGTCATAAACTGCTGACTTTACTCAACTGTTAACTTCTTATCCTTATCATTAATGAGCATGACATACTTAACCCCTTAACGCCTGAATGGATTTCCAATTGTGGGTGGAAAAAATTTGACTTGCGTTTTTTCTTTCAAGTAGATAGTATTTTGGTTGCATTTTGGATTTGGGGGGGGTTTGGTGCGAATTTGCGACAATCGGCGTCAAGGGGTTAAAAGGTACCTGAAGTGACATGAATCTTTTGGTCAGTATAAATTTTACATGTGGACAGTGCAACTCATACTGTCATTCATTCTTGACTTTAAACCCATCACAAGCTGTACATGCAAGAACGCATCACTCACTGCAGACTAGGGCTGGGCGATATGGAAAAAAATCATATCACAGTATCACAATATCGATGTGTATGACAATATATAAATCAAATCACTATTTTTATCCAGCTTAAATTTTCCATTACTCATAAGTTAGCTGTGAAGACATCAGAAGGTTATGACATTATACAACGGTTTCAGATGAATAAAGAAGTTGCATATATTTAAAACTAAACTGAAAGTCTGAGCAGCAGGCAAAAGCTTTCCAGTTTTAAAAGAGAACACAAACAAAACAGACCATCTTCATGAAACAATGTCAGGGGTATATACGTTGGAGTGTGTCCCGTAACTGCTGTAAACCGAAAGTGAAACTTAATACGCTTTGAACGTCGGCCTCCCAGCTTCTACACCCCACTTTACTTTTCAGGGACTCGGTCGCCTGAGTTCTTGGTCAAATTTTCTCTCGAGGGAACACTCATTACCTCTTGCTGCAGCCCAAACATTAGCATGTGTGCTTTGGCTGCTCTTCCACCTGTGCTGTTTGTCAACCTAACTTGCCATGGCTCTAGTGTGATTAGTTCAGCGCTACTTAATTATGATTGGCCTCTCTTATGTCTGTCAAAACGTAGACAAATTAATTCTATCGAAATTGTATTGAGCATGTCTCATAAATTCTATGGAGGAAAAGTTATACCACAATATATATCATTATTATTTTATCAGCCAGCCTTATTGCAGACTAAGAGCAGAGAGTTGCCATTTCAGAGCAAATGGGGCCTTGCTCATGGGCACCTCTACCAATCATTTCTCAGCCAGTTCGGAGAATTGAAACAGCAACCCTTGGATCACAAGCCACGTCTTTAACCTTCTAGTCCACAGCCGTCCCCAACTTGCACTATTAATATGATGTGTTGAATCTAACAATTCCAACAGCATTGTAGTCACAACGATAGTAATCATTTTCCTTTGTGTGCAGACTCTTTGTACGTGACTGAAAGTTTTCAGGAAGATAAAGCGAGATCATTTAGATGTAGAGACAACAGATGCATTTTTATGCTTGTACAAAGCTTTCATATATCTGGAGAACTCTTCAAAGCGGCAGCAGGCTTGTACATGCAGCTGCTATATTTGATAAAATGATTAGTAGGGAAGTTGGACGATTCTGTCACTCAATATATCACATCATCTAATATTTCTGAAGACATCATTTCGGAAACGTATACTGCAGTCTGTGCTTTGTAAAGATGTAGCAAAGTCACTGACTGATATAGCTTAGTATCAAAGACGACATAAGCTTATGATAAATTGCTTTGTTGTGGAGTACAGATACACCATGGCAGTATTAGTACAATGTTTTGGAATACTGTAGGATTTAACATTATAGAAACTTTGCATTGTAACAGGATAGTCTTGCTGTGATTCCTGACAGTCGGTCTGATAATTTTTGCTATAGAATTTGTTATGTGGCAGGTACCACCTACAACAACTATGCTATTCTTATTCCTCTGGCAGCCCCACTCCTCAGACAGCTGCTGCCACTAAGACACAACAGTCGGCTCCTGTCAACACTTCAGTTCTACTTCCACTGGCAAACCAACACAAATTCAGCCAGCAGCAGGGTCCTTAGATGCACATAACTCCAGGCACCACATGTGGACCACTGCCATTGTGCTTTGGTCTGTTTGCTGGCAGTTTCTCTTCTACACACTATTATGAACAACAACAACAACAACAAAAAAAAAAAAAAAAAGAAGTGCAACCTGGTCCTTCTGTTGAGTTGAAGGTCCTACAGTCAGGCTTTTGGAAAAATGTCAAAAATAAGACATCTGAAAACAAACTAGCAGCATACGGAAAAGTAGACTCTACTGAGGATATTTACTGGACGCAGGCATAATAACCAATAGGCAAAGGTGTAGACGTGGGTGTGATAAACACTATTCATATTGGCCAAGTCAGCAAAGAATCAGACCAAAACCCAAGAGCCAAAACATGTCTGATAAAGAGATGAGTTGTACTGCAGGCACAGAATATAAATACACTAAATCATCAGTCCAAATCATGCCAAATATTTCATGACTGAAGCCACTAAAATTCCTGCTCTGATCACTAATCACTCTGATATTATGAACAAACTGCAGATCATGTTGTGGTTCCAGGAGATAATTATTTTTCATCTCGAGGTTCATTTATGTATTAAAAATGTAATATACCCACATTCATTTTATTGTGTTTTTTAAAGATTTTGTTTAATTAAACATGTTTGTCATTTCATTTTGTGTAATTAGCAAAAAAGGGACATTTGTTTTAGTTACGCATATGTGATTGAGATGCAGAAATTGAAACGAAGTCAATCCATCATCACAAGTCTAGCAGATTCCATCCAACTCCATCCAGAGCCACAGAATGCTGAATAGTTCTGTATAGTGATGTAGAAATATTGATAGATATCTGTCTCCAGCGCACTCCATTTCCTTGTTGACAAGTGAACAATACCAACGTCAGAGCAGCCTGAAACATTAGATAGCAGAACAATAATTCAGTTTTCTCAATGAATACTGGATGGATTTGTCTGGATGTTTTCTTTTGATAGTTATTTTAGTGTCTAGGGGCACTATTATGAAATATCACAGTGATTTTATATAAATATCAGCTGTGGTCGTCAGAAAGGCTTCAGGCTTAGAATGAAGTATGTCTAATGATAGAATGGCAGTACTTTAAGATAATAAAAATGATGATTTTGCCTCGATAACAGGCTATTTAAGTGTACATTCATGCTTTTAAAACATTTTTTGCCATTCTACTGTTATATTAGTAAGTTGCTAAGGGGGGGGGGGGGGGCATGCAGTTAAAAGACCTGGACCAGGAATTGAACCCAGGTTGTTGGAGCCTGAGCAGCCTCCACCACCAGGGAACCCATGATCCATGTTTTTGAGTCTCATAACTGATATTAATGGATTATTAAAGTGTCATTTGGACATTATTGTATTTGTGGTGTATCTACTCAGTACTAACTCCTGTTTTGTTTTTTTGTCTTATTTGCTGCAGAAAGGTTATAACACTGTGTGGAAGTATTACAAATGTGAGCTACATGTTGGTTGGGCTTTAAACATCAGGCAAAAATAGTCATTTTTCCTCCTTTTATCCTTTTTTGTTTTTGTGGCTTGTTTTTATTATCACTCTGAGTGAAGCCATCCCTGTGGTTTGACTCTTTGCATTTATTTTCTCACATTTAGGAGCATGCACACTCACCTTGCATTCCACACTGACTTTTCCTCTCTCTCTCTCTCTAATAAGCACAGACCTGCAGGTGACAGATAAGACGTACAATATCCGCTCAAAGCCACCTGAGTACAGCATCTTCTTCCTCACTTTCTCTCCTCTACCTCTACTTCTCTTCCCTTCTTCCTGAGTTCAGCTCCTCCTCTTTATCCATAATGATTTGTGTCTCCACATTTAGTTTATCTGTTTAAATAGTCGAGTGAGAGACATAACTGAGTTTGACATTGGAAAGAAAAACCCAGTCTTTATAGACTATAGTGGGTTATCCTGCCCTAGAGGTGTCAGACACTTAGGTGTACTGTACATCACCGTCTTTGTGGCGTTTTAATGTCACCGGTGTTTATGTTTCCCATCAGAGGAATTTTTAACAATATGGCACAGTTAGACACAACAAAGCTGCACAGAGCTGCTTCTACTGTTTATCGTTTTATTTGATGGGTAATTGATTTTTCAAATAGCAGAGAGGTGGCAAACTGGCAAACAGTGTAATGTAACAACAGACAATCTTCTATAAATGCACTGGTGCAATCATTGCACCGTGAGATAGAAGGAGTGGGACAGGGAGCCTGCAATGGATAAGAGAGATAAAGAAATAGGAAGTGCTCCGCATAAACATAATATAGTGAACCAGAAAAAGAGTCGCAAGGAGCAATGAATAGCAATGGGCAGGAAGATGGAGGTAAGCAAAGGGGGACAGGTGATTTCGTAGAGAAAGGCGGGGATTTGGATAGAACTGAGTGAGTGCTAGTGATAAGCCGGAGAGGATGAGAGCAGCATCCATCTGAAGTCGAGCCCCGAGGCCGAGTGGTGAAACTCTGGAAACAGGAATGACATGAAAGCTAGCTTTGCAAAGCTTAGCTGCTCTTTGCTCTGTGCAGTTTTCCAGTCTAGTTATAACAGAGGATAGCGACTACACAGTATGGAGCGCATGTTTTCCCTTGAAACAAATTGTTGAAACACAGCCGGCGGGCACACAGGACTTGGCCAGATGCTGAGGTGAGCCCTCACTGAGAACAACACAGCCGCTCTGCATATCCAAGGCAGCATGTGTAAGTGTTATAGCCTGTATAGAGGACAAAGCTTCTGTGAGGTCATCCAGCGGTTTATGGACTTCCCTTTTTGAAGCCTCATGTTTAGGGCTTTGACTGTTGGCATCTCGTTTTTTTTGTAACTGCAAGTGCTCATATTTGGATGAGTAGGTGGAGCTGGGGGAGGGGGAGGGGTGAAACTCAGCCAAACACAAACTTACACTGACTAATATTGTTTAATTTTTTAACTAATTTCTTCTTCAATTTCGTTGTACTTGTGCAATGACAATAGAGACATTCTATTCTATTCTATTCTATTCTATTCTATTCTATTCTATTCTATTC
>JAQQZY010000024.1:9144931-9159138 GCA_030068375.1 Ostorhinchus rueppellii | reverse complement strand
GTGTGCTGGAAAATGGAAACATCTAAAACATGCAGGATAGTAGCTCACGAGGACCAGGGTTGGGCACCCCTGCTGTAACACGACTTTGTTATTTTTGTGAAATTTTTATATTTTTTTATTATCATGGAGAAAATCAAGGTCATTGAAGTTACCATATTTGGTTCCTTGCCTGTAAGAGGCAAAAACCCCCCCCAAAAAACAAGAATTATATTTTATGATAATAAACTTGCGTGTTTTTGGGGGATTCATGGGTTCTAAATGTGGTCGTTTTTATGCTGTTGTGTATTCATGCATGCTGTACCACATTTGTCCAGCAGTCACCGCCAAAGTGTTCTGGCCATAGCAATGTGATTGTACAGCTATTGTATTCCAAAATTACTAATATATCCCAAAATACTGGTCCTATCCGCCTGCTGTTTTTGCTAGTCTGTTCCTTCAAAAAAAATACATAAGTATGCCAAACTGCAGCAGTCAGCTCTGTTTGGAGATTTGTGTGAATCCCAAGACACACATTCACGCATGCACTCAGAGTCCACTTGGATTTTATAATATAGAAAATACAAGAAAACACATGTAATATCAAAAGAACATGTATTTTAGAACATTAGAACATCACTTTCAGAACATTAGACCAACATTAGTGCAGATCCAGACCCCTGTCCACATCCACATTCACCCTTTGAACATCATTCTTTACATTAGTACCATTACTTCATGGTACCTAACAAAGCAGGTCCACTCACTGTTCATGTATAGGTGGACCTTACAGACCCTTGAAACCACATTGGACCTGAGACTGTTACCTCACTGTAACTGTTGCTGTCACTAGTGGCTTTTCTGTTGACCCTAAAATTATGCAAATGTAACTTGCACATAAAAATGTACCTAATGAAAATAGACAATTTCACGGTTTAATCATTTTTAGATTAGCGCAAATGGCATATCACGCAAAACTGCAATAGAAAGGCCTTATATTGTCACTGATGGATCATTAGTCTTTTGATTTGTTTGGTGTGGTTGCCACGGTGATGTGCAGGATGTGGGTCACATGGGCACTGGGGTGACACCCATGGGTTATATAAGTAGCTGGTTCACCTGCACGGGGTAAAGAGACGCAAGTTCTAGGTAGCTGTAATTTTTGATGGCCTTAGTTCAGTTTAAGTTCTTTTACACATTCAAATCGAGCACCTTCTACCAACTTATGTACGTATGTAATCAGAAGTGTAGCTGTCTGTTCACAACCGACCTTTTTCCACAACTACAGTCATGTGAATTTAAAAAAAAAAACGGATTACAACAAGTGAAGAAGAAGAGTTTTAAAAGAAACATGGTGAACAGACCAGGAAACCGACTCATTTTTAATTTAGTACAGAATAGAGTGGTAATGTAGCCTAGAAATCTAGACCACCGAGCAGCAGAAAATATTCTTGCCTAGTTTGTGGTCTAGCATCACACGGTCGGAGCCCATCATTGGTCCCCGACACAAAGTACGTTAGACCAATCAAAACGCTTTGTCTGTGTAGTGAGTCGTTGGGGCGGGCTTTGCACGATGACAACAGGGCTTTGCGAGGGCGAGATAGCAGGACAACCATAGAGAGCGACAAAGATGGATGTGGATAACGAACCGCGCTCGTTTGAATCAGCTTTTGTCGTCGATTGTGTGAGAGTTAGACTTGGAGTTTACTTTGAAAGTTGAGCAGAAAGAAGCACTCAAGTCATTCGTTTTAAAGAAGGATAGATTTGCTGTTTTTCCGACCAGATACGGTAAAAGTCTAATATACCAGCTGGCTCTGCTTGTAGCTCTGAATACGTCAGACTGTCGGTTGCTCTGATTGGTCATAGAACTGTCCTATTACGTGCAGAAACAGTTTGAACAACGGTGGCTGAATCCACCCGCAGGCTTCAGCTCTGTCAGTGGTCCGATTCCAGACTATACAGTTTATGTATAGTTTGGCCTGCCAGGCTAGGGGTAATGTATAATAATAATGATTATATCAGTAAATCAACATGATATTTATGTTCGACGCCATGTTTATGGCATAACTTCTCATGTCATCTTGCAATAATAAATAAACAGATCATTGCATTTGTGATTTAATGGAAAAAACAACTTTACGCACTTCTATTTTTTTTTTTAATATTTAGTAAATATCGGTAAAGATTTGCGCATATGTCTAATGGTAAAGCATCTACTGTCTTGTAATGTGTGGAAATGACCAAAAACAGTCACTCGCCCAATAAAGGGTTAATGAAGATCTTAATTTATTGTGAATGTCACCTGTAGCTGTCCGTCCGTGTCCTTCAGCTGGCACTACACACTTCTGGTTTTTTTTACATTTAGTAAATATCGGCAAGATTTACGCATATGTCTAATGGTAAAGCATCTACTGTCTTGTAATGTGTGCCGAAATGACCAAAAACAGTCACTCGCCCAGTAAAGGGTTAACAAAGATCCTAATTCATTGTGAATGTCACCTGTAGCCGTCCTTCAGCGTGTACTGTTCTGCTCCTACGTCTGGTCCAATGAAAGTTTTATAAGTCAGCAAAATCAATTTTCCCTTCGCAGTCACTCATCACATATCAACGCTCTGTCACTGAGGCTGTCAGATGTGTGTGTGTCTCCTCTGCGCCTCCTCCATGTCCTCCTGCCTGTTGTTTTGTCGGCTGAGCTTCAGGCTACAGTTTATAATAGTCTCCTGTCCTCCAGAGGAGTCTGGTCTACGCCTGCAGTTTCCATCCACACACATGCGCACAGATTCCAACGAGGACCTTAATCTCCACTGTCTTATCACTCATCTCCATCACATCTCAGCTTTAGGCGTTATCTCTATGCGTGTGGCGTCCATGTGCTCTGTTTGTGTCCACTCTCAGGCTACCCTCCACCCCCTTCCCAACTCACCTTTCAGCCCAAAAAGAACAGTTGCCATGGTGACCATACCCGTCAAGGTTTAGTGGGACGGGCTTGTATTCAAAGCCCCTCAACGATCCCGAGCAACCTCTCAACCTCCCTCATCCCCCCCCTCTCTCTCTCTTTCTCTGTCCCTTTCTCTTCTAGGAAAAAAAATAGCCTACCATTTTTCAACTACACAAAAAAACCAGAAAGAACAAGAAAAGTCAAATCTCCCACTTGCGAGACTCGGCTGAAGCTCGCAACATGTTAGGAATCGAGCGATGAATGACGCCTCTTTGTTGCTGTAGCTCCTACCGAGTCTGCCTTTCTGGGATGCACAGGAGCGATATTCATACCCCGTCTTCCCTCCATCCACCTGCTTTTATTCGTGATCATACCTGCCTACTGTGCAGCAGCGGATACTCTTTTGTCCCACTTTTCTCGTACCTTCTGCTATCGACAGCAACATTAGGCCTTTTTTTCCCTTTTGTTGTAGATGCCGAGATGTATTCTTGGAGATATTAATATTACCTCCTTGCCAAAAGGAAGTATTTCACATTGGATAACTTGTCCTTATATACGGTTGCTGTTGCTAAAAATGTACAACAGGGGTTTTAATGGCTATATAAGTTTCCAGTAGAATGAATAAATTACTTGCATGACTACCGAGATGACCCATCCGTTCAAGTAGCCATTCCAGGTAAATGTGCATCATTTGTGTCACGTGAAATATTAGTCTCTTTTACAGAAGATTCATTGTAAAGGTAGTGGTCGCTCCTTTTCCATTGTCCTGCCCTTCAACTTTCCGTTTCTCTCGTCTATTTTGCCACTCAGCCTCTTCATCTTCCTCCTCCTCTGCATTTCCGTAGATGTTCTCCAGATGCTGAAGTCATTCTTTAACTCTAACCTGCCTCTTCTCTGCTCGTCTGGTTGCCCTCAGTAAGCTGCGGCTGAATGTTTTCGGGGGGTCTGATAGTGGTGAGCAATGGAGCGGGCAAGTTATTACAGGACAGTCAAATAGAGGCCCGTTGAAGCATGAAAACCTCCTTTTCCCAAAGCGCCACTCACACAGACGCACACTTAGGGATATGCAGACAGACAGATAGATAAGAAAGAGGGAAATGAGTGAAGACAGACAAAAGCACAGCGTAATAATAAATATATAGGCACTCTTACTGCGCTCTCCCAAGAAATTGTAAATACCAGCAGAAGTTTATAGAGAGTAAAAGATATGCAGGGTTATGTAGCACACATACAGAGACACAACCTCCCCATTAATTCTCTTTTTCTCAGCGCATGCTAACGAGAACAGACATATATAACATGACATGGCACGGCAACGGGAACGGGGTGACAGCATCGGACATGAATATTAATACAAAAATGCC
Source organism: Ostorhinchus rueppellii (assembly GCA_030068375.1). Taxonomy (NCBI): domain Eukaryota; kingdom Metazoa; phylum Chordata; class Actinopteri; order Kurtiformes; family Apogonidae; genus Ostorhinchus; species Ostorhinchus rueppellii. The sequence continues at coordinate 9,154,860 of JAQQZY010000024.1, read as the reverse complement.
TAAGGGATGTAGAAAAATACTGTTTCAGAGCAGTTAACATGCTTTTCTTTCCAGCATGGTGTGGCAGAACAGCTTTCAATCAATCAATGTTTCATGTCCCCACAAGCAAGTGTGCAGCCTGTGATGCCTTTTCAAAACAATATCATACAACTGAGGGCAACAACAGTGATTACACCACCAAAGTAAAGGATACAAAGCCCAACATGTCAACACAGAGGGGCACTGAACTGAAACCTCCCCGAGTCTGTCTCTGGGTGACCTTTGTTGGATGTCATTTTACTTCCCTCTCGTCTGTTTCTTATTTGGTTTCCAAATCAAATTCCTGTCGTAAGTTTTGAAAATCAGTAATTTCCCTTTTTTTGATGAAGGTGTTTAATATTTTTAAACCCTTATTTTAAATGTAGTATTTATAGGCCCTAGTTTACAATTTGTATCATAGGCCAACCAGCTAAATATCTTTATCTTCTTTTCTATTTTACATTTTTTGACTTTAAACCAGACCTCGAAGGTAAATTTGGTAATGGAGTCCAGTTTATTGACATTATCTGTAAACATCTTCTTATTGGCTATCATAACTCGTACATGGCATTCATTATTATTCAACTCAAATTCTTTCTATTTTGTAGTATAGTCAGATTTACACCAACAAATCATCTTTTTTTTTCCTGCTTCCTATTTTCTGTCCACTCTGAACATATAGGAAATCATCATGCCACCATTTATATAAGTGTGAAGTTCTGTTGTTTTCATATGTAGTGGTCTGAAATTGTTTTATTTTTGCGAGTGATTGTAGGCCAGAAGAATGTGTTTATTTATTTATTTATTTTTATTTGCCACAAATATGATGTATCAAGCACCACCTAATGAAATATTCAGTCTCCCCAATAAGAGGAATAAGATAAGACTTTGAGACCTTGACTGTCTAACATGCGCCGACAACATGTAGTTTGAGATAAAGCATAACTTGCTTTAGCACAGTGAATGTGATGCTTTCCTCCATATGATTTCATTTTTATCAGCATGAGTGGACAAGTTTCATCTGTAAGGTTCAGCACACAATCACCTCACATCCTGATACGAAGTGCAATGGTGCAGTAGCGAAAACATGAGCTGGGAATTAAAGTTTGATCCTAATCAGTCGTTTTATCATGATCAAGAGGGGCCTATGTTAATGGAATGTGCTAATACACACAACACTATCACCATGCGACTGGATCAGATGGACCACCTCCGGAGCTGGTCCTGCTTCCATAATCAAATTGCATTAGACAGTATCTGCTCATGTGGGTTAAAAAAAAGTACAGAAATAAATGAAATAAAATCACTGCACTGGAAACGGGGGGAAAAAATCCCACCTTTAGAGTCAATAAGCAAACAGTGAAACCTTTACAGCAGCTGCAAAACATAACTATTCAAACAAACTTCTTCTTCACGTACTATTTGCTGCATTTTTGTTGCCAATATATGAACCTCCTGCCTCTCCAGCTACTCATTTGCTTTGAAATTGTGCAGAAAATTATGACCCAGTCACAACTCAGGACAAAAAGACATGTCATTGCCAGGAATAAGTGCCTTGAAATGATCAATTTATCCTCCAGATGCAGACGTCAGTTTAATAGCAGGCGTAAATTGCGTTAAAAACAGTAAAAGTGGGATAGTTTCAGTTTTATAATCCTTTTTAGCAACATTTATAGGAACCATCACAACCACAGTGACTTTAAGAGTTTGTTTTTCACCCTCTGGAGTTCAATCCTCTGCTAGGATAGGAGAATGGAGGGACAAGAGCGCCAACCAACCCATAAGTAGCTGTTTGTAGCTTTCCCCAAATTTTTTGCAGCTTTCCCCACCATGTGGCATCGGTTTAGCGAGCTGGTGCTGGAATACGATGAAAGGATTTCTATGATTTGGTGCTTTTTAACCGAGTAAGCATCTGAGAGCTGTCTGTGTGTGTATGTATGGGTGTATGGTTTCTTTCAACTTTTTCCTGATGTTGAACTTTACGTATGTTTTGAAGCCTGCTGGTTATATGTTAGATGCATGTTTTTGCATCTGTTTGCTGGTATATTTAAGGCCAGATGGTTCAACCCTCCCCAACACTCCTTTAATGCTTGCCTCCCCCCATGCTCTGGATGCCCTCCCAACACTTAACAGATGAAGCATGTATTGTGCATGTGTGTGTGCATGTGAGTCAGTTTAGATAAAAGAAAACATGTGATTTGTCTGCCCCCTAGCGGTTTAATCCTCTCCCCTCCCCACACTATGATCCCACTACCCATACTGGACTTCATGTGCTAATTTGGACCCTCAGACCTTGTTTTGGGCAGAACTGCAGTGACCGGGCTGCCAAAAAACCCGCAGCTGTAATTACCATCTAACAAAGAGAGTCTAAAATGAGTAAAGTACCGTGACCAACCTTTACCCACCGAAGACACTCAACACATAGCTGCAAACTCTGGAATGCTGTAGCCAGAGGATGATTGCTTTTTTTCCTTCAATTCTGGACTCTTTTTAAAGATGGCACTTTGTGAATGTGAAATGAGTCTTCAGAGCACGGGGAAAGTGCGGCACATCTGTGCAGTGCATATCTTTTCCCTGAGGAACAGCCAGAGGAGGGGAGGAATATCTCCATTCCCTTTATTCAGAGGCTCTTTAAGAGTAGCAATTAAGATATGTGGAGTCTTTTATTAGCCTCTTCTTTTCTTTTTTTCATTCGTCATTTTACTTCGTTCATTCATCTTTGAATATTTGCAGTCTGACAGTTGATCGTTTGCATATTCAGTGGCATGTAGCCAATCAGGATGAAGAACAAGGGGTGAAGAAAGCTTGTATCTCAGCAACCCAACGGCATGTGCACCTTTGATATGCAACGGATTTGATTAAAACCAAACAAAGAAGTGCTTCAGAGCTTGTTTTAATTACTGCATGCTCACTAGCCTATTGTGCACTTACACTGGCCCTCGCTTTGCTTCAGTAACCACATGCAGTTTCCTGTGCTTGTGGGCGTGTATGTGTACACTAATATTCTGTCTCATCTTGTACTGTAGCATCTCTCTCAATGGATTTCTGTTTTCATTTAATTTCAAATAAACATTTTGATGTGAAGGCGTCCTTATGGGCTTTTCTGGGATGTTAATCTTGGGCTGTTGTTTGCAGAAGTACATGTATAGAAACACAATATACACTGTGTAAACACTTCTGAACAATTGATTTGTTTCACTAATATGCTGTGTAGTTTTGAAGTCCATGTATTTGCTGAAAAGTAATGAAGGAGTGAAGTCAGAGAAATGAGATTTTCTATCCTGATACATATATTTATATATATTTTTTAATGTTTTTTTTTTGTTTGTTTTTTTACCTGGTACGACCTCACGGAGTCACCCTAACCTGCCACACAGTTTTAGTCCTTGTGTTGCTTCTTTTTTCTATATTTGAAAGAAGAAATAATTGTCAAAGAAAATGAGGATTGTTAGTAAGGTTTAAAAAGATTCACAGAGAGAAAAGCACCAAAGCTTCCAGGTAAAAACAGCAGGAGATCCCTGGACTGACGGAATACAACATGGGGTCTGAGTGACTTTGCCTCTTGTAATAGATTTAAGAGCAGCTGGAACAGCGTGTGTGGAGTTCAATTTTCTGTGGCAAGGTAGATGAGATGATGCTGAAATGACACTTCAAAAGACTCCATGTTCTTATTTCTGCAGCCTCTTCCTTAGACATACCCACATGTTTTCTACCCCGTCTCTCAGTCGTCCCCCTCTGTCCACCGTTGTGCTGTCTGTGACCTCTCTATGTCCCTATAATTCTCTCCTCTCATGCAGGGGTAATAAGATTGATGCAGGCGGGAGATAATGAAATGTAAAACAAAAATAGAGCGCTCGAGGACTGGAACAGAAAAGGCAGTAAAAGAGGAAACATGGCAGGAAACTGTAAAGGGACAGAAAGTGGAGATATATTTAAAAGGACTTTCTTTTCCAGTAATTTTTTTTTCTTTTTTTTTTTCTTTTCCTCCATTGTTAATAAGCATTCTAATCCACTGAGTGCTGTTGTTGTTTATCATAAAGGTACATGCCATCTCCATGACAGGAAATTACCGGCAAAGGGAAAACGGCGCACAATAAAAAGCGGAGCGAGGAAAAAGCGCTGGAAAGCACGGCGCTAAGGGGGAGGGAGATGCAGGCATTAGAGAATAAACAAGAGGGGAGGAAACAAAAGACACTAGGAGTGGTTAAGATGGGGATAGGAAGGAGGAAAGGAGGAGGTAGGAGAGAGGATGAGATGAAGCGTAGGCACTCTGATGTAATTAAAGTGGCCTGGTTGAAAGGCTGCACCTTCCCTCCATTTCCAGGGCTTCACATATGGAAGCTTTACAAGTTCATGAATGCAGCGTAGAAGCACTAGAAGAGGTGCCAATGTCAGAGGGAGAGCTGCAGGGTGAGCTTATAAACATAGAACACAAGTGTATCCATGTGCTTTGAACAGATTCATCCAGAAATCCTATAAGAGTTTCCTTTATTGGGGTCATGTTTTCCTCTCGGCAACTGTTAGTGTTTTATAACATGCATTACAGCAAACATTTAATTAACATATTGATTAAGCTAATCTTTTATGCAATTGTTTTAGTTTCTAAAACAGGCCCGAGGTTTTAACTACGACCTCAAACGTGGTTTCCCTTCACCTTCAGAGCAGCCAAGTTTTTGACAATATAATAAATTCATGAACATTTTTATGTTCAGAGTGGAATTGTGTGCAATTTTTTGCCAAGATTGAGCCTTTTACACAAAGTGTCAATAAAAAAAGTTATAGTAGATGATGTCAACTTTTACAAAGGCACAAAAATGAAAATGTGAATTACGTGTATTTCCAGGAACTGGTTTGGAACAAATATTTTACACTGCTTTGTGTCACCAACAGAGGGCGCTGTAGTTTATGTTAAACATGGCTCTAATAAGCAGAGTAGAAGAAGAAGAGTATTCTGTTGTTATTTTCTATCTAAAGTGACTCGGATGTCTTTCTTAAAGGATGAAAATGATAACGAATCTAGTCTCCTCATCAGTCTGCACATCTGGTAACATGTTTTTCGCACTTCATCAGATTATTTGCAAAGATGCTGTATTATGTAATTCAAGATACCTTTATTCATCCCACAGCGGGGAAATTTACAATGATGTAATATGTAATAACGTAATAATTGTTCTCATTCTGTTTTAACCCCACATTTTATAACATTCTTGAACACATTTTTGTAATAAACTTTGCTACCTTTTGTAACATCTTATATGTAATGTGTCTGTCAAATTTCAGTGCACCAGTAAGTTTCTCGTCAGTAATATTTGATTAATGCAGCTTTTGTCTCTAGTTTACAAACATATTCTCTATCATAATGAATATTGTTACATTTGATTTAGGCTTGACAAATGAAACATCCTACTTGCTTTTATTTTAAATGAATTCCAATTAAGCTGGGATGCTTAATGTTCTGCTGGTTTGATGTTTTTCTAAGCCTAGCAAACACTTTGATGGTGTATTACATAATGCATCAAGTGATTACATTTCCTTTAAAAAAAAAAAAAGTGCTCCATCTGCATTTTTAAAGTAACAGTTGAAATATGTAATAAGTTGTTACAAAACGCAGCAAAGTTCATTACAAAATGTGGCATATTATAACATACTGAGGTGGAAAAAATATTATATTATTACATAATACAGTTGTATCAGTCAGCTGATGAATGCAGGAGTTAAGTGTTTGCTTCATCACAGTTCAATTAATTATTTGTGGAAACTCACCTACTGTGACATAATGTAGGGTATTTGTACTTGTCGTTTTCACAGTCATTACCAGTGGCTCGAGTAAAAATAAAGTTTAGAATGTGTTCATCAGTGATGGAGTGTTGAATTTGTCTGAAATATTTGATATTATGTAAATATTTAAGTTAAAAACTGAAGTATTTTCATCTAGAGCTAGAGCTGCACACTACATCATTTGAGCATCATTTTAATGTACACGTACACAATAGTCACATCTCAGGTCCTGTGATGTAGGAGGCAAATGAACTCAATAATATTTATGTTCTCATCTAATTTCAACCTGGGTACCTGACACACACTGCACGCAGAGATCCACCAATCACAATTGTTCTTAATCAGTTTCCCAAAGCAGACCACGCCCCTGCAAATGGAGTGAGTCACTGGTACCAACTTTGAAAAATGAGAAACGAGTAAAAGAAAATCACTGAAAATGAAGATTTAGTGCCAAAAAAAAAAATCAACATCAGTTATCTGGAATTATTTCAGCAACAAGAAGGATGAAACTTTAGCACGTGTTCTGTGTCGACTGTGCCTTAATGCACCTGTTACCACCACAAGAAGAAACACAACTAATTTGTTTGAGCATTTATTTATTCATTTATTTATTTATTTATTTATTTTTAACTTGTCTTGTCTGGCATCCTGACAGCAAAACGGTACAGTAGTCTGGCTGCCTTTTGGTGCTAAACAAATTTGCTTTGCCAAAGGAAGCTTCATAAAGTATACGAGGCTTCCCTTGATATTCTACTGTCTTTATTCTGAGTTTTGTTGAATCATATTTCAATGCTGGACCTGACACAAGGAGACATGGGAGGAAAAGAGAGAAGGAAGGAGTGAAGGAGAAAGGAATGAGGAGGTGGTGTAGACCCTCACAAGACAATATGACTAATACCAACAATAACAACCATGGAGAGAACTATAATTATAACAATAACTATAACAATAACTAGAACCAGAGCTGAGTAAAACTGGACAAAGATCATTTGACCATTTATGTCGGTACCACACAGCTATTTTATCCTCCTGAGTAGTTTTTGATGTTGAAATATATATCACAGGGTTAAAAAAAAATAACTTAAAAATCGCAATATCGGTTTTTTTCCAATGTGGTGCAGCCCTATGTAGAAATGTTAGAGATTTAAAGCAGGGCTGTAGTCATCAAAAACACTAATTGTTTTGCCAAAGCATCATTCCATTTTCCAAATAGACCTGGTGCTGTGGTCATGCAGCACCTGGGAACTTCAGCTTTGAAACTTTCAGACACGACTTGTATGATTTGAAGGTACTAAAAGGAAAACATCCTTCACTTTGAACTCTGTCCCTTCAGTGGTCAGTCCAAGCAGAGGTTCCATTAGGCTTCAGTGACAGTGAAAAAAAAAAAAGCACGAGCCTTTCATGTTAAGTTTGACAGAGCAGAAGAGCCTGTAGTGAACTTTGATGTCCAACTTTGATCACGACATCAAATGAATGTGGCACAAAATAACACCATCAGAGCTGGCAGTAGAACCAGGTACCTGGAGATGGTGAAGCATGAACATTCACACGTTTTAGGTTACAGTAAAGTGTCAGAGTCTGGAAAGCACCCTGAATGATAATGTATACTGAACAGCTGTGCTTAAAATGATACATAAAATATATCATTACCTCCGCTAAGGATGTTATGTTTTTGCCAGGGTTTGTGGGTTTGATTGTTAGCAACATAACTCAAAAAGTTCTGGACGGATTTTGATGAAATTTTCAGGATACATCCGCTCTGGGTCAAGGAAGAGATTATTAAATTTTGGAGGTGATCCAGATCACCGTCTGGATCCAGGAATTTTTTTAATGCTTCCTTATCATTGCAAGATAGGGCATGGTGGCGCAGAGCTGCATATGAGGTCATTCAACGCCATCTAGTGAAGGAAAGTACAAACACTACCTTTAAAAAAAAAAAAAAGTACAAACGATATCTTTTCTGTGCTTTTCTAGTATTATTTAAAGTTAAAAGGTGCCGTGCAAAATTCTTTGACGACCTTTAGCTTTTGCAAGGTCAAAATAAGCATATATATGTATTCACTCCTTCACTTTTCTACATATACAACAAGAACATACAGAGAACATGAGCACAGCCTTTAAAAAACTAAGCTAAATGGATTCTAAAGCTTCTATTTAATGTCATCCTTGACTCCATGAATAGTAGCAGCACAAACAGTGACATGTATTGAATGAAACTTGTTATAAAACGTCAGAAAATTAATACAATAAATCTCATAATATCTGAATAAAAGTCTTAAAAACACAAGTGCGGAGAGGTTGCAGTAAATAATACCACTTTGATTTATAGAGGCTGTTTTTACTGCAATACAGACTCCACATACAGTATATACAGATTTTATCTTAACCCTTTATTTGGTTCCTTCCCATATATTTGGCAAAAAAAATGAATATATCCGAGAAATATGTACATATAAAATATGAGGAAAATACATGTAATATGAAAGGAACATGTACTTTAGATGTTCAATACAATTTCGATAGAATTCATTCGTCCATGTTTTGACAGACATAAGAACAGCCAATCATAATTAAGTAGAGCCCCACCGAACCAATCGCAGTAGAGCCACGCAAGTTAAGCGTAAGAGCAGCCACAGCACGCTCGCTAACGTTTGGGCTGCAGCGGGAGATAATGAGTGTTGCTCCAGGAGTAAATTTGACCCAGAACTCTGATGACTCTGGGGCACAGAAGCCGGGAGTGGGACTTTCAAAGCATGTTAAGTTTCATTTTCAGTTTACGGCAGTTATGGGACGCACTCCAACGTATATACCCCCGGCATTGTTTTGTGAAGATGGTCTGTTTTGTTTGTGTTCTCTTTTAAAACTTGAAAGCTTTTGCCTGCTGATCGACTTTATTTTAGTTATAAATATATGTACCTGTTTTATTTATCTGAAACAGTTGTATAATGTTCTTCAGCACATCTGTCTAACTTGAGTAATGAAAAATTTAAGTTAGACAAAAATAGTGATTTGATTTATTTCATCATACATATTAATACTGTCTGATAGGGGGGAAAAAATTACCATGAAATGATTTTTTTTCCCATATCGCCCAGTCTTAAAACAACTGATACACACACCTACATACTCAACATACTAGCAGTTACACTCACTGTTCATGCAGAGGTGGACCTTACTGACCCTGTAGACCACATTGGACCTGAGATTGTTGACTCGCTGTCCTCATTTTAGCTGTTGCTGTCACTAGCCAGGTTTACACGGAGCCAAACATTCGGATTGCGATGAGATTGGGGGCTCCTTTGGAAAGAAAATAGCCCATATAAACACCTCATTCCGAATGAAATTGCCAATCTGAAAGAATATTTAATGGGAATGGCAGGGGTGGAATACTCTTTTACCCAAACTGAATGAGGTGTCATGTACACAGTCAAACAGAAAGTTGTCAGGGTGCGTTCTTTCAGCACATGATGTGAACGCACAACGGGAGCTTGATGAAGGAAGTGTGCGTCATTCTAAACTTCTGCTTCCAGTCAACGTTGGAAAACTCCTGGAGAACAACCCACTGCCACCGGTCTTTGCTGCGGACTTTCATCCACAGCTTTTAGGAGCTCGTAGGTGGCATCGGCAGTACAGACAAACATTGCAAAACACTCAAATTATTAATCAGACATTTTCTACATGTTCTCCTCTTTATCATTTTTCAAAGAAGTGCATGTGTGTCCCATTGCTGCTTTAATAAAAATGTTGTAACTGTCGCAAGAACTGTAATGATTATACTGTCGCTAAACATCTTTGATGACATAGTAGGGTCTAATAATTACATTCTGCACATGTCATAGCGGACCATTCTGATTAAATATAGTGGTGCATGTACACACCAGATTGGATTCCATGTAAACAGCAGCCTAAACATTTTCATTCAGAAAGATTCCAATCAGAAAGACAAAAAACTCTACATGTAAACATAATAATAATATTAATAATAATATTAATAATAATAATAATAATAATAATAATAATAATAATAATAATAATCAATTAGATTTTATTATAGCGCTTTTCAAGTCACTCAAAGTGCTTTACATTATTGATCCATTATTCATTCACTCTCACATTCTCCCTCTGGTGGTGGT
>JAQQZY010000024.1:9115159-9135309 GCA_030068375.1 Ostorhinchus rueppellii | reverse complement strand
ATGTTTGACACCTGTGGTTTATAACACGGAAATGCTTTGAGATGTCAGTAGTTACTATTGATCGCTGATGGGAAGTCATATATGGACTTTCATTTTATTAGCTGAGTTCTCCTCCAGTGCAAGTACCACCCACTTCTTTTGGGAGATCGATCTACTGTTGAGTCCACAAGACAGAAGAACCTGCCAAATTCAAGCTCTTATTGATTCCTGATAGAACATGGCGGTTTTTGGCTATTACACTTTGTTCTGATCTCAGCTGCTTGTATTGAACACAGATTTTAATACAAGTGTGAGGCTTTTATTTTATCTTCTGGTCGTGTTTTAGATGCTCTTCATCCTGTTACTGTGTATCTGTTTTTTTATCAGTTTTACTGTATTTAAAGCTTGTATCAGCAGATTTGTACAACACTTTGGGCACTTTGTGTTGTTTTAAATGGACCTTAGACATAACCTTGACCTTGAGATTACATTTAGAAACTAGAAAAGCATTCAGAGCACAGACCTCTGCCAAGGTTGTGTTTTTACTTTGTTTTTGTTTTTTTTAACCTATGTAAAGGATGTTATGTTTTTGCCAGGGTTTGTTTGTTTGTTTGTTTGTTTGTTTGTTTGTTTGTTTGTTTGCAACATAACTCAAAAAGTTATGGACGGATTTTGGTGAAATTTTCAGGATATGTCTGGTCTGGTTTTTAGGTAGTGTTTTTACTTTCCTCCACTAGATGGCGCTGAATGACCTCGTATGCAACTCAGTGCCACCATGCCCTATCTTGCAATGATAAAGAATCCTTTAAAAAAGACAGTGATTCAGATCGCCTCCAAAATTTAATCATCTCTTCCTTGACCCAGAGCGGACATATCCTGAAAATTTCATCAAAATGTGTCCATAACTTTTTGAGTTATGTTGCTAACAAACAAACAAACAAACCCTGGCAAGAACATAACCTCCGTGGTGGAAGTAATGAACCCAAAAACAATGTACAGCTGTATATTTGTTCATCTCTACCTCTCTTCTTTCCTCCATACAACTCCACACCTTTTCTTCCTGTTTCCTGAATTCCTCTTTCCTCATTCACTCTCCTACTTCCTCTCTCCTTCTCCTCTACGTTATGATTGCTTCATCCATCCTCACCTTGGTTTTCATCCCTTCTTTCTTCCTCCCGCAGAAGCCCCAGGGCAGGACTTCGTAACACTGGACTATCGTCTGCGGTACTACCCCAGCATCACTTACGCCGTCATCGGTAGCGCCGTTATCTTCGTCCTGGTCGTGGCGTTGCTGGCGTTAGTGCTCCACCACCAAAGGAAGCGGAGTGTTCTGTTACCCAGAGGCGTTAGAGGGGGCTCACATCACCACCATCAGCCCCTCCTGCTTTCACGTCTGGTGATTTTGGACCGGGGCCACGTCCACACCTCAGGTCCAGGTCTGTCCCCGAGCTCCCCGACCACAGCGGCCCAGTACAGCTCCAGTCCTCAGGCACTGCAGCTGCTGTCTGGAACACTGTATCCATCTGGGCTGTCGATGGACTCACCTCCGTCATACTCACAGGCTGTTCTGGATGTCAGGTAAAAGATAGAATGATTCTAACAGCTATAGAGGTAGTTTAACCCATAAAGACCCAAATATCCACTGGTGAGCAAAACCATCTACTGATCCAAACTATTTTATATCTATTGATCCACTAATCCTATCAATACATGTAAACTAGAAAAGCACTCGGAGAGCACAGACCTCTGCCAAGATAGTGTTTGTATTTATTTTATTTTTTTTTAAGGTAGTGTTTTATTGTTTTTTTTTAGGTAGTGTTTGTATTTTTGTTAAGGTAGTGTTTGTACTTTTTTTTAGTTATTTTTAGTACTTTCCTCCACTAGATGGCGGTGAATGACCTCATATGTAACTCTGTGCCACCATGCCCTATCTCACAATGATAAAGAATCCTTTATCATTGTGAGTTTCTGAATCCAGACGGTGATTCAAAACGCCTCCAAAATGTAATCATCTCTTCCTTGACCCAGAGTGGACATACCCTGAAAATTTCATCAAAATCCGTCCTTAACTTTTTGAGTTATGTTGCTAACAAAGAAAGTCAGATGGTAACAAACAAACAAATGCGCAGTAAAACATAACCTCCTTGGTGGAGGTAATAATTGGTGTAAAACACAGTTTTTCATCTTTTCATGGTCATCAGATATGAGCCATTTGGACGTTCAGAGGCTCTGTAGTTACCATGGAAACATTGTCATCGTCTACAACACTGACATTCATATCATTACTGTAACTTTGCTGTTTGTGATAAACCTGATCTGCACTAACATGAGTTGAGTGTAAATCAATTGTTCATTGTTCGACTGTAATTAACATTAACATTTTTTTGCATATTCATAAAGTGAATAATAACTAATATTAGAATATGTTAAAACGTGAGAAAACATGTGATTAGCAGCATTAAAAATATTTTCATTTTGTTGTTTTCATATCACTTTGTGCTATTGGGTTTTAAAAACATGTTTCTTTGCTTACAAGATTAAATGCATGGTATCGCTCAGTGAACATTTTTGGAACTACATGAAAAAAAACCCAACAAAAACTCAATCATGTTTTTTTTTTTTCATCTCTAAAGTGAAAAATCTTGATTAAGGTTGTCATAATTCATGCATGAAATCCAATCCAATCCAACTTTATTTATAAAGCACTTTAAAACAACCACAGTGGACCAAAGTGCTGTACAGAACAGTAGGAACGCAATACAAACTAATAGGAGCATAAAAAAAATAAATCAAATCAAATCATGAAAGAGTTAATCATCTGAAGCTTTACTTCTGTACTTCAGGTTTATTTTAGGCTTTTGTTTTTGAGTGAGACGTGAAAGCCGCAGAGAGAAGGTGTGTATTTTCCAGTCATGACATTTTCAGCTGCTGCAGCTTTTAGTCCCCCCCCCCAAAAAAAACAAAAACAAACAAAAACAGCTACACTTGTGTCTCTGTGACGCTTCTCCCTCATATCGTGGTATTTCACACTCTTCTCGTTGCTTCTCACCATTTCCCATGGTTTATCAAAGCCTTTCTCTCATGTTTTTTCTGCAGCTCTTGCATAGCTGTTTGTCATTTCATTATGGTCTGTCTCTTACTATATAGTAATTAATTCAGGAGACATTGCATTATTTCCTAAATTCCCTTATCGGACCACACATGCCTGTGCGTCGCCATTTATTCGATGAATCTGTTTTCTTTATTTAGTTGCATTTTCCTTCCTTTTTTCTGCATCTGCCCAGCGAACAAACTCTGTAGGATTTTTAGATTTTTTTCTCATGCATAAATTGGCATTGTGGGTTGAAATAAACAGGTGGAAAAGTGTTTATTGATGCAAACAGTGGTTCTTTAAAGTTATTTGTTGAACTTCAAAAGGTGTGGCAGCATGAGACAAACAAATGCAAATGATTTTTTTGTGTGTGTATTGTCGAGGAAAAAAGTAACAAAAGTAAATTCTTGACAGTGTACACGTCATGTCCTGGATGTGCTGAATCATCAAGTTTTGACCTCGACGGAACTGAGCACATGCAGAAGGGAGCATGTGGGTTTGGGCTGCTCCATTATGGAAAACATGAGTATCACGAATATTTTGGTCAATATTGAAATCACGATTAATTTTGAGTTTCACAGTGCATTCATTCAGCATTTCTCTCTCAAAAAACATTGATTCTTTATGCAAAACATTCAAATTGAAAATAAATTGTGGCTACAAATATGTACTTTACAGCTGTTTTGCAATGGAATGGAATGTATTGCACAAGCATCTCAGAAATTGTGTAAAGAAAAATGGAAAATAAATCATTTCAAATCGATTATATGAGTTTTGAGATGGTTTGACAACAAAATGGATCAGAATGCGGTTAATTGCACAGCCGTAATGTGGGTTTGGAGAATGGAACGATACTGGGTACAGTTTAATGACGTAAGAGTGCGTTATCTTACAAACGCTCGGTGTCCAGTTCCTGTATTCCACCTCTGTATTCTGTGTCTAAAAGCCCAACAGTATTCTCTCACAAACAGGAGCAAAGATTGATTTTTATTTATATTTTTATTGTTTGTTTGGGGTTTTTTTTCTCTTGCTGTTGATCCCAGTTGAAAAAATAACTTTTCTGCTTCTGAAATGGCTCTCAGCCCTGGCATCACACTCTCAGTCCGTCTCTTCTGTTCTCCCCCTCCAGTCGGCCTCCCTGGTTTGATCTCCCGCCTCCACCTTACCGACCGAACGGGGAGGTTCCGTCAGACGGCGAGCTGCCTCAGTACGAGGCTCCGCAGGACCCTTTGAGCCCCCCTACAGCACATCCCTCTGAACGCTCCACACCCAGAACTGTGGCCTCAGGTGCACAGCCCGGTCTGAGCTCCAGAGAAGAGTCGAACCAGCCGTAGATATTCTCAAGTGGACTGCAAGTAGTAGGAGAATGCTGGATTGAAAGACTGCACGGAGTCGGGACGGTTCACGGCGTCAAACTGCTGACAAGAGTCAACAAAGACTGAACCGTGTCTTGAACTTGTTGTGTAGCCTTGGACTCTTTTTCTTTTTTTTTTTTTTTTTTGAAGCACTGGACTGAGATGAGCTCTTTCTGCTAGGCTGATCCTGTATGCTGGCTCCCCCTTCTGGATTCAACGCTGCATTACACTTTAACCTTTAACCACATAATCATTTCTCATATTGTCATTGCAGAAAAATAACAATCCTTTTAAACAAATAATAAACTGTTCCTGAAACTGAACAGTGGCCAGAAGCATTAAGGGTATTAAATTAAACTAATGTTACACATAATGGAACCAAATTTAATAGTAGAGCATAGTGCAGGTACTGTTTGTTACAGTATAAAGTGCTATTACACAGCACGAGGAGAACGGAGTCAAAGTCATGCAGCATTTTTTTTTTTTTTTTTTTTGGTACTTTTGTCATTTACATTTTACATTTACCACGTTCCATAGAGGGCTTCATAGAAAATTTGTATTCTGTATAAAACTGTTAAATACCAGAGTGCTAGATAAAATCTCTACGGATGAAAATAACCGTTACACTTAGTGACTTATTGTATTTAGAAGATTTTAGAAATGACTAGTTGTTTATGAAGGTTGATTTGTTTCTTTATTATTCAATCAAAAGAAAAGTTCCCGTAACCATAAAAAAAAAACTTCACATGAATAAAAAATATTCAATCAAATAAATAGTGTTTGAATGCAAAAAAAAAAAAAAAAAAATGAGACCCAATAGAAACGATATAAATAAATAATAGAAAATTGATAGAAAAGGTTGGAATTTTTCTTTTTACCACAACTTCTCTTTTGATTGAATAATAAAGAAAACTCTCCCTTCATCGTTGTTGCCTTATGCGTATAGAAGTTGATACAATTTTAGGGTTGATTTTCAGTGAGAAGTGTCTTGTAACAGGTACGTGTGTAGTCGTGTGATCCCAGAGCAGCTCATTCACAGGTACAGGACTCAGAAACCTGTTTTATTTTTTTCAGTTCAGAGAAAATAACTGATTATATGGCTAGTAAATGTTAAAATTTCATATTGTCTTTTGTGGTACTCGTAGCTAAACCCATATATGCTAAGACGTTTAGAGAAATGTAAGGTATTTCTGAAAGATCAGGGGAGGGTTTTGTACGTTGCGTTACAAATATTGTATTTCTTGATCTTCATTTAGTTCAATTCCAGCTTAAAATGTGAAGAGGACCAGTGAGATTTCATGAAACGATGCTAAATAATATATCTTTACACAGAGAGTCTCATAAATCATTCCTCTATGCAGAAAATCCACATGTTTTGGCAAAGATAAACTTATATTATTGCATTTCTGTACAAAGACCAACGTTTTTTTCTGTGTAAAGACAAAAAAAATGCATTTGTGCGTGTTCATTTGACCCACTGTGCCTTGGTTTCAATTGGGTTCCGGACCCTAATAACCTTTGTTAAAAGCCTCCAAGCCTGATCCAGATCTAATCAGAAGGCACATAAATTTAAGAGTATCTCGTGTAAAATCAGATCGGTCCAGTTCTGCGTGAGATTTGTAGTGTTTTGAACCCTCGTTGTTTGTCATGCAGGACATTCAGCCTCAATAGTATTAGACAATGACTGATGAAATCCATATCTGAAGGATCTCTGTTTATAAATGTACTTTTTTTTTTTTTTTTGCTGACGTTTGGTTCGTTTCATAGCTTTGTTCGACACTGTACATAGAAGATAGGGAAAGTAAAGAAATTTATTTATAGGTAGCTAACTCCAACGTGTTTAGAATGAAAGAAGACGTGAATGTGTAACAGTAAACGTGGTGTTTTCATTGTATTTTCCTTTTCTTTTTCTACTAGAGCCCGCTGAGATAAGGCAGGCACGAGACAATACAATCAAACCAAAGATAATCATTATTAATCTTTTTTTTTTTTTTTTTCCAAGGATATTACCCTCCAAAGGAATCATCATGTATCGCAACTATTTGTACCTTCATGATATTATAATGTAAAAATGTCAAAACAGAATACGTGTTATTTGCTGTACAACTGGAGAACATTTCTCAGGATAAGAACCGTCTGTTCTCTTGTCTTGGTTTTCTTTTTAGCAGTGTTTCAGATCAAATTCTGTGCTTTTCTCATTTGTCATGAGCTTATGTAATCTGCCAGTATTTCTTAGATCGTTTTTTATCCTCTATATATTGTACATTGAAAGTAATATAAAATTCAGGCTCAGTTCTCGTGTGTATGAGTCTTCATGGAGGTCACATATTACACTTTCTCAGCAACTTAATCTATTTCCATGATTTTTTTTTTTTATTGCAACGAGTCTGTCGTTGAACCGCTAGGAACCGCTAGCCTGTACCCAGGGGCAAGAAAACCCCTTAGATGGGAAAAAAAATAAATCACCAAATACTGCAGATGAAGTGGCACCGACGTCTGTGCTGTGGGTGGAGGGGAAGAAAGCTTTTCACGCAATTGTCTCTGTCAGAAGTCCTCGTTCTGGTGTGAAGTACAAGTTGAGAGACAATTAGTGAAATTAAAGTAATCACAATTTAGCTGGGAGGCCCTGGAGTACCTTCAAGTATCCAAATGTCCCTTCCAGGCACTTACAGCACTGGCTGCAGTTCTGTGTTTGTACCAATAGATGTCACTGTGTCACCTTAATGGACAAAGCTCTCAGCAAGACTGCACTTGCAAAATTAAAGCTCTTCAATTTTTTCTTCTACCACACACTCTTGTCTTCTGTTTTTTTAATTTTAACATCATGCTTGTATTTTCATAAATTTGCTATGCATGGCAGGTATTTACATCATTATTATTTACATCAACTTTGCTGAATATATGAATGAATTTGATTTCACCTCTCACCCCCTATGTTGATTCTTTTTTTTTTTTTTCTCAGTTTAACACCACAAACAAGGTGTCAACTTTTTATGAGATTCATGCATATTTTATTCTTGCAGCCAAATATTTTACTCTTAAGTGCAGGGGTGTCAAACTCATTTTAGTTCAGGGGCCACATTCAACCAAATTTGATCTGAAGTGGGCCGGACTAGTAAAATCATAACATAATAATATATAACTAATGTCAACTCCAACCTTTTCTCAAGGTTTTAGTGTAAAAAGTAAAATTATGTTATGAAAATATTTACAGCTACAAACGATGCTTCAAAACAATGCAAAACAATAATATGAACAAACTGAAAAAATTCTGCTTCAGTTTATCATTTACACATTCATATTATAACTTATAGATCACAGTGAATCTACAAATATACAAAACATTCAATCACAGATAATATTGTTAAAATTGCACTTCTCAGGTTGTTTATTTCTTCAGATTATTCACGTTTTGCGAAGTTCTACTTTGTCTTTGTGTAAATACATGAAAATCTTCACAGAGTTGTGAATATTTATTGGATTTTATGATCAAATTTTACCAATTTGACGCACTTGAAATTGAATTGATCCGTATTTGGCCCCTGAACTAAAATGATTAATAGCTTAGTTTATGTTTTGTATTTCAGTCATCTCAAGGGCCGGACTGGACCCTTTGGGGCCCGAGCCACATGTTTGACACCCCTGATTTAGTGCATTAGCGCCTATGTTGATTCTAACCTCCCCAAAAAACTAGGCAACAGGGCTGCTTCTCCCACCTCAATATCCGCGTGACATTATGATATATCAGATAACAGCGGATATCATCTTCGTCAGCAGACGCCCATCCTCTTTTTCTGACTTTCCCATCATTCTACCTGCCCCCAACTTCCTATGGCCCATTATCCCCGTCTGCTCATCTTTTATCTCCCCATCCTCATACATCTGTCATTTTCATTCCCCTCACCCCTCCTTTTATGAACGTCAGGAGCCTTTCTCTCACTGCCCCGTGCTCCTTTACCTCATCTTAAACTCTGAAGCTGGAGGCCCATGTTTGTTTAGCCCAAGCCCTCAACTATACAGACTTTAATTAAAAGCCTGCACGCTTCTCCGTGTCCGTCTCACCTCATATCGCCCAGCTTTGCACAGCAGCTGGTGAACTGGCAGGATTTTGCACATATAACCTGCAAGAAGTGTGTCTCTGGACCCTGTTAGTGTGAAATCAATGACCTATCACTGGGAAATGATATTGGGAACAGTAAAAAGATGATGCAAAAAAATGAGAAATAGGAGTAATGGTGGCATTTCTCCGGGCCGGGGTAGTTGATGGTTATTGTTCATGCAGATGAGGATTATTGTTAACAGACACTATGGCAATATTCCAAAGCAACTGTGATGACGGAATACTTTTGGCTCTCTTGGGGGTCTTTCATTTTTCATTAGCTGCAGCCGTTAGCTATTGGATACGGCGCAAGTGTGATAAATCTGGCTAATATCCCTGTTCCAATAAAGGCTGTAATTCTATTCAACTTGTTCTGAATAATGATACTGAGGTTGCTTTTAATAATATTTGTCTTTGGGAAAACAGTTAAGAAATAAACCTTGAGTGGGGGTATACAGTGGTGGAAAAAATTATTAGACCACCCCTTGTTTTCTTCAATTTCTTGTTCATTTTAATGCCTGGTACAATTTGTTTGGACAAATATAATGATAACAACAAAACTAGCTCGTACGAGTTTAATTTCAGAGCTGATATCTATCCATTTTTCCATGTTTTCTTGATAAAAACCAAAATCACTTTGGTTCTTATCAATATTTATGGCATTGTACTGACAAAAACAGTGCTTTTAGACATTCCGTGTTTTCTTTTCTGTCTGTTTTAGTCACATGATACACACAGGAGTTTCTACTGGATTGCATAACTATTGTTTGTGATGACTTTTGATGGTCTCATAGTTTTTTCTGTGACTGTATATCTTTTAGTTGCCTAAGTTAAATGTTCACTTGGTGTTTTCTTTCACTAATGCAGCTCTGTCAAGGCCACGTTTGCTCACACATATACTCACTTGGCTGTTGTGCCATAGCTCCAGTGAACTGGAGATAAGACCTAGTGTTTTCACATGTAAATAGTGTGAGCGTGGAGGGGAAGGAGGGTGTATTGTTAGCGCAGAGCGGCTCTGAGGCGTTCTGAGAAGCTCTGCCGAGGGTTTGGCCGGTGATGCCCTTATCAGATGAAGAGCAGGCCTCTGAGAGAAGGAGGGGTCGGCAGGGGATGAGGGCTGGGTAGGGTTGAGGGGGCCAACAGGAGAATAGAACAGCTGGCGGAGTCACGCGTGCAACCCCAAAAACACACAGAGCCCAGACACGCTGAGCACGGTGGGAATCTCCTCAGCGAAGAGATCCACAAACACACAGCCTCTTGTGTTATTATCAGCCACCGGCCAGCAAGTCTGAGCACATAATCACACACAGCAGCACGAAAAAGAAAAACATTTCACACAATCGCAGACACACATACACACAAAACACTATCATTAAGGACAATCGCAAAGATTCACAAATACACATTTCCATACAGGCGTCTTTACACATCATTAGGCGAACACACATCGAAAATGAAAGACTTTGGGTCAAACCAATACCCTACGAGCAAAACCGCCATTTCAGAATTAGTCTTTCTGAATTAGTAATACTTTTAGTTCCCAGCTGGTTTTCCACTTCATGACTCCCTGAATAGGACAGACCCACACATGCGTTACACATCTCTAAACACACACTGTTCGCACCAGTCTTGCATGTGATAAAACCACATTTCAAGCATATATTGAACATCTGACAATATGACGTGCACACTGAAGTCTGAGTCTAATAACCACCATGATGGATCCAAACATAAAGAAGAAAAAGACAAAACATCAGGTAACCTCCAACCAACGATGAATGTTGACAAAAGCTTTATACAAGAGCGGTTGTACAAAGTGTATGAACAAACATATTTTAAACTCCATCATCATCATCTGCTTCTGACCAGTCATTAAATCAGCATACCGATAGAAACCAAAATTCCTCTCATATATATGCATGTATGCGTATATATGCATAAGTCAGACCTGCATTAGCAGCTGAAACAGTAACACTTCCCTGCTTAAGAATAGACTGGGCTGCTGGCTCTTGTCCTTTCCATTCAGGCCAGTGTTAAACACACAGACTAGCATGCTAATGGGTAATCCCTGAGGACCAGCCACCTTTGTCCCAGCCCTAAGAGGATGTCTCTCTCTAGGCTCTGGGTGACAGCCACCAGGCTGCCGGATACTGGACAACCAGTATGTTGCCAGATAGTGATCTCAGTCCTCCAGAGGGATGCCAGCAGGTTGCCAGACCCTGATAGGTATCTGATGAGAGGAAGATTGGCATATGTCCTGGTTTACTTTGTCTTCTTCCTTTGATGCACCGGTAGGAGGTTTGGTATCTTTCTTGGTGGCAGGACAGTGAAAGTGTGGCGTCGGGTATTTTGTCATGCAGCAGGTGGTCTGCATGTGTCAACAAAGAATCCATTTCTTCTGAAAGACTACAGTAAGAATGGCATGAGGTTTCTACTGTTAGTTTGTCTTAAAGGCACATTCACTGACCTCACTAACAATCTGAAGCATTTCAAATAGGCTTTGACAAAGCAAATAATTGTTTTACAGCGTTTCAAAAGAAAACTCAAATCCCGCTTCTATTGTTAAAAAACAGGGGACTTCCCATTAAAAGTTTTTTCTGCATTTACCTGCCAGATGACAGTAAATTATCAATAGTGTCGGGAAGCTGAAAGAGGATTTGATTTTTTTGTAAGCGGAAATTGCTGAAAGGTGTTCCTGTGGCGATAAGTGCTTATTCACGTATCCCTACATGAGGACATTCCACGCTGCGAGGTGGACTGTGGAATAAGGAAGCAAGCTGGGAAGTCATTGATTTACTGAGAGGACATTCCACAGTGCAAGGTGCAGTAAGGAGGCCAGGAGGAGGGTGACCCTTTGGGAATACTAGTATTCTTAAACCTTATTATGTTATGAAATAAACAGGAAGATGCTCTTTAGATAAGAGGAGAGAGTCTTCAGAATTGATGACAGCTTCATGTACCTTGTGTGTGGTATTCTATGTTGCCGGCAAAGGCATAGCCATACGATGATTATTTTAAACAATTTATCCAGCCCTGGTTCTATACTGTCTATGATGAAATATTATGGCCCCATCCCAACTCTGCACCCTCATCTGTCTTTTCACCCCCAGAGAACTGAGCTCTACATACAGCAGCACCCAGTACATGTGCACACATACACTCCGAGCACACATGCACACAGCAGTACGAGACACCAGCCTGCACTAGCTCCTTATTAAAATGATCATACATTTGCTCTATTAAACTCTGAGATGAGTGCAAATCTCTTATTAATACATTTGACATTTCTTGACTGTATTTAAAATGTAATTGCTTCTTTTTCTAACGTTTTTGTTGCTAATATTGGCTAACAATTAAGTGCTTGTGAACAATCTGCTTGCAATAGATTTCATCACGGTAGCTGGCTCCCCCACGATGCTCAAAAGTGATTCTTTTTCCTCAACATGTACACTCATCTCTAACAATTCCCCCGCTGCAGCAGCATCCTGCTTTACATGTATGCCCTCATTCATACAAACCTCACGTACCCTCACCTCCTCCAGTCCTTACACGCTTCTTCTTACCCAGGCTTGCTCCCTACCCCCATTTCCATGCACACTTTGTCATGAAACAAACAACATAAACTATAACCCCCCCCTCGATCCCCAATCCACCCACCACCCATGGCTGCCCCATGCCTCGCACGTTCCTCTCAGACAGGGAGCACGACACCGGGCCCCTCCATCCCCATCTTTTTTGTGGACCCCCAGCTCGTCCATGCACCCCCAGTTCCATCCATCATATCTGCCCCCCCAGGCTCCATCAGATCCCCACAAAAGCAGCTAACCCATAGAGAAGAAAAGGCCAAAAAAAAAAAAGGGGGAGAAGAATACAGCCGCTACCATGCAGAACAGTGCTTGCCCGAGGACTGTCTTTTGTGGCGGCCCTGCCTCTCCTCGCCTGGTCTCTCCCGCAAACACACCCTCTTCTCCGAGGGAACAACAGCACAGGGCCTTGGGGGATGGAACTTGGGTGTGGTGGGCCCCCTTGATGGCCCCCTGGTCACCAGCAAACCCTATGTGTTGAGCTGTCAAACAAGGCTGCCCTGGCACTCCCCTTGCGTCCACAGGAACTCCCTCTGGGGGGCAGTAGGGGCCCCAAACTCCTGACTCAGGGGCCCACAAGCTCAGGCTCTCTGTGCTCTGCTGACCTGGCCACTGATGATCTGTGAAGTGGAACAGTAAAACTCAGGTGAGGAGGGGGGCTTGATGCACATCTGCAGGGAAACTTAAAGCAAGATGGATAAAGTAGGAGATTTACTGACAACAAAGACACCTTTAAGAGTCGCGTGATATGTGCACTCAAGTGTAATGCTACTGGCTGGCAGATTTGATTTCTGCTACAGCAAGAAAGAAAAAGAAAGGTTCTTTAGCTTTACTTGCAATGAAAGAAATCAAAAATAAAAAAGAAGACCATGGAGGGGAGTGTGCAAGTGAATGGGCAGCATCCATTAAGTGATAACAATGGCAGGTACCTTTGGGTCCGTGGGGATGTTCTGTAGGAAGCAATCCTGCCTTTGTGACCCAAGGAAAAGAGGGAAGTCCACGCTTGGTCACGTTAACACCCTCTGCTGATGGAGCACCTCACTGCTGGTCATGGCTGTTAGAAAGGCCAGCAGCTGCATGGAGGTGACGAGAGAAAGAGAGAAAGAGAGACAGATCGACGCAAAAGAAAAGTGTACAGAAGCAGGTGAGGGTTAGCGCTGCTTAAAAGGGAAAAGCGGAGCACTCGAAAAAGACCAAATTAGAAGTCAAAGAGAAAACATGCAAGGACAACATTCTTGACTCGAGGAATAAGGACAAAAGTAAAAATAAAAATCCATAAAAACTGAAAATATAAATAAAAAAAGATGTAAAGTGCAGTTGTGTAAGGGGTTTATGCAGAAAAGGTGAGAAGACAGTTATTAATGAGGAGAAAGCCCTTTTGTGGGAAAACAAAGCACATGTTGGACTGTTCAGATTCAGTGTGCTAGTTTATGAGACCCCAGAGACTTGTGAGGAAGATAGTAACTTATTGAATGAGAGGAGGCCTTCGGGAGATGGAAAGGGGGATGGAGGGGTAAATAAGGTAATGTGTGGCACTGCTATCGGCAATAATGGCACCAGCATTAAATGTTGGTCGGGACAATCGAATATGTACTGTATAGATTTGACCAATATAGGTATTGATTGGTTTTATGTGCAATTATTTGAACATTTCTTTCTTTATTGTTATATTAATATGTATACTGTTGTTTTAATCTATTGCCTTTTTATGTTTTATTGTCTTACTTATTGCTGTAGTTGTTGCAATATATTTCTGACTGCTAAGGTGTTTTTATATTTCATGTGTTTATGAAATAAGCCGATGAAATGCAATTTTGTTCTGCACTGTACCGTGTTGGTACTGTGCCTGAATGACAATAAAGTGAATCTTGAATCTTTAATTACATGCAATAGAATTTTTGGGAGATGTTAAGGGTAAGAGGTGCGAGAAAGCAAAGTAGAAAAAGTAGAAATTAGATGTAATAATGATTTCAAATGTAGAAAAACAAAACAAACACGCGCATACACACATCAGATCTCGAACACAGCACGCCTTAATGGAACCGTGACTGACCACGTTCCAGCTCCATTCACTAAAAGGACAATAGTGTGCTGAGGCTGCAAAAAGCCAATTGAATGTGTTTTTTTTTGGTGTTTTTTTTTGTTTTCTTTGCATGTGCGTACGTGTGTGTGTCTGTGTATGCGTGTGTGTGTTGGGCGTGTAGATATTCATGGGCGTATACACGCAGGCTTCTGTCCGGTCCTAGGGTGCACAGATTGTGAGTTTCCCAGGTGAACACCACCATACGGAGCGTTGCATCTTCAGGCTCATTAAAGACCATTCTGAGCCATTAGAAAGCATTCAGCAGGGTGTGCATTCCCCCAGACTCCGGTGTCAGGGCACAGAGCCATGCCCAAAGGCCCCAGGGTGGGGACCTATGCTAAACGGTCCAAGGGAACACACCAGACGGAGCTGATCCTTTTCTTCAATGAGCACTGGTTGCTGTGTGGATGGATAGGGAGGAGGGGGTGTGTGTGTAACAGCTTGTTGAGTTCCCTTACTTAGGGAATTCATAAATTCAGAGAAACTGTTGAATAGTGTAACAGTTGAGTTTACAAAAGAATACATGATTTGTTCTCATGTTTAAGCATTAGCATTCAGCCTAGAAGCCAGAACTCAGTTTAATGCTGATTAACCATGGAGTTTCGGTAATTTTGAGCTAAATTTATGGATTTCACACAGATTGAATATAACATAATGCTGTGGTGATTGTGATAGATCAGCAAAGACAAACAGTCCCCCTTGTGGACAGCAGCCAGATCTTCAAGCATCAGTCGTCTATTGATTCCGCTGACTATAGAGTTGGACCACTGACCAGTGTGATGCCATTCAGTGTAGAGCGTTGCTAGGGAGAGTGCACTAGTCCATAATTTGTGTGTGTGTGTGTGTGTGTGTGTGTGTGTGTGTGTGTGTGTGTGTGTGTGAGGGAGCGAGAGAGAAGGAGAATGAGCTTCCTAGAGAGGGAAGGGTGCACCATCCACCCCTGATGGTTATAAATGAGAGACATGTCAGCACAGGGACTCCAGGCCATCTGTGATACTCACAGATGATCTCATAACGTGCACACACAACACACTCTCACACTCTAGTGAAATCTAGCCCCATGGGATACAAAGTGTAAAATAAAAATAGCACAACAGATTTTCTACAACTGGCCACGATAAAGGGTCTCAAAACTTTAATAAAGCGAAAACCCCTGGTTTTGTTTTGGGTTTTGTTTTTTTGCTTTGTGCTTCCTGTATGTTAGGAAACAAGATCCTGTCCTCATTTTGTGCAAAATGCATTCTTGCAGCAGTGGCATTTTGGACTAAGAAGAGTAAGTTCGGAAGATATGCACGGTTTTAGACTGCTGACTTTATATTCATCTTGCACTAATGATCACTATGAATTATATCTCTCTTTGAGGTTGTACCATGAAGAGGTATTTTTACAGCTACTATGGAAACAGGAATAATTGCAATGACCAATTACTCTTCCAATATCCATATAGGCATAGAACCTTCACAGTCTGAATCTATACTTAACTGCCATCAACAGAAAAAAAACCAAAAACTGCTGGAGCATCTGTATTATCACGGTTATTCCTCAGGGTTACAACAAATATGCTCCAGTGATGAAACTAACACTCTATCCCGTGATTATATACAGATACTATGTGTTACCACTTCTTAATAACAGTTCTAAAGTGTATTGAATTGAATCAAATTGAAAAATTAAGTGCTAACCAGAGGTCTACACAGTCTTATGTGGCTCAGCGCAGAAACAAGAGTGCAAGGAATACAGGAAGAAGCAGGGCACGCTTTAGAAGGCATAATGTTTCACTGATAACAGGCTCAAAATTACTGCTGAATAAGATGTTCTGTAGGATACAGAGGATAGGCCCAAACTTTTTCTAGGTCTCCCAAAAAACATGATATATGTTCTCTTTAAGTCAATTAATCAGACGGCGTGCCACCCTGTTCCCTCTGGTAAGGAGAGCAGGAATAGGCAGAACCTCTTCTCGTGGTGAGGGCTCGAGGAAGGAGAGTCAAATATTTATAGAGCTACGCACCAGGATTCATTTCTCTCTCGTGACATTCACTAACTCCTGCTTCAGCGAACAGCATTTTGTCAGCCATCTCTAGGTAGATAAATAACCAAGTGTCCAATCAGATGTGAATTTATTTTAGCCCCTCTAGAAGTCAAATATAAACATCAACCGGCCCATATAAGCGAGCAAATCATGAATCATACCCAGAGGGGAGAAATTAAAAGTCAAAGTGACCTTTAGTGGAGTCACTGGAGGATACTGGCCAGAGGAGGAATGTTGCCATTTCCTCCAAACTACAGTAGGGTGGGTTAAGGGAAATGCAGTTGCTAGGGTAACTTGTGACGGTATGTTTTGGTGAAGGCCGAGACAAAGCTGCACGTGACAAGCCTGCCGTCCCCCTAAAGCTGTGTCCTGTCTCCCACCTCAGAGATGGAGAGAAGAAAAGGAAAGAAGAGATGGATGGAAAGAAAGGAGGCAGGCATGAAGGAGAATTCATCCACATGAATAAATAAAGACTGAAGTCAAAGAGAAAAACAACCTGGGAATAGTTGGATACTGATATGGTGGTAGAAGTGATAAAGATAAGAGCAGAGAAAGTTGTTTTTCAGCAGCACAAGTGTCTGCAGCGGTACATTTACCCACCAGTTCCACTGGTCCTGCCCACTGCTACTACTACCCCTCCCAACAATGTGGAAACAAAGAGGTCGTAAAATAGCTCAAAGTTGTAAAAGACAAAGAAATATAAAAGACTGGCTTCACACAAAAAACAGTGAGGGGTCAAAGTGACAGGGGACCGAACTCTTGACCCCCCTGGTGACCGAGCGCTGCCACCGCCCTAAAACAATGCGCTCATGAGGCCTGGTGCTTTCACTGTTTGTGTGCTCGCTTGTCTTCTTGTTCCTCTGGATTGAGATACCTCTGGGTTTGGCGTCTGTAAAACCTCCATCTTCATCAGCGATCAGGTCTTCCAACCTTCCCCCTCTTTCTATCCTCCATCCCCCACGACCTTCCCTTTCTGCGGCGCAGCTCGAGTGGGCCGACTCCCCCCAACAAAAGACATCTACTCCGGCTCCTTCAAGGAGACAGAGGGATGGATGAGGAGATAGAAGAGCATCAGCTCATCCCTTTAATCCAGGGTAGACACGACTCTTCAGTGAAGAGGTGGGAAATCCACAGATCGGGGGGCTTAAGATGCGGCTCTCTTTGGGATGGTCTCAGCAGGATGGGAGACCGGTCTCACAGAATACATGTTTTGCAGTAACAATGCATATTTTATGCATCAACACAGACACACTAACACATAATGAGACTTATAAATACACTAAAATACACATCTTTGGATATATTTCTCAAAGTTTCTCTTCAAAAGTTTGCTAAATTAAAAAAATAAATATTGACAGCAAAGAGAAGTTTATTGGTTTGGGTTGTATTATCCAATAAAAAACAAACAAAAAAAAAATCACTTTTCACAGAGTTGTTTTCCTTCACCAGTGTATTCTCTATTTGTGTGCATAAATATTAAATATTTTGAACTGTATTTGTATGCACACATGTAAAATACAACTTAGAACTGAGTGTGTGTGCACATGTGTATTACTATGAGCATGCATGTCACTGTGTGTGCGTGTGCATCATTGTGTTCATATGTGTGTGTGTGCAAAATGTTGAGTGTGTGCCTGCATTCAGCATCTCCCTGCAGCTAATGAGTGGCAGCCCACCTCTCCAGCAGGCCTAGCAGTTCTTGGCTACGAGGCTGGATCTGGCTGTTTTCTCATGGTAATCACACACTTTGTCCCGGGGTGGATAATCCTGCACTGGCTTTGTCTGAGCCCCAGAGGAGTGCCCCACAAGGTCGACCTCGCTTCACAGTAAGCCACAAAGACCCAAATGCAGTAGCAGCACCCCACTCCAGGCCTGCGCTCTTCAACACGCACCCGTACACGCAGACACACACAAAAAAATGCATGCTTGCACACAAATGAGTGCACACCCACCGGCACGTTGGATATCCTCATTTTCATCTGTGAGGCCTGGAGTCATTTAAGCTGCTGATACAAATGCACAGACTCCCACATTCTCGCACACATACTGTACATATAAGCAGGCCACAGAGCGCTGTAACGTAAGAAAGGTCACTTCCCTGCCATGTAATTTTAGCCTAACTCGCGCTACACCAGAAACGTCCCTGCGGCAAAGTAAAAACAAGTGATGCAAGACAAAAGGACATCATAAACCATCACTGCTACTTACATCTACAGTAACAGTACAGCGTATGAGTCGTACTAAGAGGGACAAAACCTCACCTGATGCGTTTAAAAGACAAAAACATGCAATCATAATAATCATAATAAAATAAGCACTCCTTGACCCTTTTAGCTACACAAAGCTTGTCAGCGTTCCATTCTCTGCAGCCCTGATGTGGAACGTTGCTCTAAGGGCAGTAATATGCTCAGGGCTTGGCGTGGCGTCAGGGAGGATCAGCTCAGTAGAATATCTGGAGGGGTATAGAGGGAAAAGATAAAGATTGAAGCGAAGGAGAGGAAGGCAGGCTCCCACAGGTCTTTCTCAGACACTGTCTACTTCAGAAATATTAATGAGCTGGCCTGGAAGGAACACAGTTTGCAGTAGTTGAACCAGCACCTTGTTGATTTCTCAGGGCATTAGAGCAACCGGTTGCACCCACACACACCCACGCACACACACGCACGCACAAATACAAACTGAGCTGCAACTGAGGTTCGATGGTCTATACTTAGCTTACCACAACAACTAGTTTCTAGTTACTAGTGGCTTGAAGGCTCTACATATAAAAATAACAACTACAAGGCTAGGCTGCCACATTCTTTTTTGTTGTGGTTTGTTTCTGCAAACCGCTGGTATGTACTGTTGAACCCACGAAGACCCAGTGTTACTTTTGTAGCAGTTCGCAAATGAATTCTAAATAGATTTCACTTTTCTTAAATGATTTATCACCATTTATTATAATATTATCTTCTGTATTTTATGTTTTTTTCCAATGGAAATCATGTCTTTTCTGATATTTAATTCACTGATCATGAAGATGTTCATTAAAGCTGCGATTAATGTTGAGGGTTACTACGTCAGAAACAGAGAAAACTGGAGAAAAAGTGAGTTTGAATATAAAACAAGTGTCTCCATCCACTGTCATTTATCAAACTCCATGGATTTTACTGGTAAATCAGCGTTGTAGAAGATGAAGCTGTTTCCATGGTAACTACAGAGCCTCTGTACATCCAAATGGGTCATCCAATCCAATCCAATTTATTTCTATAGCACATTTAAACAACAAAAATATTTCCAAAGTGCTGCACATCATAAAAACAATTAAACAACTAAGACTAAAAACAATAAATATGTAAAAAAAAAAATACAACAATGCTTTAAATAAAACAATAAAATCAAATGGTTAAAAGTATTAAAATCAATCAAAATAAATAAGTAAATAATTAAAATAACACAGAGGACCACACAACTCACACGGTGTTAAAAGCCATACCTGATGATCATGAAAAGATGGCAAACTAAAGATGACAAACAGATTATTTACATGGACTGATAGGTTTAATGGATCAGAGGTTATTAAACATTTTAGATCAGTAGATGGTTTTGGTCACCAGTTGATGTTTGGGTCTTTATGGGATAAACTTAAAGTAACTTGGCATTGACAGACAAACTACTCTTTTGAGGCAAAAGACCAAAAATGTAAAGAAAGATATGACTATGGAGTGGGAATGGGTGTAAATATGTTGTATTTCTTCCCACTCTTTTATGAGTTAATATATGTAGAATACGTATGTTATGTATAGATGTATATATGGATCTACTCTCATTTGTTATTATTATACATAATTTAGTTCACTTGTTTTCTCCGGGCACTCCGGTTTCCTCCCACAATCCAAAGACATGCATTGATAGGTTAATCGGCTAATCTAAATTGCCCATAGGTGTGAA
>JAQQZY010000024.1:9081543-9093924 GCA_030068375.1 Ostorhinchus rueppellii | reverse complement strand
CAGAGACCAAGAATTAACTACGTTCTACAAATTCTTGACGCACCAATACAGAGGAGGCGACCTAGACAGCTGTGGATATGACCTGGGAGGACTTCTCATGTTCTGTTTACTGTATTTCGCGCGATAGACATGAACAGGTAGAAGAGAAGTATACAGATTCCAAGCAGGCACTCTTGGGAGTGTTGCCACCTAGCCATCTGGCATGTATACTGCATCCATATATATTAAATTTTACACACTTTTGCATTTCCATTTGCACACAGATTTCACCCAGGAACGCTCGTCTATATGTGGAGTTAAAAGTGAGAACAAAACACCACTTTTGCGCTTTTAATTCAGATGGTTTTCGTGTAAATGTAGCCTTAATTTACTAATCACATAGATGTTTTTAAAAGCTGAGAGTAAAATTGTGGAATATTGTGTCAAAATAGAGAACAGCCAAGAAAAAGTGACTTTTTCAGAAAAATCTGTCATTAACTGAACATAAACCAAGTGTCTCCATCTACTGTCATTGATCCAAGTCTATGGGTTTTACTGGTGAATCAATGTTGTAGAAGATGACGGTGTTTCCATGGTAACTATGGAGCCTCTGAATGTCCATATGGGTCATATCTGATGGCCACGAAAAGATGACAAACTGCATTTTACACCAATTATTTACATGTATCGATGGGATTAGTGGATGAACAGGTATTAAACATTATAGAACAGTAGATGGTTTTGGCCACTGAATGTTTGGGTCTTTATGGGTTAAGGTAAAATGTTTTTGTGTGTGTGTGTGTGTGTGTGTCCCCACTTCTTTTTTTCTAATGTCTTTATTGATCGTGACAATAAATGTGAGGAAAGTGAGTTGAGGACATGGAGTAAATGGTTTAACCAGAGGATTCACTGCCCAGCGCATTAGTGTCCATGTAGTGTGCACTCTACCTGCTCAACCCATACATTCAATATTGACTGAAATCCGCTGAGGAAATGTTGAACTCCAGCTATGAGGACATACTTTTTATTCCTTGAGTAGTCATGCATGGCCAGACCCATCTCCACACTTTGTTAACTCTGTGCCAGTACTGTAGATAGGTCTGGCTCCATCCAGTAGTGTTCCAGAATAGGGGTAAATATTATCTGGGTTGTCTGGCTACTTATTGTGCAGTGCTGAGCACAGGATGCTGTGACAGTGCATTTGCAAAATAGTTTCAGGAGAGAAGTTGTTTTAGTGGAACATCTGTGCATGGGGAACTGTGTTGTGGTATTAAAATACTTTGTGTGTCTTTGTCAAAACGTACCATTTTCAGGGAGCAGTTGGAGCTTGGAGGTTGTTCTTTCTCATAGTGATGGGAATTGTCAAAGCAATAATTCACAAGTAGCAAAAGGAAAGGGAATAGCAATTCTGCCGCTGCATAACACAAATATTCACCTTTCTTCCAGCAGAAAACAACCGCTGAGATGACTTGAAAGAATCCTTCTAGAATCTGTCTTATAGACTGAAAAACTGCAGAGTGCATAATGAGGAACAGTGAAAACACATGAAAGTGAAACAGTTGAAACAACCCAGTAGAGTACATCATCATTGTTGTTAAGGTTATAGTGCCGTGCAAACATTTAGCGCCAGCAAAACTTAACCAATAAGGACCCAATGTGACTTTTGTGCCTCTTTCCAAATGATTTATTCTCTCTATTTATCCTTCCCTAAATGATTTATCACCATTTATTACAATATTATCTCCTGAGTTAGGATTTTTTCCAATTAAAATCATGTTTTTTCCTATGTTTAATGAAGTGATCATGTAGATGTTCATAAAAGCTCAGAGAAAACAGAAAAAAATGGAGAAAAAGTGACCTTTTCAGTAAAATTTATCATTAACTCAACATAAATCCAGTGTCTCCATCCACTGTCATTGATCCAATTCCATGGGTTTTACTGGTGAATCAATGTTATAGAAGATGATGGTGTTTCCATGGTAACTACGGAGCCTCTGAACGTCCAAATGGGTTACTTCTGATGGCCATAAATAGAAGAATAACTGTATTTTACACCAATTATTTATATACATTGATAGGATTAGCGGACCAACAGTTTAGATCAGTAGATGCCTTTAGTCGACGGTGGATGTTTTGGTCTTTATGGGTTAACTTAACTCATCATGAGAGCCATCAAAAGACGATTTTGCAAGAGGTTTTGAACCTGAAGCTATGACATCTGACTGACAAAAAACAGTCTGACACCATTTCATTACAGGATGTTTTATTCTCTTATGATTAATGACGATGCTTTTATTTCAAGGTTTCATGTGTAAGATGCAGTGAAATCTAGCAATGAGGTGGCTAATTACCCCCAACAGATACCCCTCAACTCTACAGTGGTCATGAAAAATGTGGAACCCATAAATCTTTCTATTCAAGGTGTTTTGGTTTCAGGAATAACAAGTGACGCCAGGCACAACAAACCCTGCCTTTACAGGTATTATAGCTTATTTTGGCATCGGTCCAGCTGATATTATCATGTCCATAAATGTGCTGATGTCAATATAGACATAGATAGCATAGACAAATTCCAACCATTATACATAAATGGGGAAAAAAAGATTTTAAAAATTCATAAAAAATTGAACTTTGACCTACTTTTCCCAAAATCTAATCACATCTATTCTGGGTCACTGGTGATCTATTAGCCCAACTTGGAATGAATTCAACCTATAGTTCTGCTTCTACAGACATACGAAATTTTGCCCATTATAAATTCATGAGAAAAGAAAAAGATTTTAAAAATTCATTAAAAAAAAAATGTAAACTTTGACCTACTTTTCCCAAAATGTAATCACATATATTCTGGGTCACTAGCAATCTATGAACCCAATTTGGTATGAATTCAATCAATAGCCTTTACCTCCTTTGCAGGGGCCAGGGTTATAACTTTAATTCCTAATCCATCATGGTAGGTGTCAGTAATGGACCTTAAAGGAGCTATGTGTTGAACTTCTACTCAAAAATGTTTTCAAAATGATCTAAAAGCATCGTTAGCAAGGTTGAAATGAAGAGTTCTAAAGTTATTGATAATTTCACAGTACTGAATTACATTTTAGAGATTGTCACTGACTTTATTCACAGAAAGGAGTCAATATGTGACTGTGAATATATGTGACCACTAGAGGCAGTAGTGAGTCCCAATCAACTATGATGAGGAAAACTAACACCAGGGCTGAGCTGAGGATGAGAAGCAACATTCAGAGTCAAAGAAAGTAACAAATATATTAAACAAATAGAAGGATTGTCACACAGCTCTAAAGTAAAAAAAAAAAAAAAAAAAAAGAGAAAAAAAAGGGGGGAAAAAACACAGCCTTTCTAGTTTGATTATGAAGCTTATGATAGCATAGTTATATAATATACTATCATGTTTGCTAATATTTGATCCATGGTTCAAAATAAACTGACAGTTGTGACCGTATTTGGATTCTAAACAGATCTTTAGTGCAGCTATTGACATTAACACAAATCATGAAGAAAACAGAGGTGATTTATGGTTTTGAAGTGGCCGTTTTCTGTCTAAAAACATGACCTTAGCCTACAGTTATGTCCGAGCTGATGCAGGATGTGAAGATTATAAGACGTCATTGTTAGTAAAGTGAAGTGGAAAACTTGATGACACCATAATACAGTTGTGAGTAAATGATGAGCTGCTCACTATATTCAGTGAAAGATACTACGGTGGCCCAGAGGGGCAACAGCCCAAAAACTTATCCACTATAAGAAAAAAAAAAAGAGAGATTGTGATTTATTTACAAATAAGTATCTGAAAAATAAATGTACCCCTTAAATAAAAAATAAAATTGTATGAAAAAACAAACAAACTAGGTTTTAAGATATCTTTCACTTCCTGTGGGTTTGATGACAGAGGGGGTGTTACATTGACGTCACTTCCTTAGCAATGCTAATGCTAAGTTAGCATTAGCCACATTAGCTGAAGGTCTTAAAAATTTTCAGCCCATGCTTTTTTTTTTTGATGGAGGCCTTAATTTTAAAGTAAGAGATCGTTCAAGTAAACAGCGCCCTCTTTAATTGGAAAGTTGGATTGTTGTTTTTTCTTTTTTTGCCTTCTTTTTGATGAAACATATTTAAAAAGTGACATTTTTTAAGGCATATGAAGTTTTATATTTTCAAACACTCTTTTTGATGAATGTAATTTTTAAATAAGCAATTGTCTTTTTTATTTGCATGACCTTTATTTTGGGGCAACTTATTTTAAAACCTAACATTGAATAAATTTATGTGGCTCTGTTTTATTTTGAGACAATGTTTTTGTAGGAGGCTATTTTATTTTATTTCTTTGTACAATTTCATTTTTATTATTTATTATTACAAGTGTTTTTTAGGAGATTGTTTGTTTTATTAAACAAGTTTATTTTATTTTTAAAGGGTACCTTTATTTTTCAGATACTTATTTTTAAATAAATCACAATAAATGTTTTCTTTCTTATAGTGGATAATTTTTTGGCTGTTGCTCCTCTGTGGAAATGTAGTGTTTATCCATTGGTGGTTTTAGTTAATATGAGTACATTGTGGTATTTCCCCCTCATTAATACTGTCACACTCTCACATCAACACTTGATACAGTATAACCTTAATATTTGACATCCCCTGCTATAAAAGATGACCATGCCCTCTGTAGATATAAACCCCTCATTGTAAAGTAATGAAAAAAAAAACCATTACTTCTTATTTATCATGTGATTATACACTAATAATATCTTCCAAACTGGATCTTTAAAGCATTTCCCAAGTGGGATTTTGTTCTGCCACATTTTGTATTTATGACTGGACATTGCAGATGAAAGTAGGATAGGGGACAGGCTGTTTGTTACAAAAATATTTTGAAGAGTAAATGTTTTTAAGCTCTTAGTTTTTAGTGTCTGGAGAAACCAACCTTGCAGAGTGCAACGCTGGCAAAAAACTATTAAAACCTCTGCTTCTGTGGGATTTAAAAACACTCTAAAATAGAGAGCAGCATGGCAGATTCACCCCTCAGGGAGGCACACAGAAAGGCTGTTCTTCCCAAACTAACTTTAACAAACTTTACACCCAATCTCAAAGCCACATGATCTCTTTGCGCAATTATACTTTTGTCATGCACCTCGCAATGTCACCTATGTTATATAATTTAGCTCTTGTGCAGGATCCCAGAATAGAAAGCATTATCACGCATTTAATCTGACTTGAATATATGAGGAGCACAAAACAGCCATTCTTCCTTGTTTATCACACTTGCTTCGACTTGTCTGTATCTGCAAAAATATGCATTAACACGTGCTAATAATTCCATGTTATTAAGATATAAGTTAATCAGTGTATAGCCTACTACTACTGAAACAGCTGAAAACTGTAAGCAGCAGAAAAAGCAGAAGCAGGTTTCAGTTCACGTTGAGTTTGCAAGGCTGACATTGCACCAAAATTCAGCTTTGACTTGACTTGGTTTAGAGTTAACCCTTTATAGTTCACTCACTGAAATACTCTGAAATTCAAAATTACAACCACCGTGTGTTATTGGAGAGCATAATGTAGGTGCAGTTTCTTAAAATTCCGTTTTGTTTATTGAGCTGAAGTCATTGACGCAAGACTTCTTGAAAATTTGAACTATTTACTGTAAAAAAAAAAAAAGATTCACATTACAAGAATAACATTACCAAAAATAAAGAATCTTTCGTTTATTACAGCCATGGTCAAAGACTGTTGCGCTCTGACCCCGCTAGTGGCTGATGTAGCTTATTGTTTGTTTGTTTGTTTTTTTAACAGAATAATCTGATACAGATGTTAATAATTAAACAACATTAAACTTAATATTAATATTACTACTTATTATTATTACTTATTATTACTACTACTACTTATTAATATTACAACTTAGGTAACAGTTATTTCTTTCAAACATTCAAATTAAGAATTTTACTTTACAAAATTAAATTCCTTTCCACTAATTTGCATTATGGCTCTAACACATAAGATGCTACGTTTGTGAAAATGTACAAAAAATGTTGTTACGTAGAAAATCACGGTCAATAAAGTGGCAAAAAAAATTTTTAAAAGACAAGTAAATAGAAAAATAGACAAGAAAAGGACATGTAAGGTGAAAGGGATATGTATTTTAGAACATTAGACCAACATCAGTGCTGATCCAGACCCCTGTCCACATCCACATGATCCCATTGAACGTCATTCCTTACATTAGTACCATTACTTCAAAGCAGGCCCACTCACAAATTACCAAAAATAGTCACTTGCCCAATAAAGGGTTAAGCAGGATTTTCTTCCCTCCTGTACTTTCACACTGACAGAAAACCCATTCAAAACAGACAAAAAAGTAAGACGCTCCTTTATACCCCGTCATCTATCATCTTTTTCCTTCTTCTCCTCTAATCTCCCATTCCTTCAGGACCTGTAACCACAAACTTTAAGCAGTTAACGGTTGCATAGTGTGGGTGTGTATTTGTGTTCATGTGCATGTGTTTAATATAAACAGACCCACCTGTCAACACAGAGGGCCAAACAGTAAATTATGCACAAATCTTTTTTTTCTTTTTTAATGTGTCGTGACTGACTGTTTTTTCTCACCATCAAGCAGAATTACATGTGAGAAGTAATGGCTTGTAAGTAGGTGTCAGTATTACCGGGCCCACAGCTATTCTCTATATCACAGGTGTCAAACATACAGCCCAAAACCAGCCCACCAAAGGGTCCAACCCAGCCTGGGAGATGAATTTGTGAAGATATTAACAATCAAAGATGTAAAAATCATTTTACAAACAAACAATTTCAATCTCAGCTGGGTCAGACCAGTAACATACTATCATAATACCTTATAAATAATGGAAACCCCCAATTTTTTCTCTTAGTTTATAGTTTAAAAAAGTAAAATTACATGAAAATGTTTACATTTAGAAACTGTTCTCTCTCTCAAAAAAAAAAAATGTGAACAACCTGAAATGTCTAAAGAGAAACAAATAGTGTTAGGCACAATAAACCCCGCCTCTTCCATGTATTGTAGCTTATTTTAGCATCGATCTAGCCGATGTCATCGTGTCTATGTGTGTGGTGATGTCAGCATATCAATTACTTCTATATATGTGCCAAGTATGAAGTAAATTGAAATAAAATTTATGTTTTTACAGACATTTTAAATTTCACCCATTATAAGTATATGGGGCAACATGGTGGTGCAGTGGTTAGCAGTCGTGCCTCACAGCAAGAAGGTCTCGTGTTCAATTCCCGGATGGGACCTTTCTGTGTGGAGTTTGCATGTTCTCCCCGTGTCTGCGTGGGTTTTCTCGGGGTACTCCGGTTTCCTCCCACAATCCAAACACATGCACTGATAGGTTAATCGGCTAATCTAAATTGCCCATAGGTGTGAATGTGAGAGTGACTGTTCATTTCTTTATGTCAGCCCTGTGATGAACTGGCGACTTGTCCAGGGTGTACCCCGCCTTCTCCCTTAAGTAGCTGGATAGGCTTCATGCGACCCCCGTGACCCTAGTGAGGATAAAGCAGGTATAGAAGATGAATGAATGAATGAATGAAAGTGCAATTTTAACAGTAATCTGCCTGTTATAAAACAGTGTGTATTTGTAGATCCACTGTAATTTGTAAGTTGTAACGCATATGTAAATGACAAACTCAGGCAGAATATTAATTAAATTGTTTTTTTCTTAGATCTTTTTAGGTTTTTCATTTTATTCAAATTTTTAAGGTAACTTTGTAGATGTAAACATTTTCATAATATCATTTTACTTTTTTCAGTGTTATTATTTTCCTCTTCCGGCCCATTTGAGATCATTCTGACCTGTATGAGGCCCCTGAACTAAAATTAATTTGACACCCCTGCTCTACATAATGACAACTCATCAACTATGGTGAAAAAAAAAAAAAAAGACATTCCTAAACTCATTCCGTTCCTTTGTACCAGTGAGGATAAAACCTATAGTTGCTTCTGTTGTTGTTAGTCCTCATCTTGACATGCACACACAAACACACGCACAGAGCAACATTGCCTGTCACTAGTGATCAGGTGTTCACACATGTGGAGATGGAGGGAAGAGTCGTGTGCATACCTGGCCCTCAACCCTGCAGGTTAGCTGTCAATCACAGCATGTCACGGCTCACAGAAGCTGCCCTCAATTCTGTTGAGTAAACCAGGGATTAGTGCTCACACAGCACTAATAACACCACTGAAGTCAAATGTAAGTACACACAGTTTGGGTCAAACCAAATACACAATAACATCAGGTTTTTCTGTGGCTCCAAAAATATCTTCTTTTAGTGTGTTAGTGTAAAACCGTTAAAAATACCTCTCCTTTTTCACCACATTTAGCTTAGTTATACACAAATTATGGCAAAGAAAAACAAAATATGGATAAATCAGACAGACAATAATAATAATAATAATAATAATAATAATACAAATAATACACTTTGTCTTGTTTCAATACCGACAGTTTCGCATTTTCAGTTAGAGTTCATACATGGCCTGAAGCTCACTCTGGAGCTAACTAGCAAGAAAAAGTTAAAAGGTCAGAGATGTAAAGAAGACAACACTGTTATCTGTCATATTTCCACACCTATGCATATTTCACCTTGAGAAATGTTTGGTGGGAAAATAGAGGGAAAAGTGCCCAGAGGGTCACTTAATTTCCTCATAACCGCCTTCTCATTTTCGCTTTCTCTGATTTTTCATCGTTGGATGGACCTATATCATCAGTCTCACTCTTAAACATGTCTCTTCAGAGGTCAGGAGTTTCGACAGCACATTTCTAAGCTTTAATTTCATCATTTAATATCAGATATCAGAGCTGAAAATTAAGCCCCTGGAGTGAAAAACAGAAATGATTGAATTTCTTTACGCAAGACCTGCCAGATTTTTTTTTCCTAAACCAGGAAAGGGAACAGGTCTATTAGCAATATGTAGATACACGGAGAGCAGAAAATAATGTGTAGCATTTGTATGACAAACATGATCACAAGTAGATTTGAAGAAAATCAGAAAAAAAAAAATGCAATTTTAATGATAACCAAGGTTACAGTGTATACCTTTTACCTTATATTATATGCATTTAGGTGATAAATAGGGGAAAAAACAGCATGTCAGAGGTGATTCAATACGACTTAGCTTTGATTCTACATGTCTGAACTCTACTGGAGGAAGGGTACACCATTCTTCCAGAAGATATGACCTCATTTTTGTGTTTAAGTAATTGCTCATGTTCTAAAATTCGTGGAAATGTTCAACAAGTTGGTTATTATTCAACACGTTCAAGATCAAAATCCTCTGACATCCTACATCACCTTGTTTATTTAGAAAATATAGACTATTTTGTTGTATATTATCCTATTTCTTTACACCATTGTTTAGAAGACAAATCATTTGATCAGCAAATATTAACCCATAAAGACCAAAACATCCACCATCAATGTAAAAATGTAATACCTGTTGATCCACTAATCCTATCGTACATGTAAATATTTGGTGTAAAATGGTGTTTGTCATGTTTTCATGGTCATCGGATATGACCCATTTGGACATTCAGAAGCTTCGTAGTTACCGTGGAAACACCGTCATCTTCTACAACATTGACTCAGCAGTTAAACCCATGGAGACATTTAGTTTATATTCAGTTAATGATAGATTTTGCTGAAAATGTCACTTTTTCTTCAGTTTTTTCTGTTTCTGATATAATAAACCTTAACTCTAATATGAGCTTTAATAAACATCTACATGATTAGTAAATTAAACATAGGAAGATGCATGGTTTACGCTGAAAAAACACAAAATATAGAGAATTATATTATAATAAATGGTGATAAATCATGTAAGAAAGAGAGAAAAAATCATTTAGGGACTGCCACAAAAGTAGCACTGGGTCTTTAAATGATCACATTGTTTCTAACAAATAAATAGCCCTTAAGATTCTACAGTTGGTAGTAGAAGCAATCTGTTATAAAGAAATAACAAACTACAAAATGGACTAACAAAGCTCTGTGTAAAACATGAAATATGGCCATGAAATATGAAAGCGGACACCAAATATAAAAATGGGTGTGTGCATGTGTGTCAAAAGGAATTGTAAAAGGGAAAAGTGTTTAGCAAGTAAAGTTTTGATCATTTATTTAGAAAAAGACAAAAACTGACACATGTATATGCATGAATGCATACATGTACATGATTTTAGATGTATGAACAGGAGGAGGGGGTGGGGGGTGCAGCAGTATTAGGGACAGCCAGCAGCCATTTCTTGCTTGACGGAGCTGTCAGAATGCATCGACTCGTCCGTTCTCTTTCAGGAGCTCAGGGCACGCATTCTTCCGTCACAGAGTGAAAGGATGAGACCTGGAAGGTGTCTTTATCCATAAGGACAGAAGAGGTACTGTAGACTTGTAAACATACAGAGTCTGACAGTGTGAATCAGTGAAGTGGAGTGAGGCCCTGTGAGCCATCCCCCTAACACTAACACACCTTCATACTGGACAACAGGTCTGGAAAAAGCCCAACTCTTACCACATGTGTTTTTCTCATTTCTAGTCAAAACAGCTCATCACACTTAGAATAAGACATAAGTCGCTTTTACAGTAGGCTTCTGTGCAAAACTTTACCGATATTTACAAAATGTCGAAAAAACCAGAAGTACGTAATGTCGTTTTTTCCATTAAATCACAAATGCGATGATTTGTTTATTATCATGAGATGGCACGAGAAGTCATTCCATAAACATGGCGATGAATGTAAATATGTTGATTTACAGATATATTCATTATTATTATGCATTACCCCTCTATTCCATACTAAATTAAACAATTGTTCGTTTTCCTGGTGTGCCCTCACATACCGCACCATGTTTCTTTAAAAAATATCTTCTTCATTGCTTGTTGTAACATCCATCCACATCAATTTTTAAAAAATTTTTTTTATTCACGTGACTCTATTTGCAAAAACAGGTCTTTCCATTGTAAACTTGCATAATATACCAATTTTGCAATGCCCCAAAAAACCACCTCTTGTCCATACAAAAACTTTTAATCGAAAACAAGTTTTGTTTAAATTTTGTTTTTTCCATTTGGTAAATTTTAATGCGCAAGTTATATTTGCGATATTTGAGGGTCAATGGAAAAGCAACTATAATCACCTAAAGAGTAACTTCTCAGTGACATATAAGAACTTATTTTTAGACAATAGATCTTGAAAATCAAGACATTTCACTTTGATAGTTTTCACTTGTTCCATTGACAGATTTTTTGCTTGAATTAAGCAAAATAAATAAATAAATAAATAAATAAAATTGTTAATGGAACAAGTGAAAATGACCTTGGTATGAGTTTGTGAAATAAGCTGGCAAAGCAGGTCAGGTGACCAAAGAGTTATCAGTTCAAATCCTGGCTCTGACTGTTTACATGTTGAAGTGTCCTTGGGCAAGACACTCAACCCTAAATTGCCCCCAGTCCAGTCTGGCAGCGCCTTACATGGCACCAGCTACCTACTGGTGTGTGTGAATTGGTGAATGCGAGGCCTTGAAGGTGTATAAAATGCACTATAGACGTTCAGTCCATTGACCATTTTTAAGTTCTATTGTCGAAAAATATGTACTTATCCCTGTGGGGCTGATGATCATGCCGGCATGATCAGATCTTGTGGCATCTTTAAAGCGCAATAGCAAACAACTCTGTTACATGGACCGCTGCTGTCAACTTTGCTCAAAAGTGCGGATTTGAAATTCTCTCCCAGTTTTTATTTGGTGCTAATAGACCACACAATACTGTAGATATGATTGTTTTAATTTGATAGTAGAAAATATGTTAATCCGAGCATAAACGCGCACTTATAGTTGTGGGATGGGATGGCAGGCGTTGCATTTCTGTCCATATATTTGCCATTGTACAAACTGGGAATCAGCTATTTTTTTCAATTTGAATTTGATGATTTTTTTTTATTTTTTGGCCTAATATGTTAAAGAAGTAGGCTATAGTGAAATAATAATTATTTCATCATATAGATGAAGTTGTGAAACAAAAAGATACCAAGCATGAGCATGTTAAACATTTTTTTATGTGGAAAATACAGACAAAATCAAAAGTATTTTTTTTATTTTATTTTTTTTAAATGGCCAAAATAGGGAATTAAAGGGATGTATCTCACTGAAAAATTACACGTTGTCTTAATGTGGGGCGACACGGTGGTGCAGTGGTTAGCACTCATGCCTCACAGCAAGAAGGACCCGGGTTCGATTCCTGGGCGATCCTGGGACCTTTCTGTGTGGAGTTTGTATGTTCTCCAGGTACTCCAGTTTCCTCCCACAATCCAAAGACATGCACTGATAGGTTAATCGGCTAATCTAAATTGCCCATAGGTGT
>JAQQZY010000024.1:9062139-9072782 GCA_030068375.1 Ostorhinchus rueppellii | reverse complement strand
TTTTATTGTTTTTCAAATGGAGGGCAAACAGTACATCAACTCAGTTAAGTTTTCACTTAATGAAAAGGCAAAAAAAAGTGAATATTTGTAAACATTTTGGAGTTTTTATGTAAACTACTATTCCCCCTGGCAAGTTCTGTAAGTTCTATAATGTTTTCATACTGATTTATTGTGCATATTTTTGTAAGTGCAAATGATAATTTTTTTTTTTTAAAAAAAGGTGAATTACACATGACCAGTATGACTACCACCACAACACTTCCTGACATATATCCTTGCATGACTGAACTAACCAATCAGGAGCTAGCAGTACTTAGATCTGTAAACTTAAGTGATTTAGAAAGGCAGACTATCTTAGCTGCTTGTATTCAACAAATGAGAATATTTAAATGTGTAAATAATTCTGTAAACATAAATATAAATAATTAATTGGGTAAACACTGTCAATATATTCTAAACAAATACATGAAATAACTTATTCACTGTAATATGAATTTACTTCACTGATAAACCTTATATTTCTTCAACACAAATTACCTTCTGTGCCTTACACAATCTTTATGAGGGCTGAGATATGGAGCAGACCTACACTGAGTTGAAATGTGCAATAGTTTTTGACTAACAAGTGCAGACAGACAGACAGACCTAAGTGCCATATCCTCACCAGGAGGAGGGTAATAAACAAGTACATCACACTATAGTACAGAGCTGATGTTTATGTCTATAGCTTTGTTTTTGTTTCTCTATATCTGCATAAACCCTACAGTGTGTTTTACATTTTATTTATTTCTAATAATCAAACTATATCATTACCTTTTAATTTGAGACTGAAAAAAGAGCGTTTTTAAGCAAAACCAAACCAGTGGGAGCCAAAATCTGCTGTATTTCCAATAAAGTCAAATACATCTCCATTAGATTGTGAAATGATGACACAAAATCAAATAAAGCACAATAAGAATGCCACATACGCCGAGATCCTTGTGTAAGGGTCTTATTTTGGCACATGCTATTGAAACATGAGGTGTCAAATGATTTATGAGAGTCTCAAGTACAACAGAAAGCCAAGGTTGTAACTGTGTAATTCATGAGAACCCTGCACAACAATAACTGGCATGACAGTTCCTTCAACACCATTACAAACAAAATAATGCACTGGATTTGAAAGATAACATGCAATTGAAACCACTGATAATACATCAGTAGAGGATTTGAGAAGTGAACATTTCTGATCACATGGCATATTGTTCTAAAAGTTTTGCATATTCTCAACATTTAAGAAAATATGCAACGTGATATCATGAATTGCGTACACATAACACGCCACTTTTAATCACTGTGTTATCTGTACGCATTATAAGCGTTCTATGTACATGTTCACACCGCGTCAAATACCAGGTGATTAGCGGTTAGGGTTAGCGGTTACGGATATGTACACTCCTTGGGATACATTGACACAGGATTAAATAGCATTGAATGGCACATGAAAGCATGCAAATGCATACGTATAACACAATAAATGCCATAAAAACTGGCGTGACATACAACGTGATTTCATGAGATCAATCTGGTATATCCGTAGAAGATTCAAGGAGTCAATAATTGTGATCACATGGCATCATATTCTGAAAGTTTTACATATTCTCACCATTTAAGCAAATATGCAATGTGATATCATGAATTGCGTACAGACAACAGGCTACATTTAAGTGGCGTGTTATGCATTATAAGTGTTCCATGTGTATGTTCACGCTGTGTCAAATACTACATGATTAGCAGTTACTGTTAGCAGTTATGGATATGTACACTGGCGATCTCGGCGTACATTGACATACGATCAAATGGCATTGAATAACATATGAAACAATGAAAATGCGTACGTATTCCATGCCAAATGCCATAAGAACTGGCGTGACATACGTGATTTCATGAGATCAGTCTGGTATATCAGTAGAAGTTTCAAGGAGTCAATAATAGTGATCACATGGCATCTTTTTCTCAAAATTTTGCATGTTCTCACCATTTAAACAAATATACAATGTGATATCATGAATTGCATGCAGATAACATGCTACATTTAATTGGTGTGTTATGCATTATAAGCGTTCCACGTGTATCTTCATGCTGTGTCAAATACCACATGATTAGTGTTAAGTGTCAGCAGTTATGGATATGTACAATTGAGAGCTTGGTGTACATTGACACACGATCAAATAGCATTGACTAACACATGAAAGGATGAAAATGCATACATATAGGACGCCAAATGCCATAAAAACTGGTGTGACATACAATGGGATTTCATGAGATCAGTCTGGTATATCAGTAGAAGATTTGAGGAGTCAATAGTTGTGATCACATGGCATAATTTTCTCAAAGTTTTGCATATTCTTACCATTTAAGTATATATGTGTATATTAATGAGACCGCAGTTGTGTGTGTGGTCATGTATTAGTTATATTTCTACATTTTCTATAGTCACTTTTGGGGACTTAGCTCCTGTATAAGAGCAGAATTT
Source organism: Ostorhinchus rueppellii (assembly GCA_030068375.1). Classification (NCBI taxonomy): domain Eukaryota; kingdom Metazoa; phylum Chordata; class Actinopteri; order Kurtiformes; family Apogonidae; genus Ostorhinchus; species Ostorhinchus rueppellii. Next base: position 9,070,267 of record JAQQZY010000024.1, on the reverse strand, counting down.
AGATCAATAAATTGAAGGTTGAGACCCAGTTTAAGTTCAGGGTGAGATAAAGTGTGAGGGCAAGGTGTGTAGTTATGGCTAAAGTTAGGGCAAGTCTCCAGGAAATAAATGTAAGTCAATGTGTCCCCTAAACACTTGGAACCACAGCATATGTGCGTGTGTGTAGAGGTATCCCTATAAGACAGGGGGAATATGCTTAGAGCGCCTACAGCTGTGATGAATGGGTCTGAGGCTTTGTACCACAATGCCCCTCACTTCATTACTGTCACATGGAACAGATGGTGCCTTTCACCGTAGCATCACATGTACACACACACACACACACACACATTCACACTTTCTTTGCGGGGATGCCGTCGTTCTGTGATATGCGCACACACACACGCAGGGGACAAGCAGGCTTAATGAATTCTACACCACATGCAGCTTCTGCACTCAGCTGAGGTATTAATTTACAGATCTGAAGAGCAACCAAACAAAAAATTAGATCATGGGTACAAAATGTTAAACAAACCAAAGAGGGGTAATTGAATGAAACAGGGAATAAACAAAGACCTGTGCTCTGTCTTCCAAAAAGAAAATAGTTTGGGTACTTGGGAGTCTGGATTTGCAAGCACAGCAACACAAACTCCCTAGAAAATTTGGGGAAAACAACCATTTGTATATGTGTGTGGGTGTGGGTGTAGTGTGTGCTTGTGTGTGTGTGTGTGTGCTGCAGACAGACAACAGGTTACACACTCTTCTTTTCAGTGTGTACCTGGCATTCAACATTCATGACAAACACACATGGAGGGTGCAAAGTTTGAGCAAGTGCTTTACTTTATTATGCATGCAAACACATTTCCTAAATTAAACATGCAAAATGCCAAGAATCACATTGGCTGTTGCACTGATTTTCACAATAAAATAAAATGACATCCCATGCACATGGATCAACACAAGACTAAACTCAGATCTAATTCTAAAGCTGTAGTTTTTTATATTCTTATTTCTCATCTTTCCCATTCAAGCCCAAGTGTCCTGATCTTGTGGGTGTGTGTCCGTTTTTTTGCAAAGGTCGACTACTTGAAGAACTCTGTCCTCCTCTTGGCCTGAAACCAAATCTCCCCACTTAATTTGTTTCCTTCTACAGGGGTCACAAATTAATAAGTCGCTCAGCCGCACAGGAGAACCGCTGAAGGGTTAAATGTGTAAGGGAAATGGAGCAGGACTCAACGGGGCTGAGCCACTGGGTATCCATGGAAGAAGACTATTAGGTGGGTGGGGTCACCTCCGGAGTGATGGTTGGCAATGTAATGATGGATGTACGGAGGTGTTGCCGATAAGGACCATTTTAAATTACATCTTACACCAGCACTTTTTCTGCTTCTACATTTGTTTTTCCAACATTTTAACAGCTTTGGTATTATCCTAATCATTTCTCTGCAAGTTGTGATATTTAGCTTTTTTAATCGGAATTATGTGTTTTAAAATATTTCTCTGGGTCTACATTTGAGGTGTCGTAAAGGGGGGTGCCATAAACATGACAAGTTCACGGGGTCCAGCATTTCTGGGGGGCCCATAGAGCAGTGGATACAGGTTAGAAGTTGTGAAAATTTCATGTAGGTCCGCTGTATAATAGAGGCATAGAAGCTGGGAGTCGGACATTGAAAGCATGTTACATTTCACTTTTACTTCATGGTTACATTAGTTACGTTAGTTACGAACGGTACCCCCATGTGCTGTACCCCACATACATACACCCCCCATCCCCATAAACTGACAAGATAATGAATTTTATGAAAGGACAACCCACAGCATTTACCTTTCAGGGGGCCCACAGTTAGTAGTGGCACCCCAGGTCTATATAAACTACAAATGCTCTGCCTTGGTCTGAATTCTTAATTATTTCCACTCCACAGGTTCATCTTCAACCCTATTTCTGAGTAATGACACCAGAAAGGTTGTTTTGAGTGCTGGCCCTTTAAATGCACATGAGCCACTTCAAGCCCCACCCCCTCCAGGTTGTTGGCTGTGCTTCTCTGTCCCATTCAGCCACTTGTGTTCGTTAATACAACCAACAACTGAACATTTTAGGTAATTGGCTCAAAGTCTGGACATATTTTGGGCGGCCATGGTTCAGTTGGTAGAGCAGGTTGTCCAATAATGGAAGGGTTAGTGGTTCGAATCCTGCTTTGTCCCAGTCAGTGTGTTGTGTCCTTCGGCAAGACACTTCATCCTCTTTGCCTCCAGTGCCACTCACACTGGTGTATGAATCTTTGGTGGTGGTCGGAGGGGACGTAGCTGTGAATTGGCAACCACACCTCTGTCAATCTACCCCAGGGCAGCTGTGGCTACAAATGTAGTTTACCACCACTAAAGTGTGAATGTGAGAGTGAATGAATAATGGATCACTATTGTGAAGCGCTTTGGGTGAAATGAAAAGCGCTATAAAAATATAATCCGTAATAATTATTTTCAGTTCTTACTACAACCGCTGCTGCTGATAAACAATTATGTCGTACTCTGAGAAATGTTGGTCGGAAGTCTTGATCTTACATGTGCAAATGTCGTAATGTAACTAGTTATAAAAAGTAACAAATTAAGCAGGAATTGAAACCAGTTGTTAAAATTGACTTGATTTTTGCAGGAATAAATATAAAGATATCTTTCTGAATTATTAAGCTCCAAATACACAAATAAATGAACCAAAGACTAATAAAAGTTAACAAAATATGATCCTTTAAGCCTCTTCCTCAAACTTCTTGACCATATTGAACATCTCAGTGCATACTGTGTCTCACCTGTCCCATAAAAAAGACAAAAAAAACCCCCTCAACAGTTGTGGTCTGTGGAGCAAAGTTCAGAGTGTGCTGCACAGTCTGCGTTCAAGTTACACCTGCCTATGAGTGGGCGCTGTAAACACTGTTTTCTAGCCTTGCACACTCACACATATCTTGGCCCTCGCTATCTAACCGAAAATCAGAGCCAGTGATGGAGGGATTAAGACCACACGTTGCCCATTCCAAGCTCTGTCTGTGGATGGAGCAGGTCCAGACTGTATGTCCCCTGCATTATCTTATTGGTTTAACACTGAGTAAACTGTGGCAGCACACAGGACCACCCGCTATTGGTTCCTCTTTGCTTTATCATATTTCTATTTACTCCCCTTTCCTTCTGCTATCTGGAAGGGAGCTATTAAAGACGTATCTTTCTTATTTACAAGCGAACCAAGACAGCATGTGCGTGGATTTGTCTTAAGATCCTTGTGCTTCAATGAGGTCAAGAAGAAGGGAAAGACAAAGAAGAAAAGAAGAGGTAAACATTAGGCACTATTGTCATTTATCTGCTATGTTTGCACCAAACAAATTTAGGTGATAAAAATAAAGGAACTGTGATGTCCTAAGCAATTTATTTACATGCAAAATTGTCTTTAAAATAGCTAAATAGGCTGAAATAATAGTGGCTTCACGACTTAAAACAACAATTTAAAGGATGTGCATCATTGTATTCAGATGTTAAGCCACCAGTTTACAACATACAAACAATACCTGAATGAATTAACTTTTTTTGGACTGTCTGTGTAGTAACAGGTCCCAGTGGGCAGCAGATGCAGGACAACCTCCCCACTATGTAACAATAGCTCCCAGTACATGCTGTCCATCCATCTGTAATTGTCCAATACAGTGAAGAATCCCTGCAGAAAAACCAACTGGCATTCTTCTGTTGTCTATTGTGATGAAACTATCACAGGATTGGATCACTAGGAAGACAATCCAACCTAATTGTCTGATCCCAAACCAAAAAGAAGGCCAGGAATGGACTCTGATTGATCAGGGAACAAATGGAGCGTATTCTCCATGCCTGCCTTTCTCTGCACAAACTACCATCTGAATGACTAACTTAGTTAATTTCCACAGCCTGCGGCTTCATCCCTGTCAGGGTCTGATGGAGTGACTTCTTGCAGTAGGTCACACTCATAATGACCAGGAGGTTCATACATGCTTGGGCTGCTGGAGGTCTTCAGTGCTGTCTTTGAGGTGAGTGAATGTTGCCCCCCACCAGCAGAGGTGAAAGTACGTTACACATTCCTGAATGGCTGTAAGGAGATTACTTATCACTGCAGTGACACCAGGCGCCTCTGGGTCAAACAGAAACACACATTTCTGTCAATTCCTGTAGTTGTACACTTCTCCCAACATTAGTCTAAAACAAACCAAAAGAAGGGTTGTATTGCACAAACACACATTTCTGTCAGTTTTTGCTGTTGTCTGTGTTTCATATCAACAGATTCTACACAGTGGGCCAAAATGAAACTGTGGCCATTTTTACGCAGAGATCCTGGAAAAAAGGTGAGATGGTGATTACACCTTTTTTCCACCATTGACGGATTTCCAGAGCCAAGCCACCGGAGTACCAGAGGTGAGACAAGCTGGACTTTTACACAGCGGACCTGCGTTCTGGAATCAAAGGGGTGGTGACGCAGCACAGTGTATAGTGTGATGTATACTTTGTGTGTCAGAAATACCCCAAGCATAGCGGTGATGCTAACCTCTCCAGAATCAAACTGTCTTTCACCGTTCCATAAATGCTAGCATGTGTAGAGTCTGGAGTGTCACTAGCAGTTGTGGACCCCATGAAAGCTAAACAATGTCAGCCCTTTATAAAATTCAGTGTCTTATCAATTTGTCAGAGCAGAGGGGGGTGGGGGGTCCATAACTAACGTAACTAATGGTGGCGTGAAGCAAAAGTGAAACTTAACATGCTTTCAACGCCCAACTTCTGACTTCTCCACCTCTATTATACAGTAGACCTTAAAGGAAATTTGCACACCTTCTAACTTGTATCCACTGGGCCCCCTCCTCTGCTCTATGGGCCCCCCAGAAATGCTGGGCCCCATGAATTTGTCATTGTCATGCCCCCCCCCCCCTACCAAAACACACACACACACACACACTTTATGGCGCCCCAGGATTGAGTCCTCCACCTGAAGTGATCTTGGCGCCTCCATTATTCGACATCTTTCTGGTCATGCTGATTTGTTTGTTTACGGAACACGGCCCATGTTCCTTTTTAATCATCAAAACGTCCCACCTCGGTTGTGAACGAGACATGTTCCTTTTATTTAGCATGTCTGGAATCATGATTCTATCTTTATCAGGGCTCTGTTAGTACCTTCAGAGGCGTTCCAGACCCGTGACAGAGGTGGGATTAAATGATCCCCCTATTTCGTTTACACAGATGTCTTTCTGAAATAAAGGTGAAATATTCCTGTAACAAAAGTGCAGTGTAAAAGGGGCTCATGATACTCTAGATAACTGTCATAGAGCCAAACAGGGTAATGGACATGCTCTACAGTCATAGGAGTTATATGTAGTACTGATATACTAAACGATCAGCATTATGAGGAAGTCAAATACTAGAACACACTTAGGACCAAAATCACCAATGAAACACAGACTATATGACACACTGCATAAAGTATAAAGTCCATTGTTTACACACATCTGTATTATGGCATCCATCGATTTTCTTCTTCAAACTAAAACTCATTGCCAGTCAAAATAATAGTGTTCTATAATCTTCACTTAAGTCGATATTTTACATTATATTTCTGTTGGCTCTGTTTTTAGAAAGAAAACAGTTTCAGTTAAACCATGAATCATCTGTATGTTTTGTGATGTCAATAGCTGCACAAAAGATCTGTTTGGAATTGTCCAAAGTCAGAACTGTCACTGTTAGGTCTGAACAGTGGATCAACAAATGATGAATTTAGCAAACATAAGAACGTCATTTAATAACTTTATACCATCATAAGCCTCATAATCAAACTCATCTGTGTAGCAGAAACACAGCGATATGAGCATCAAACTCCATTCTGTTCATTCAGAGCTGTGTCCAGTGGTGAAAAACTTCAAGCTTTTATCACTTTGTTACTTTATTTCCACTCTGAAAGCCGTGTCCTAGTGGTTCTCATCCCATTTCATCACTTTCTAACAGTTCAGGCAAAGGCCCTGAGGCATTGGGAGACCAACAGAGTGACTCAGTGTTTCCACCAGTGGTCCATAAATCAGACGCCCATTAGTGTGAATAGATTTAGATCATATCTCTAAAATCCAAGATATTGACATCTCTGATGATTTTTAATATTTGAAAGCAATAATACTACATATGGCCTCTGTAATAGTTTTAATTTTTATGTTATATTGTTGTGGCTGCCTGAACCTGGGGTTTATGAGTGAGAACTTGTTACAGCAGGATAGACAGTCCATGGTTGTAGGCTACTCTGAGGCATCTGTGCTCAGTGTCTGCACAGGTTTTATGAGCTTGAAAACAGACTTTACATACACAGAATAAAAATATATTGTCAATGCTTCTGTATCAAAGAGCTCTTTGATATTCCAATTTTAATTACATTATAAACAAGTCCACTCGTGATCCTAGGTCCATTATATTATTTACACATTACTTCTTACTGATGTTTAAGTAAGGGTATATAGCATATGACATGACATGCAGTACTACTGTAAAAGGACATATTAGCTGGGGAAGGGTAAATAGTTTTGACATTCAGGGGCTGCCTTCCTCTCCTCTGTGTAGTGTAAAACCCCAGGCTGGACTCTGCCCAACGAAGGGAATTAGTGGTGGACGGAGCAAAGAAAGGTTTTATCCTTTATTGCCCATAAAGACCCTGGAGTGGAGACACTAGTGTGCAGTAAAAAGCGCTTGACACCTGCCGGGATGTTGACTTAAAATCTTTATCGCCGATATCTAATCACAGGCCTTCTCCCGCTGATAAATGGGCTCATGTCGGAATTTTCCCCCTCTAACTAAAAGACATGCTAAACACAGGTGTGTGTGTGTGTGTGGTGTGTGTGCGTGTGTGTGCATGTTTTGGAGATAGAGAGGTTATGTGTGAACCTGTGCATTTATTCACTATGGTAGACATGGTTAATGCTTAAGCAGGTATAGGTGTGTGTATTAACGTCTGCATGTTTACCAGTAGATTCTCTTTGCCTGGCCAAGACATAAAAAGGACGTAGAAAATAAGTGTTATCTACAACTCGGATAAATAGTGAACACCGAGCAGACCTGCTGCCACACGCCATTAAAATGAACTAAAAGCCAAACAAAGCAAGACATTCTATTATGAGACGGATAATTAAACTGAATGAATGCAGTGAAACAGTCTCTTTTTACTTCTTTCTTCTTTATTTCTTTGTAGTTGTCTAAGAAATGCCATTTATCACAATGAAGAAAAAGGAGGAAAAAAAATCAAGTGATGATCAAAGGTAAAAGAAGGCCTTCGGTTTCTTTAGATCAAAAACAACAGTGGATCTTTTGGCGCTCTGTGTGATGTAAGACACTGAGATCTTACACACTTCAAAGTGTTAGGATTACACTCTTTGCTTCTGTTAATCCCAGGAGTCAAATGACAAGACTTGTCCGTCCTGTTCGCTCACAATGACGGCATGAACCAAAAACTGTCACTGCGGGCAACAAAAACACAGAGAGGAGAAAGGCCAGGGCTTTCTACGTGAGTCTAAATATTGACTCTGGAATCTGTCGCTCCATGCACATTTACCTGAAAAGAAAAAATGTGTCAAGATGAAAGCACTGCATTTCAGGAAAGCGATTAGAAAAACTTCAACCAGGAAGTGCTGATTCAGGTCTAAAGAGGTGTAAGTGCCTGAAAAACTGAAATTAGCTTTTCAGACCTTTTTGAATATGACAGAAGAAAAATAAATATCAGTTGGAAACTATAAAGATGCAACCTCCTTTCACAACCCATTCAACAGAATCAAATGACATTTCTGAAACAAAAATATTTATATTTATATGTGCTGCAGGTTAGGTTTAAGCACTGACAAGGAAATATCACTTTAACCATAAAGACCCAGTGCTACATTTGTTGCAGTTCCCATATGATTTTTCCTTCTATATTTATCCTTTTTGATGTGATTTATCACCATTTATTGTAATATTATTGTCTGTGTTTTGCTATGTTTCAGTGAAAATCATGTATTTGGTTATATTTAATTCACTGATCATGTACAGTCACAGACAAAAATATTAGACCACCCTTATTTTCTTCAATTTCTTGCTCATTTTAATGCCTGGTACAACTAAAGGTATATTTGTTTGGACA
>JAQQZY010000024.1:9011733-9025281 GCA_030068375.1 Ostorhinchus rueppellii | reverse complement strand
TTCTTTTCTGTCTGTTTTAGTCACATGATACACACAGGAGTTAGGACTTGACTGCATAACCATTGTTTTTGATGGTCCAATCATTTTTTTCCACGACTGTGAGTGTATAAGCGTAACACCGCTTTGCTTCATCTCCTGTATGGGACTACCTTCGAGCACTACAAAGTCTAAAATGACTACTCAAATATTGCACTGGTACATTAGTCAATAAAAGGTCAAAGGTCTTGTCATAAAGCTGGATCACTCAATGAAATGTATACCACTGATGGTTTTACGTACTGTAATGAGCAAATATGGCTGTCATGATTGCAGTTTTTATGTGTCATAAAATGTATCTGTGGGGCACTATATTTCTCCCTTCAGAATATTGGTTGATCATTCTGTAAACATTTTAAAGTTTTGTATTTTACTTATTTTGTACTTTTAATACTGACTAAATAAAGCTTTCAATAAACTATATTACAAGTGAAAAACGTCTGTTGCTTCGTACTATGCTGTTACTGATGGGAGAGACATTACAGTATTTTAAGCTTCGATAAGTGACATATTAGAGTAAACTTTATGGTGTATTTTATGCTAAATTAAAACAATGATCCATTTTCTCATAGGAATAAGAAACAAATGACCACAATAATAAAAATATAAAAACAGATTTTTTTGTGTGTGTTGAAATGGTGAGGGGTAAAATGATGTTAGTACATAAAGTCTTGCAGTTTTCCCTCAGTAATTTCACAATAAAACCAAAACATTAGCATATATTTCCATTAAAGTGAGTCAAACCACTTCTGCTTAGTTGTTTTTTTAAATTTTTTTTTTATTTTATTATTGGTGTTCCCTCTAAGAAACACAGAAAAGTAAAACAAAGTACATACATTCAAATAAACATGAGCACCGGTTTTGTAGTTCCTCAAACCAATACAGATCCATCCAATAAACTTTTACAATGTACAAGGCAAGTCCAATTATAACCACTCTTTATGGTGGGTTGAAAAAATATACAAAGGGTCAACGAGAGGAAAAAAAGTGTTTTTTGACATTTCTGTCAAAGAGCAATGAATAGTAGTGAGGCATATCTTTAAAGGGTACAAGAGATGATGAGTAAGTTGTGGAAAAAGCAGTTGCTTAACGTTCCTGACTAAAGGAATCCATCATATTGTTCAATGTAAATTGTAATCTGAAAAGCTTTAACATACAGACTAGTCTTATCAAAATTGTGTCTATATTATTTTTCAAGATTACGGTGGCTGGAACCTGGTAATTGATGCTTTTAAGTCTGCATTATAATCTTATTAAGTCTTTGAAATAAAATACAACCTACACTACAGTGCTATGTAGTCTCTACTATTTAAAAGCAAATGAAACATCCTTTATTCAAGGAAGTGATGCATTTTATATTTTACTTATTTGGCACAAAGAAAATAATCCCTGGTTTGGCAAAACCTAGTTTTCTACTTGTCAGTCACACACTGAAAGGAGGGAAATGGTGGGATTCCAATTATTTTGTTAAAATTACTGAACCACAAAAAAGAAAAAAATACACCTGTAGAATAAATGGATTAGCTTCAGCTCATTAGACACTGATAACAGACGTGGAAGACAGATGGGGGAGACTTTCAAATACAAAACAAAACCCAAGCAACTTTATAAACTAGAATCATTTTTGTCAATTGTTGTCAACAAACAAAAGAGATGAAAGAACAGGATAAGTGGATATATCAAATCTATATTATTTACAACCAAATCTAAAATGGTGACTCCTGATAAATGTTCTACAAAAGTTGCATAACAGTGGCTTTCATTGATATAACAAACATACTTTGCATACTTTATTACCACTTCTTGATCAACAAAACTTGTTTGCCACCGATAAATACCCCTTTCCCTCCCAGAAAACAAAACATCATAGAAAACTCAAACGCCACACTGCCTCCTCTCAGTGATATGCCCATGGAGAACGCTCCCCCTTTTATCACTCAATGGGGTGTCTTTAAAAGTTGCCTCCTTAAGGCACCATCTTTAAGGTCTTCCGTTAAGTTTCTGAGTTGTACAACACAAAAAGACCGGTTCCTGGCAGTCACAGTCCAAGCACAAGACACCAAGAGATCCTGTTCAAGTAATCAACAAAAGGTCTGTCCTAAATATTTAATTAAGGTAGAAAGCTTAACATGTCAGAAGCATCTTGAAGTACTAGGTGAAAATAATGCAACCATTCCAATGGTGGTTACACCCAGTAGTAAGACACAGTAAAACACAGATGAATATGACTGAGGGCTTGTGTTGGGTCTTCCTGTGGTTTCCTGTCTCATGGGCTGTCAGAGGTTTTCATGGCCTCAGACTGAGACCCCTCTGACCTCCCCGAATCCTCTCCTTTCTTGTGTTTCCTAGCATGTTTATACTTGTCCACATATGCTTTGACGAGATTGCCCACCTTCACTGGGTTGATCTCCCCACTCTTGCTGTGGCACACCTGTTAAGCAGACACACGAGGTAATCACACGCAAATTCTGCCAATGAAAAACCTGTCTCGGGTCAAATTGATAACTCACTTTCTGGACGGCTTTCCGTAGAATCTCCTTGTATTCATCCTTGTTGATGTCTCTCCTCTGGTAGAAAGGCTTGATTGCTAGTTTAACCTCTTCTATAGCCCTCTCCTGCATGTGCAGCTTCTTCAAATACTGCTGACATCATAAAACATGTTCAATTAGGCCTTAATTTCCACAAAATGTAAAAAAAAAAAGAAAAAGATAATGCTGTTTACTTCAAAATATTTGAAACAAAGTGGGATTAACTCCGATATTCAGTTCTACACTGAAACTCTAAAAACTATATTCACCTGGTCTTTCCTTGATAAATCTTCCTCTGCTACTCCCTGTCCTGTGGTGAGCAGTTCTTCAGAATGTGAACTATCAGATCTAGAGGAGAAGATGTGTGGGCCAGCACCAGCCTTCTTTGATGACTCACTGACAGACACAGCTCCAGAAATGTCCTGTGAAAATGGAAGTTTATTTACAAATCAGTTGACTATTTTATGGGCCAGGTTCAAAGTACAACTCTTACACAAACAACACAAATACAACCTGATGATTGTTGTGTTTTTAATGGGACAGTCTCAAAGTACAACTGGTACATAAACAAATAAAACTTGATTATTGTTGTGTGCTTTTACAGACATATTATTTATGCATCTATGAATACAATAATTTCCATGATATGATCACATTAAATACATGAATACAAGTTCTGATTTCCTCAGTGTGGTTCTTACTTTCGTTTAGTGTGAAAATGCTTCGGTATCAGTTTTAGTTCATACCACGTGATTTAAAAAAGGCCATTTATGTTGGTCTGCTGAAGATAAACGCTGCCACCTTCTGGTTGTTTGACGACATATCATACTTGAGGTAGACTTACCGTCATACTTGAAGCAACATAAACGATAAGTTCACAACAACAGTTCACTCAGTCCTACCTGAGTGGATGTGGAGACAACAGAGGAAGGTCTGCGAACTCCTTCCTGCTTCAGTTTCAGTTTATATAGAGCCACCTCTGGATAGAAAAATAATTAGAAGACATTAAAATAGATAGAAAATAGTTTGTTAATGTAAAATTAAGTTATGTCTATGATATATAGAAAAAAATTTAGTTCTCTCAATGTGAATGTCACTCACTGTATCTAATTATTATTATTATTATTATTAGTATTAGTAGTAGTGCAATTCTGAATGCAATTGCGTGGCATAAACAAAGCTTAAAAAACAAAATATAAACAAATAATCAAAGCTGAAAGCCTTCCAATGAAATACTACAAGCAACTTTTTCAGTCTATAGCGTCACAAATGTCTTGTTGACCAAACCAGTTTGTGATTTGCTTTATCTGGGGTAAAATATAAGCTTCATCTAATGTTATATTTTGCTTCCTACTTTAATTCCATTTCAAGGAATTAACAGCTTATCAGTTACAAATTCAATTTGTGTAGCACTCTGTACACTTAAATCACAGGTTTGTAATAGTGTAAATATCTGATGTCATGCTATCAATGTATTGTCGAGCCACTTTACTTCTGATATGCAAAAATATACAGCTCTATAGTTGGAAAGCCACCCATGTACGTAGGAGGTTTTCATGTCACATTGGCTTGTGAGAACACTTACTGCTTGCGGATTTCTCTGGTTGAGGCCCCTCTGGCTCCTGTATATTCCAGGTCACCCTTTTCACCTGAGTCTTGGATTTAGTTCCCACGACAGCCAAAATCTGCTCTCCCTCATTCTTCACCTCTTCTGTTTCTTTCTCCTGCTTGACAGAAGCACCTTTTCCCTCTACAGATTCAGACTTCACAAAGTCCAAATTGTCTAGCATCACATCAACGTTGAAATCTTCATCAGAGTCTGAGGGTTGCGGAGCTTCCTGCTTTACGGGGACAGTCACCACATCAGTGTTAGGCTGCTCTGTTTTGTCTGTTAACAGTGGAGAGGCAGTGAGAGGGGTACATACTGAAGGAGGGGAGCTTGTGGTCACAACAGAAAGTGGCAGGACTGGGTTTATTTGACAATGATCAGAGGAACTTGGCTCTGATTTAATTGTTTTCATTTCACAAGCCTCCACCTTAACAGGATCCTTTTGAGCTCCTTCTTCTTTGATGCATTCAGGTACTGAGGGAATAGGGGTGTCAACTTCTTCTTTCTTAATTGGTGTATTAATGGGAGAATCTTCAAACATATCAAATAATGGTGGTTTTTCTTTCTTAATTTCTTTAACATCTTTTTCCTTTTTTACTATGTCAGCTTTTGTAACCTGTTCATCTGTCTTGAAGTCTGATGCTTCCTTTTTTACCTTCAATACAGAGGTGGAAGAGGGAACCTCCCGTTTACTGGTTTTAGCAACTTTTTCCTCTTTGACGGGGTAATCCTTGTCTTTTTTCTTGTCCTTTGACACCTTTGTGTCTTTTAAGGATGAAATACCAGACCCTGGTGTTTTCTGTGAGCTCTTGGATGACCCATCTTCTTTCTTCTTCTCTCTAGAGCTGGATCTAGACCTGCCTCTCCTCGGTTCTCTTGATCGTGATTCCACTCTGTCTCTGGAGGAGAGAGTGGATGATGGCTGGCTTATGTGATCTTTCCTCCTTTCCCTGGACCTGGACCGTGATTTTGAACGAGACCGACCACGTCTGTTGTCTCGTGATCTAGATCGGGACCGAGACCGACCACGTCTGTTGTCTCGTGATCTAGATCGGGACCGAGACCGACCACGTCTGTTGTCTCTTGATCTTGATCTGGACCGAGACCGGTCACGTCTTTTGTCCTTTATCACACGTCTTCTCTCATGGTCTCGTTCTCTGCCATCATACCTCTCCTTGCTCCTTCGTTTATGCTTCCTCCCCCTTGAATGCTCTCTGCTGCTAGAGCTGGAACCAGACCTAAAAGCACAGGACAGACAAAACTTTTAACCTCAGTAAACCATTTAGTCCTGGGTAGAGAGAAATAAAACGTGGTTATTGCAAGGTTGGTACAGAGAATACTGGCCAAACAAGGACACTATGTACGTACCTGGATCTCCTCCTGTTCTTGGATCGTGACCGTGAACGTCGTCTCTTTCGGGAACTTTTGTCAGGGGAGTTGGACCGGGAGCTGTCGGAGTCTGTGTGTGCTCGTCTCCTTTCTTTTGATCTTGATCGCCTGGAAGACTTTACTCTGTCCTTGTCCTTCCCTTTCTGACTTCCTCCCTGGGTTGAAGCAGTGCGGTCTCCTCTCCTACATCTGTCAGTTTCTGAACTGCTGGATCTAGTCCGCTGCTCCTTAGACGACACATGTTTTTTGGAGGTTTTCTTTATATTGCCTGAATCTCTTGATGGGGACTTGGAGCAGGATTCAGACTTTGTGTCTGTCTTTTGTTTCTTTTCAGTGGAAGTTGAGCTGGAGCCTGGTGGAGTTTTCCAAGAGTTGGGGGAAACCGTGTTCAGAGTTCCAGTATTATGCCCACTTTCCTCTTGTTTAATGTCTTTTTCAGTCTTTAAAAGATCCTGTCTGTGATGATCAGCAAGTTGTGTGGTCTCTTCCGCATCCGAGTCCAAATATTTTTTTAAACTGTGACCACAACTTTCAGCTTTGTCTGCATCATCTGGCTCTTTTTTCACTGTATCCTTAGGTAGTGCTGGTTGAGTCCCAATATTAGTGTCTACTAACGGTGGTTCTTCTTCAACCTTTATATCTTCTTTTGGGAATCCTAATTCCCATGATAACGTTTCCTGAGCATCAACCGTCTCCAGTTCACCTTGTGAGACTGGACTCTCCTGTTTTTCACTTTTCACTTGAACTGAGTCCTGGTTGTTTTGCACTAAATATTCCTTGTTTCCTAAACTGGGAGACTTCCCTTCAAATGCGGTAAGTCGAGACCTCCTTTCCCAGCTTGTGTTCTCACCTTCGTCATCTGAGGTGCTTGAGTCTGACACAGTGGGATTGAAAGGATCATAAATGGTATTACTGTCCTCTTCCTTACTGACTGCATGCGATGCTAGCAGCATTTGTTTATCTCTGTGCAACTGTCTCTTTCTTGCTTCATCTTCTTTTTGTTTACGCCGTTCTTGCATGTTGCCTCCACTTGTACTGGATGATGTAATGCTTAGCCGCCTTGAATGCCATGAGTTCCCACTCGAGCTTATGCGGAAGCTCACTGATGATGATGAAGACGATAATGAGGAACAACAGGGTTGGCTGCTATGAGATCCAGTAGAGGATGAAGAGGAGGAGAAAGAATTTGAGAAACTTGATGATGAGCCTGCTCCATCAGCTCTGTGCCTCTGGGCCTGATCATCAGTCCTACCCTGTTGCTGGTCTACACTATGCTGCCTTCCCTTGTCCCCAGCAAGGCTATTTATGCCAGTTTCACGCGTGCCATAACTATTAATACTGGTCGTGGAGCTACTACTACTTGCCCTACTGCTTCTTCTATCACCGCTACTACTTCCAACTTGACTAGTGGCATCGTCTGCACTGACACTACTTTCCCTTTTTATTTTCGGTATCCTGGGTAGCACAGACACATCTACCCACATGGGCTTTGTAGGTGCTTTTTTAGGTTGAGACTGTGATGGAGCCGGTCCTTTGCTCTTGGAACTGGAGTCAGAGGTAAGATGGGAGGATGAGGAGATGGTTTCCCTGTGGTCTCCAGCTCTGTTGATTCCCTGGTGACCCGTTGCAAGGGTTGGTCCTCTTGGATGAGGCGCTTGCAAACCTGGATGACCTCGGGGTGGTAAACTGGAATGGGGCCCTAGTTCACGGTGACTGGCGGTGGAGGGTGTGAATGGTGGAAAGCGTGAAGAGCTCTGGGAGAAATTTCTCTCTAGAGAGCTCTCTGAGGTTCCTGGTAGGTTTCTGTTGCACTGGAGCGATGATATGTCTGCATGGTTCGGTGACATTACTGGATTGACACACGTGTTGATATCTCCTGAGCTACTGCTGCAACTTGGCTTTACTGACGATGATAAACTCACTGTAACACAAAAAATACGAAAATTCTAAGTGTTTTAAAATAAAAGCATAAAGTTATTTTTCTTTCTCAACCTTTTAGTATACAACTTACAGTAGGTGAAGTAAAGATTTAGTGATAAAGCAGATAAGTCATGTTTTTGCTAAAAAAGTAAAATGTATTCAATGACACCAGCAACCCTGTGGTCTCCTTTCAGACTGTTAACCCTAACTGTTTTGTATCCTGTTGTGTTTTTGTTTTGAACCTCTGATGTTCTGCTTTGTATTTATGTTAAAACTAATGACACAGCGAAAACATAATCACTTACTTGGTTTTGTAGCTTTAAGGGAACCATCTCGACTTATGACAACATCAGAGCTGTCCATTAGTAGCATGCTTTGTCCTGATAGGATGCTGCCCAGCAGATCAGGCACAGGAGCTGCCTCAACAACGCCCCCTGACTGGGGAACACCCACCCCTCTCCTGGTATGACACAGAAACCCTTCGATTAGATAAGCCACATTTGTTAACACTGCATTAAGCCTGTGATACTATCTCGATCAGAGGGTCAGCCAAAACATTTTCAGGTTTTGACTGCACATAAGTTTCACTTTTCACCATTTACAGAATTTGACATTGACAAAAATAATAGCAAAACACCAGGAATATTTTCTGCTTTTTTCATAGTTTGAGCCTTAATTTTGCTTGAGCTTGATCGAGTTCAAGCATTAGTCAAATTTGTGAGATTATAACAAAAATCTAAAACACTGTATTGTTAAACCACACAGAGTAATCCATGCCAAACCATGTCATTCAGATTTTCTTCCATATCTTTCATTCTATCACTCATCTCTATTATACATCTTCATCAAGAACACAAAAATTGGATGGTACCTGGAAAGACTTGCAGTGACTGGTCGAGCTACAGGCTGGTGAGAACGAAAGGCAGAGTGAGAGATCCCACGTCTTTTGGCCTGCAACAATGATGAGACATTGGTCTGCTGCTCTTCCTCCTCACTAAAACAAAAACAACAACGCAACAGAAAATGCATAATAATTAATGTACCATAGCATATCCTCAGCTACCTAAAAGAGACAAACAGCATATATACCTACTTACACATGTGGATACACACTTTAAAAAGGTAATTTTTGATATTTGTGAGCTAAGTTTCTTATCTAAGGTTACTATTCAAAGGCTATTAATCAGTTCAGTTGATAGAAATGTCAACTAAATCTTGGTTGTGCAACCACCTGCAGAATCAGTTTGCAAAGTACAGTATGTGATAAGGAGGTTATATTCAACAATGGCTTAACTAGCTGACCACTTTTATGGAAGTGGTAAGTCATTGTGAGTATATGATAACAGAAATACATATCTTTACAGGCCATAAAATTCTATTTGGGTCAGCCCTGAAAGATGAAAGTGCTCATACCGGTCCACAAATGGATCCAGGTCAAATGGATCTCCATAGATAGAGAGAGATGCAGCACCAATGTCAGCACGCATGCTACTTAGTGTGTGTTCTGATGGCCGGTACACTGTTGGAAGAGAAGAGCTTTTCTTGTCCTTCGCAATTCCAAGATTATTAGCAATGCGACCTCGAGGAGTGGCTGTCTTTTTTGCCATCTAGAGTAAAAAGACAGGAATAGAGTTAACCATGATGGAGAAAAGGAATTTTTACAACTCATAATTCAAAACAGAGAGCAGACAAACTCACCAACTTCTTTTTAGATTTTGTTCGCCTCGCTTTCCGTTTTCGTCTCTTGGCACCCGTACTTGCAGCTTTTCCATTTTTACCCTTGGCAGACAATGTTTTCTTGCTCTTGACTCTTCTGCGCTTCCCTGTTCAGTCAATCATAAGTCATATTCTGTCCCATGCATATGAATATTGAGACCTGAGGTTCCCTGTTGTTTTTCCTCCCTCTAAATACGTTTGTATTTCTGTAAATCTGACTTTGTGTTTAGTTGTGCATTTGTTTGTACTGACCTGTCTGCCGCCGCCGCCGTCGCGTAGAGACACGAGGTGTGAAATCCCGTACATACACAGCAGTGTTGAGACCAGCCACCACAGCATTAATGGTCTCATCCAGCCAAGTAGACTGGATCAGATAAGTAGGAGCCAGCTATGAAGAGGACATTTGTGTCATTGCACAGATCCACTATCATAGACTGTTCAAAACTCAACAGATTTCACATGCCCATTCTAATATAATAACCATTTTAATCATCAAATCAAACCACAAGGCAAAAGTTCTGCTGTCAGTATCACTTCAAATTATTACATAAAAACAAAAAGACAACTCAGCAATTCATCAGTGTCATTAATAATTTTAAGACACAATAAGACACACTATTTGCAACAACACATGATATTCAACTCCACGATTCAGCCATGTGCATGTGCATGAGTTAGAAAGCCAAAACAGAAGCATCACGCTTCATGCCAAACCTGTGATGTGCGTGCCTGTGTGATGCGACTGCGG
Source organism: Ostorhinchus rueppellii (assembly GCA_030068375.1). Taxonomy (NCBI): domain Eukaryota; kingdom Metazoa; phylum Chordata; class Actinopteri; order Kurtiformes; family Apogonidae; genus Ostorhinchus; species Ostorhinchus rueppellii. The sequence continues at coordinate 9,015,335 of JAQQZY010000024.1, read as the reverse complement.
TTGACGTTGGCTCGAACTCTCTCACTGTGTTGGGTACGGGCAATAGCTCGGGTGGGACCTGCAAAGCGGGCCTGAGAGCGACTAGAACTAGGACGGGCAGTAGAAGGTAGGGACTCTGTGTCACTCAGTTCCTCAGCTGACCCCCCTGTTTCAGAAGAGAAAATGTCTGAGTAATCAACAGGTGCTAATTCATGTGAAGAAGAGTGATTCAACCAACATGGAGACTAACTTGAATGACGGTTATTGGCTTCACACTCAGGGCAGAACCATTCCTCTACAGGAACAGCATCAAGTGGTGGTGTGAGACACTCCATGTGATACCTGTAGAGCAAAAACAATGTCTTATTAATCTTTTTAGGCAAGGCAGGTTTATTTATATAGCACATTTCATGTACAAGATAATTCAAAGTGCTTTACATAAAACATTAAAAGCATTACAGCAGGGAAGCAATAAACAGTATAGGCATGAGATAAAAAAAAATAAAATTAAATAGACATGAAAAAACAAATAAATAGATGAAACAGATAAAACAGAAAAACAGATAAAAACTTTAAGTTTTAAAGAAATAGTGCAGATCTGAACTTCTGAATAAGAACTCTAGTCCAATGCAGCTGAGAACAGGTGGGTCTTTAACCTGGATTTAAATAAACTGGGTATTTCAGCTGATTAGAAATCTCTCCAGTATTGTGAAATTAGCAACCTCACATCATGGTATGTAGCAAAAGTTAAATCTCACCCAGCATCACAACCATCGCAGAGCAACAGACGGTCTTCACGATCACTGCCCCCACAAACCTCACAGCTGGTCTGCTCAAGGTCCAGATCCACTACCTCCTGCTGTTCCTGCTTTGCAGGCTTTTGCACTGTGATCTAAATGAAACAATCAAAACAAAAAAAATCAGTTATTCAAACGCAATTAGTTGACACAGAGATATACAGAGTAAACTGAGCTTTCAAATATTTCAGAAGTCAGGGAAAGACTGAACGCACTTACCACTTTCTGCACTTTGCCTCCATAGCATTTTCTCAAATGGATATTGTTGAAGTTCATTCGGTCTATGGGACACAAATTTGCATTCTGTGGGGAACAAAAAACACTTGAATGACCTATTCAGCTTTCTTCATTCCTGATGTTTTAAAAGCTGGGTGGTTTAATCACACATTTTATTCAATATAATTTTTAAGACTCTACTATAGCGCAGTGTTTGTTTTTTGTCTGACCAAATTTTTATATAAATATTTATGATTTAGTCTTATTTTCATTATGGACTACAAGATTAGCTAGGCCCCATAAAGTGATACAACACAATGAAGAACTCAGTCTGTATCAAACAGTTGTAAATTTAAATTGCTTTCATTGTGCAAATTAAAAACAGATTGTAAAATGGTCCAATGTGTAAGACCAGGGAGGGTTAGGTAGGATCTGATTACAGAAACAGAGTGTAGCACTTAGTTACATTTCTATTAGTGAACAATCACATAAAAAGGGAATATACTTCCAATTGTTGTGTTATAGTTAATTAGTTATAACCACTGAGAATAACAAACAGTTAACAACATGCAGAGCTCCTCATATTGTCTCTACAATCACGCCAAATTTCTACTGAAGCGTTACAGCAGTCGTTTGTATTGCTACAACACAGGGATATATGAAAAAAATCATTCTCTATGGGAAATTTTAAAAGACATCACACACAAACATCGACCAGTATTAATTAAACACTATGCAGGTCTTTACTTAAGACTCGTATAACCGAACTCTAGACTCACTTTGGCCCATTCAAGGATGCAGTCAAGGCAGAAGTAGTGTACACAGTTCTCTGGTGTCGCCACAGGCTGGCTATTGAATGAATTAAGGCAGATGGGACACTTCTCTGCTTCCTCATCCGAACTCATATCTGCAAGGTCAGCAGAGGTTCCCCCTGTCGCTCCCTCCACAGCTTTGACGTCATCCTCCTCCTCCTCCTCCTCCTCTTCCTCTTCATCATCATCATCTATGTGATAAAAATATGTAGAAATGTGGTATAAAAGCACTGCACAGACTGAGTTTATTGCATTGTACAAGGATTCCATTTTATTCATTCCACACTATAATAGGTAAAAACAAACAAAAACACAATAAACATGATTACTTATCTACTAGATGTAGAAGCTGACACTACACAAAAACAACCAAACAAAATAAAGCAAATTATTTACTGTCATCATTACCATCCTCCTCATTTCCTTCTTCATCTTCCTCTCCATCTAGATGACCCTCTTCTTCATCCTCACCACTATCAGACTCTCCCTCCCCAGACTCCTCTTCTGCATCATCAGAGTCATCTAATAGGTGTAGAATACCAACATATGCATTAAAGACGTAAGAGACTTTCATTTAGTTTAGTCTTAGCCATTATATACAACCCTTTTCACAACACACAGATGGAGCAGAATACCTGAGATAGCCCACAATGCAGCTCGTTTCCCTTTGTTCTGGGATCTATTGCAGTTTATCAGCTCATCCTGGCTGTCATCTTCATCCATGGCTGACCATCAGAAGAACGGTAGAAGAACAATCTCCGGTAGCAAAACTCTTTACAAAAATACAAAAAACAGAGTTGTAGACCGTCTTAAATAACACCTGACGTCTGGATTTGTTGTGTAAGTTCAACTGGAGACTTCTGACTTCGTACTCACTGTTTAAAGAACAGGTACAGGGAGCAGAACAGGGCAAAGACAACGTACAATTTTCCCTGAGTCCTTCAACAAAAACAAACATGGAGAAGATTACTCGCCACATACTCTCGGTCTGCATTACATCTGCAGGCTATGGTTTCTTCAGGTTACCTCGCTAGCTACTCCATGCCTCTTAAGTATTACTATGACTGTAGCCCTGGGAAACCATGCTAGGGCTACATTTGTAAACAAAGAGAAAAATCAGCGCCGAACAGAGAGCTTCGTTTATGCTTCTTTTGTAAAAATTACAAGCACCGCACCTTTAGGTATTCGGCTGAAAGATACATGAGATGACAAATGTATATGCGTAACCTGTAAAGCTACACAAACGATGCTAGCAACGCTAGCGTTGGCATTAGCGTGTTAGCTAAATATAGCGAAGCTCCACTACAAGCACGGTCACACTGTGGTACTAGCAACCTGTGAGGGGGCTTTTGCACAAATTCCACATTCAAGTCACGTAACCAGAGTGTTCTCTTCGACCTTGTAAATGTTCTTTGACCTACCCTATGTAGTGGTGTGAGGTATGTACGATATAAGTGATTAGAAGTCTCCACTGTTGTTGAGTGACACCACCGGCTGGAAACAGACGGAAATGGCCGAGTGTACCCAGAGCACGGACCCTCTTAAAGGTACAGGACCTTTTTACGGGTTGGATCATATTACACACTGTACTCATTCATTCCTTTTTCTTTCTTTTTTTCTTTTTTTAAAAATATATATTAAGACAATATAAACAATAATAGTGAGCAAACAAACAAAAAAAAAACACAGCAGACATGATTCTAGGGGGACATGTTTTTATATATGTAAATAATATAAAGGCATTCACTTAAGTAACTTTAAATAAGATTAGACTACATACTGTTGTGGATTTTTATTT
>JAQQZY010000024.1:8985162-9010381 GCA_030068375.1 Ostorhinchus rueppellii | reverse complement strand
TAGATAGATAGATAGATAGATAGATAGATAGATAGATAGATAGATAGATAGATAGATAGATAGATAGATATGTTTTTTCATCAAAATATAAAATAATACTTAATTCGTTCAGGGATAGTGGTTTAGATTTTTGTTTTCACACTTTTTGTGGGAATTAACTGGTTAAAAAAGGGGGAAAAAACGGGGGGGAAAAGCCAAATATTTGAGATTTGGTATTAAATATAGCTCTGGATGTCGGGGAGTCCTTAACTCTGGCTTTGTAAATAATTGAGTGTTCATCCTCCTCCTCCTCGTCGTCATCATCAGATCAGACTGTCATGCTGCATCCTTGGTACGTGCACAGCCACACTCTGCTCATGGCAACACTGTACACAAGTAAGCCGAGTTCAACCACTTCTGACTGTAGGGGTAGGCGCGTCCTTTCTCAAACAACCTTAAAATACGCGTATCCCAAGGGTAGGAACAGCTGTCGCACCGCATTACGTTATTTTAAGCGTAAAGTCACCTCTATCACAAGAATGTTTACGATAAATAATCTGCCAGGACATGAAACTGTTAACGGGAGAATGGTTCATTCCTAATGTACGACGTGCAGAACTGAACGCGCCGCACCCCAACTATAACTCTAGAAATCTGTTAAACTTACTGGTCATACAAAGCCCGCCCCCCAAAGACTCCTATTGGTCTGTTGATCACAAAAGGCGGGGTGTGACTCTATAACTCTACACCTCATTCGCTGCGCTCGTTGCCAGTTTGTTTCTCATTTGCATAACCAGGTCGGGTTGCAGATGCAGGGGAGTGGGCAGGGTTGGGGTAGTGCAAGTGAACTCAACTTCTGCGTCGGTGTCGGCTATACGATATTCTTAAAATGCACCTAACTTTAATCATGCACTGTGATTTCTTTGACAGAAAAAAACTATTTCCGTATTAGGGTAAACGGTAGACAAGCTCCCATCCGTTGCATAGAATAATTTCATCTTCTTAAAAAAACATCCCAAAAGAAAACTTGAGACTGGTAAGTAGCTCCCTTTATCTCCCACAATTCTTTATTCCGTCTATATGATGTTGATGATCAGGCCATCCTTTAAATTGTGACATCTGTTATTTTTACATATTAATCTCGAATTCTTTGGGTAGAATTATTGGCATGTTTATTTTTGGAAGTTGTACATGACAAGTGACATAGGAAGGAATATATATATTTATTGTAATCAAATCGAATGGACAAACAAAAAACCAGCTAAGGTTTCTGAATAAAAAAAACTACTAAGAATTAAAATGTTTATTTGTGTATTTATTTTATCTGGTTTAAATAATTTTGTCTTTCATGGATGATCTAAAATGATATTATTTCCTATGTGTCATGGATGGTGTGCTGTACACGCTGTTCTTTTGTGTGATTTATTACTGTTTCATTACACAGCCTTTGTCTGTGTCACTCCACAGATTTTGCCGCTTAATGTGGTCTTTTAAGTGGTTGTGATCTAAAAGCAGGTAAGCCACTGACTAACGCACATTGTGCCAGTTGCCATTTCCACTGTGCGTGTGACAGCGGCTAACCTGGTTTTGGGAATACCTCGTCCATAAACCAGCCACAGCCGGACCAGACACCTTTGTACAAGTAGCTCCTAATCATGTCCCATGCACATTTCTGGGACCGGCCTGCTCAAGATGAAATCCCTCCCTGTGGTGTCCATGTGTACTGTAGCCTACTTCCTCTTATGTGCACATACTGTACCTTATTGTTGCCTTGCACTGCCGCCTATAGACCCAGCTGCTCTAATGCCACCTACTGTCAAGATTGCTGGTGCTTTGTTTCAGTTTCACTTTTGTTTGCATAGATAAAACAAGATAAAAATCCCCAGTGATTCTGCAACCAACAGTGATCATTGTGTTTGCATCTGGTATGTTTGTAAAAAGTTTTTTCCTCAAGTGAGAAGTAAAGTTTATACCAAATCAACTGTGGCATTATGTATCTGACTTTGTTTTACCATGTAATGTGTGTGTTTCAATGTCAGTGAGGATTTATTGTGACAGAGGCATAGGAATAGATACAGTCGCAGAAAAAATGATCAGACCACCCCTTGTTTTCTTCCATTTCTTTTTGATTTTAATGCCTGGTACAATTAAAGGTAGATTTGTTTGGACAAATATAATAACAAAAATAGCTCATGAGTTTAATTTCAGAGCTGATATCTATCCATTTCTCATGGTTTTCTTGATAATAACCAAAATCCCTTATGTTCTTACATTAATAGTCCTGCCAAAAACAATGCTTTTAGACATTCCGTGTTTTCTTTTCTATCTGTTTTAGTCACGATACACACAGGAGTTAGTACTTGATTGCATAACCATTGTTTTTGATGACTTTAGATGGTCTAATAATTTTTTCCAAAGCTGTAAGTGCAGTATGACATGCAGATTCTAACTCTTAACCACATCCAAGCAAGTTCTTACCCAGACGCTCTCTGCTTGTTATGAGTCAATATTTTCATCTATATGCGGTTAAATGTTTAGTTTTCCTACACCTGGTCAACTCATCCGCCATTCAGAGTGTGGATTCATTTGAGGTTCAGCCAGAGTGCCATTGTACAAGCAAAGTAATTCCCTCAGCATGGTGTCCTGCAGCTTTATAATCTGTTAATGTCCTGTTTGTGAAATTGGAGTTCTCTGGGTTTAGAAGTGATTGAGGTTGGAAACATTTTACTTCGTGTTCTCAGTTTAAAAAACAAAAAAACAAAAACATGAATGCAACATTAGTCTGCAATTATCTGGAAATAAATAAGTTGAACCGGGATTTTTTCCCCCTCCATCATTAGTCACATGACCTTTTTTATTTTATTTTTTTTCTCTCTCCAGAGTGCATGTAGCAGTCAACCAAACCTTGTGCGTAATAGTAGTATCACTCGGGTTTACAAGCAGGCGTCAGTGTTGTGCTGTGGGGTTTCCAGACAGGGGTAACCAAACAAGGATTTGGAGCTTATCTAACCCCTGCCAAGCCAGACAGCTCTAAATCTTCCTTGCTATAATCCAATTTTACATAATTAATCATCACATCTAAACTGGCCATCTCATGTACTTCTTCTTAATCCACAACACATGGTCAGAAGTTAACAACAACGCATGAAGTAGAATTGTAGAAACTGAAATAAGAGGGAAAACGTGCTTTTTTTAAAAATAGCTTTATCTATTAAGTGTCCGTATATGAGAGTATTTATAGAAATCCACAGGGTTTAGTCGGAGTAGTCTGGGGTTGGCTGGCGCACTAGGGAAATTCATGTCACTTGTCTGTGTGATGGGCCAGTATGTTTACTCTAGTGGATAAACAAACAGGAAAGGGGTGGAGGACATGTACGTGTTGCAGTGCAGATTGTGGTGGTGCTATTGTGTGTTGATCCTAATCTGTTCTGCCATGGTGATTTTTCTCACAAATGACAGAAAAGAAAAGAAAATATTCTATCATTATAAGGGTAAGGGAGATCTAGAAAACACACTGATGATTAAAAAAATGCACCATTTCCTGCAACAAGATCTTTAGATATATGAAACATATTGTACCGATAACACAAATATGCAAGGGATGTAGAGCTATAAACAAAGTATTATCATTACTGAACAGATTGCAGGTCATTCTCAAATCCACTTCAGTATCCTCGCTCCTTCACGGTCTCATACTGTGTTTGATCACCCATAACATAAGCAGATGTGATACTGGGATGTTCACCACATTTCCTTTTCAATCCAGGGATGCATTTTTCCATCAGCCACCTGTAAATACCAGCTTTAAAATGCCCAAAATGGTCCATACTGCATCACAGAAGCCATTGTACCTCTAGCAGAGCGGAGATCATGCATATTTCAATACCTATAATATATTCATAATGCATGGAGCTTCATGTTACTGTAATTTTTAGTAAGAATACGCTGGTCTGTTAATTATTTACTGCAGGGTGTTCTGAATTTATTGCACTCTGAGTTACTATATCATTTAAAAATAAGATGATTACAATCAAATGTTATTTTTCTAATGGCTGCAGTTGGTCGATTCAGCATGAACTATGAAATGCAATATCCCCAGTTTGATTCTCAGGTTACATTTGTTGCTTGTCATTCCCATCTCTCTCTTGTTTCTCACATCCTCTTTATAAACAGCTATTGATATGGATTTAAAAATGGGAGGAAAAAAAATACTTAAATGGTGTTTTCACAGTATTAACAAAATAATCAGGTTACAAGAATTATCTAAAACACAATGCACATTTTTATTATATTTAAATACATAGTAATAATTCCTCTACGTAAAAGGTTCCTAAATTATTTTACATTTAATACAGATACTTTGCAGTGTTTACAGTAGCAAAACTCTGTAAATATATTTGTCTTATGTACATAAAATATGTATAATTATGGTAGACTAAATGACAAAGTTACAAAGAGGGGTTAAATAAGAGGTGGTGGTGACAGAACAGTGAACAAGTTTCCCTTGGCCAAGCGGTCCATGTTTTATCTCCATGACGACTCTCGGGATGTCAAGACTGCAAGACACACAAAAATAAGTGGGGATGATGATCCCTTTGTTTGGAAAACACTTAGACACAACAGGAGTGACCGGGGTCAATCTAGATATCCACACTGAAACACAATTTGTTTCAAGCAAGTCTCTATAACAAGCACTGAGATGTCAATAGACCCCGAAGCAAGGAGCTGTTGTATAATTCCACAAAGAAAACACCACACTGCGGACAATAGAAAAAGAGTGTGCACTCCAACACATCGCTTTGACCTGTCAGCGCAATACAAAAACATGGTGAAATAAACATTAAGTGCTTTGAATCAGTAAATGATGGTGAAGGTGGATGATCAATAATTGTGAATAATGTTAATAAATTGTTCAAACACTGAAAACATCAGCTTTCTTTATACTCCTGATGTTTGTTCTGAGAACTTTGGTAAGTAAGCTCATCCTAAATCTATGATAAACTGAGGCACGATACAAATTATGACAGGTCAAAGGTTAAGTGTGATGACAGCTAAAGAACCAGACGCATCCATCTCAATGCAGGAAAAGAAAATAACGGTTATTTTAATAAACCATGGCCCTGTAGCACTACTTCTGAAATGTATTCCTTCTTTTAGCTCAGCAAAAATAGATTGGCAAAAGTTCTAAGCTCCTGAACTAAGTATGTTGCATTAAACCAGAGCAAAATTGGACCAGAAAAATACATTTCTCTGTAGGCGGTCGAGGGCCATGGTTTCACACAGTAAGATAATGGGACAGTGCAATACATTTTTGCAGAGCCCTCCATGACAGGCTCTTGCTCTTTGGAAGTCAAGTGTTACCAAAGTACAAGGCATTGTATAGATACACCCCCTTACAACAGAAACAGTATCCATACATAAAAGGCAAACTGAAATGACATTGGTCTTGTATCTTTCCATATCACAGTATATAAACAGCACTACAATCAGAATGTCTGCTACAGTGATTCCCAGGGAGAATGATGCATTACATGAAAATTCAGTAAAAAGCAACGGTAACTAATCGCTTGTTGCCTTGAAAAGAAAATTAAAGCAGCAACTGTTAGTCTGGCAAAACAAGGATAAGACACAGAGGACAGGAGATGTGATTAGACAGGAAATTATAACATACTGGGATATTACATAAAAAAAAAAAAAAAAAAAAAAAAAAAGGCCAAAGGAATGTGAGAGATCTACAGAAGATTCAATCTTCTGTTAAAAGGGGTTAAGGACACTACAGGAGGACACAGAGGGAGATGCAGGAGAGATGTATTTCAGCCTGAGAAGTAGCAGAGACCTCCACCATATTGATGCTTCCATTACCCATCACCGAAAACAGCAGGTGTAACCTTAAGGATCACAATCAAGCTGGGATAGAAAATGTAGCGGAAGGAGGGGGGGCTCTGGGACCGGGGGGGGGACGGGTAGAGCAGAAGAGGAGCACAGCAGGGTGGAACTTGGGAAGCAGCAGGGTCTCACACATACACACCCTCAGGGTTGAGACTGGACACTAGAGGGTTTTGAAGATTGCGGGGATGTCCCAGGAACTGTTTGGCAGTGGGGCGAGGAGGGGATTCCACTGGAGTTGTACTTCGACCTTAGGGAGAGTGGGGAAAAAAAAGGCTCATGAATTAACTACTCACTACAGCCCGGTTACCAATGTTAAGTATAAACTTTAATGTTGCTTGAGGCCGTACTTCCATTCCTGTATTCATCCTGTAGAAGATGTGCCAGCTCTAACTGCTCCAGCTGCTCCTGAAGCTCTGTGCGGGATTGATTGTGTGCAGGCAGAGCACCTGTCTGTTGGATAAACTGCTGCAGGTTACACTGTCTTAGCTCCTTATTCAACTCCTCTAGCTCCTCCTGTTTGGCCTGAGATGGAAAGAGCATGGATTAGTGAAGAAAACAGTGTGTGATCAAGAGCTCACATCAGTCTGTACAAACACATTAAATAATTAGAACAAGTTTCATAAAAATCAAAACAGGGCAAGCTAAATGTGTTCATAAGATTTTTTTTTTTTTTTTATAAAATGATAACTATAATGAGAAGACACCAAAAACAATCTGACTGCAATCAGTGTTACACCTTTAAGTGAAATTACTGACTTTAAAGTCCAACTGCAGGAAATCCTGGAATATTTGTTTTCACCACAAGGGGGCAGTAAAGGACGCTTAAAATCCCGCCTTTAGGCACTCGTATGCCATCAGACTTTTTACCAACAGTAAATCACCAGCTACAATCTGCAGTTTTCATCTGATTGGAGCTTAGAGATGCATATATAGGGAGCTCATTTGCCCGCTTCACTTCAAAACGGTCTTAATTGAGCGGATGCCAAAGGGGAAGATATTCATTAACTGCGATTGTTGAAAATGTGGGCTTTAGAGATTTGTCGTAGAGGTAATGGCATCACCTTTGCAGCCAGAGATTAAACTTTGATGCACACAAACACAGCAGTTAATCAGACTTAACTGACTATCCATTTGTGCTTAATCAATGTGTGCACACCGTACAGGAAGCCATAGAAGGATGCTTCTGTCTGTGTGTGTGTGAGAATCGGTGTAATTAATGTTGGAGTGAGGCAGCCTGCTGAGGTAGTTCACACCTGCAGGTCTGCCTCCATTAGCCTAATGACAGGAATGCTGTGCTCATCACCAACACTTAAACACTCTGCTGGCAGCTTCAGCTGATCAGCTGACAGATGACTGACTGAGCCAGACATACAACCCTTTCCAGTTCTTGGAATTGAACTTTGTTTTAACTGTATCATATTAACAGTCTGCATAATTTTATAAGTGTATTATCTAATACCGGTCAGAACTATCTGGGTAGCACCCTTTTCCTGTGGTTATTGTTGGGTTATAAATCCTTGCAGTATTGCTTACAAGTCCCAGCACGATGGCACATTACTATCCCAGAATTAGGCCTCTGTTCTGAAGCAGAGTGCATCTTATATAACAGACTGCGGTGAATGTCGACTTGGCAAAGTGACCATGACACACACGGCCCTTCTCTGTCCATTCAACCAGGCACTAAATCTGTCAGGTTCACCCCCCCAGAGTCGACACATCCCCATGAGGATGACAGACAGGAAGGCAAATGAGCTTATCATTATATTTTAATCAGTTTTGAAGCCAATTTGCTTTTACTTGAAACCCAATGGATAAGAAATGGGGCCCAACGGTCATTCCAGCCCTGATGGATTTTGCAAATTTAGTCAGTAAAACACTGGTGAACATAAGTTCTCACAATACGCTCTGTGTCCTTATAACAAAACATTCACAACAACCTCTACCATAGTGTAATACAGAGGGGATTTAATTTTATTCAGTCCTCTGGCTAGAACTAGGCAGCCCCATGAAGTAGATACCAAAGTCTTGGGTTTCACATGGATTATGAGGAAACTAGAGTTTCACTTCAAACTGGGTTAGGCTTTTATTGATACAGCCACATCTATGACATCCACCAAAAGTAAACAAATAAAAACACCACAAAAGATAATGAATCAAGGTTGAGTTCAACCAATAAAAAGGTTTTGTACTAAGAATACAATGCTGTTTAATCTCCTTTTTCCATACACAATAGTAAAGGAATATGTAGATACTGTCGGTGTAATATAATCACCATGAGTAATGATGTGTTCAGAACAGGCATACCTGATAATACCTGCCAAACCAGTTCACTTACACTGCAAATAGTTCTTCAGATTGTACAACATTTCCAGAATGGGTATGAGTTCAGAATAGAACATTCATGCCAACATAATTTTTAAATTACTGTTTATATTTGTATTCACAAGTTTGTTTGAATTTCAGTAATCCTTTTCCTTCTTGTCATTAGTGTCTCTGTTCTGTTGTCTGTCTGCTGTATGCAGGCAGGAGAGGGTGTCTAGTGTGAAATGTAGGTAGAAGAGGGTCAGTGCTGCACATCTTAAATGGTACCACTTGAATTTACAGTCCCTTCTCTGTGACCTCTCTCCTTACCTGCAGCAGAGACTCTGCCTTCCCCAGAGCCTTGTCAGTCTCAGATAGCTGATCCTCCAGTTCTGTCCCATGTCTCTCCTGGTTCTGGAGCTCAGCCTTCACAGCATCGAGAGACTCCTCAGGCCCGTTGGCTTTCCCTTCTGACTGGCTTTCCCGCTGGATCTCTTGCTCCAGCTGAGCAGAACGAACCGAAAACTCATGCAATCTCCGTCCACAATCATCTAACTTGGCATGGAGGTCCCCCAGCTTCCTCCTCATTCCTCGCTCCCTTTCCATCTCCGCCTGAAACTCCTCCTCCCAGTACTGCTCGTGGGCAAGTTCGGCCTGGTTCCTTCGCAGTGCTTGCTCCAGAGCGTCTATTTCCTCCTGAAGGCGAGCGTCCGATACTGGTGAAGGACAGGGAGAAGGGTAAGGACGCTCCCACATATGTGACTCCCTCTCTAGGGCTTCTAGTTGGACCTCAATGGCCCTCAGTCTCTCCTGCTGCTGAAGAACCCTCCTAAAGACCTCCTCTTTGGGCTGGCCTATAGGTGGTGAGGGAGAGGGGGATGGCACATGAGGGGATACAGGACTCGGAGAAGGAGAGGGGGATGCCCTCTGCTCCGGAGAGTCACGGGGGGACCTCTTGAACTGTTTGGGTTTGGATTTGGGAGAGGTTGATGGCCCCAGGTTAAAGGTGAGGGACTTCTTAGGCTGACTGCGTTTTGAAGGCTCAGGCTCAGGATTCTTGGGCAGTGGCAGAGGGGTTTGTCTGTCTTGTTTTGAGCTGGGTCCATCACTGCTGCTGGGGCCTGTGCGTCGCAAGAAGAACTGAACTTCACTCCCATGTTGGCCCAACTTTGCCAAGGACTCAAGGGGCCTCTCTGTAGCCAGCAACTGCCTCTCTGTGTCCCTCAGACGTTGAATCAGAACATAGCGGCCTGTCTGACCTGTGGACAGACAGACAAAAATTAAATTAGCATCCATCATGCTCCAACAGTGGAGGATATGGTGTAGTGGTGGGTGAATTAATTAATTTATGAGCCAAATAAGTGGGAAAATCGAAGTCGTACATATAAAAAAATAACACAGCTGTGACAGTAATGTGGGTATCAAAAATGAGGGAAAATGTACACTGAAAAAGAAATCAAAGTCAAAGTGGGGGAGAAAAAAGGAGAATCAGTTGAAGAACAATAACGCTATCAAATATATTTCTAAAACATTTTTGTGTTCGATCTATTTTTTTATAAACTAGGTTACTGAGGTCATAATGTGTATTGCTCTACACTACAGTATTGTATTGTCAGGGTAAACAAACAAAGGGACAAAGCCTCTCTACACACTATGAAAGCAATAGATCATAGATAAACAATAATAAAGTCTGCTTAAAGTTCCCTTGTTTCCCGCTTACAGCATCAGAGAATTCACCATTAACTATCCATATGATGAATACGTGATGTTCTACATTGTATCCCATAAAGTTGGACTAAAATATTTTTACTTTTATTATTTATTTATTTATTTACTCTATTTATTTATTTATTTACTTTTATTATTTTTACTTTTATTTTTATTGTGATAATGGGATTTATTCTTGACTGGGACTCAGTATGTAATAATTGCACCTAGTCAAAGGTGATTACTGATGGGTATTAATAAGAATAAAAAGAGGAATGTGGCTGAAAACAAGATTATTCCAACTTCATGGGCCACAGTGTATCTGGAATCATTGTAATCTTTGATGACGTGTCAGCATCAGCTTTTTGTCTTATCATGTTTAGTTCAACAGATCTGAAGGTAAAATGCCCACTATGGCCACTACAAATCTTGTTTCTGTTGGCTCAGTTTCCAAAAATTTACAGGGTCCCATTGTGCAAAGTTCCGTTGCTCTTCCAAAAAAGAAAATACTTCTCATGCATCGCCTGGACTACAGAACAATTTGTGACATTTCACAACGCACTGAAGCGTGAGTCTGCTAGTTCCATTTGGTCATTTCATTTTAACTCCTGTGTTAAAACGTATCCTTTATTCCTGCATCTCCTCAGGCCAAACAGGCGAGTATCAAAAATGCTGAGATATTTCACCTTAGAAATGAGAGGCATCTTGTACTATTTTTCACATGCAGCTACACATTGTCAGTGAAAACAAATTGACTGATGAAATGAAAGGGGTTGGTTGATTTTCAAATCTGCCAGCCATGTTTGTACCAAGAAAAGAAAAAAAAAAAAAAACACACACAAATGATCTGATCTGAAACACTAATTAAGCTAAAAAATGTTTCCAACTCCTGGTAAATGCAGCAGTAGGGTTAGCTCCTCCCTCTTACACAAGTAATGCTATGCAAAAAAAGCACTTTAAGATGCTGCTGATACCTCTTAATCTCTGCCACTGAGAATTGGAATAAAAAGCTGATGCACAAGACTCGCACAACATGTAAAAAACGTTCAAATAAACTGAAATTTCCACAAGGACTTTGAAATTAGGACAAACCCTCCCTAATGACTTGGCAGGCAGCTCACTCATGGAAGGAGGAGAGTTCTAAATCTGGAGTCATGTTGTTCAATGCTGCTGCAGAGTACGGCTCAACTACAGCTAGAGGATACAGGGACAGAGAGATGGCTCAATTCTAAAGTGACCCCTGAAAATCCAGGAAAGCACTTGATATGGGTCAGTAGAGAATGAGAAGGTGAAGGCAGAGCAGCATTTCTTCTTTATTAAACTCTCACTGGAGGCCAGTTATCTAATCATATAAACTGTCAAGTAAAGATAACCAGGTGTAAAGAAACAACGGCTTCAAAAGTGTTACCACTTTAAGGTCACAGTGTGATTTCAGAGCAGAAAAAAAAAAGCTTAAGTAACTCACCGATGGCCTGGGCCAGAGCAATGACCACATCCTGACAGGACGTCTCCTCTGATAGGCCACAAACCACCCGCACCACTCCGTCCACCCACACTTTGAGCTCCATCTGGGACCGGTCAGGGTGGGGTGAAGGGTAAGATGGTCTTCAAAACAGATATCTTCAGCTCAGCTTGGCTCAGCTCAACGCTGCATGGCACCAACTCTGTAAAAGACGAACAGGACGGAGACTCTGGTTAGAGGTGTGTTAATATGATCAATGATTAATTAAGAGATCTTGTTTCTCAGTTGTAAGAATGAATGTATGGGTGAAGGCACAAAGCCCAACTCAGGCTGTGAGGGTGACACAGTTTCAAAGAGGGACAAAATATGAGCATACGTAGACGCAACAGTCATTATTATAAATATTCTAAAACATTCAGATGCAAAACAAATGGTTCTAACCAAATATTCTGACGACATCTCTGAGGCGTAGCTGATGTAACCTGACCCACATAACATATGACGTAGTCTATTGTAAACCTCAACAAAACCCGTGGTCATATCCATATCCGTGTCTCGCTCAGCTGTTAGTCATTTCATGTGCAAATACCAGTTTCTACAATAAACAATGATGACGTCAAATGTGCTGCGCTGACTGAGGGGATCACTGAATTGTACATTTCAAGAGCAGCAGCCAAGGGGTATAGCAGTGTAGAATTTTATACTTTCCTAGTAGTTAGTTAAGAGCCTCGGCGGTATCTTGTGGACCTGGGAGCATAAATGCCAATCTGTAACCCAATTAAACGCTCTGCTGCCCTCCTTCAAAGCCGTTATGATAGCTTACTGCCGAGGGGAATGGACAGGGAAAGTGGAACAGCTCAAGTGTATCTGTGTTTGGGAGAGGGTGTTTGTGTGGGTACAAATACATAAAAACATAGCAGGAGAGATAGAGAAAGTCTGTATATGTTTGTGCAACTCAGTTTGCCGCTCAGCAAGACCTGAAATGGGTCTCCTTAGACTTAAAAGAGAGGAGCAGTAGGTAGTCTGGGCAGCATGCTTAACCAAAGTGAATATCACTGTGTTTAATACTCCCTGTGTCTGTCTGTACTTTTACAGCTAGGCTTCAAAACAAGGTAATAAAATACCGCAGTGTTCATAAAAAGTAAAACGCCTTGGGCAGTGGCAGGATTATCTATAGTACTTGGCACAGTAAATGAAACTTTGTAGCCTAGGTGGGTAAAAGACAACTCTTCACCCAAAGTCAGACAGATGGTGTTCTCTTTCTGTCTGTCTCTGTGGTTCTCAATGGGAGGTGTTTAATACTGAGCCCCACCATTATCTTGCCCCTCATTCAGTTCCTGGCTCTGCTCCACTGGCTGCCTATAGGGAGCTGCTTTGGAGGAATGCACTGACTTCATCTGCCAGCCGGAAGAATTCCTGCCTTTTCTTAACAAAGCCTCCCTCCTCCTGCTTCTCCTCCTCCTCCTCCTCTGCTGACCTGGCTGCCCCATACCGCCATTACTCCTCCACTGTTTAGATGCCAAACACAAACTCTGCTGGGGAGCAACAGCCTATCTGATGTGGCAACAACATCACACAGAACATCTCAACATGACACCGCAGACATAGACGGAGTGGCTCGTAAGACCGAACCCGATGAAGAAGATCACAGGAAACAAGCAGGAGATAGAGACAGATGATCACATGTGGTAGAAATTCTTTTGAACGATCCATATGTGGTGATTTCATTTGGAAAGAAACTCGATATGAAAAGGGGAGTGCTTATCAAAACCAAACAAGAAACTTCAACACACCGCAGATGTCAGCGATTTTCACTGAGAGGGCACATAAGGTTCTGCAATACATAATTAAGCTCAACTATGTGAGTCCCAGACTAAGTAGATGATCATTTACTGTAGCGGAGAGGCCTTCTTTAAAAACACGCACAGCTGAAAAGAAGGAAACTTCCAATTGTTCAACCATATGTGATGGAATGCTACCTCGCAGGTTGGTTTTAGAGAAGGCATCTAACTTTTTACTACGCAAAACCTTCTTCATACCTTGTAGTAACCCGTAAGTAAACCGCTTACAAAGTACAAACAGAGATTAAGCTTTTGACATTTTAACCGCTTTATGCATGTAGAGAAAAAACAGGTCTCCTCTAAGTGGATTTGTTGATGTAATTTACGTGCAAATAAACGTGCACAACATCTAACCTTTTAATGTCTGTCTGACTGCGATGTACCGTAGCAATCACATTAAATGTAAACAAACTCACACACAAATATCTCACAACTAAGAATGTCACTCTCCCATGATGCTTAGTTTGTGTCCCTCCTGGCTGGTGAAATGTGATAATCTGCACTAACAGGAAACAAACAGGCCTGTGAGTCTCAGGTTGCGGTCTATTCTCTCTGTCACAGGCGCAACAACATTGGGAACCAGACATCCGCCTGACCCAGCTCCTTTTCATGGCTCCGGAGTCCTATGTCTGAGTTGTCACTGAAATACAGGTAGAAGAGAGATGCTTGACTCTTTCTGAAATGTAGTTTCAGAGGCTTATAGCATGCCATCAATAAAAGCCCTAAGCAACAAATAGTGCTAAAACATACTGAAATATGTTGCTTTTACAGTCTGCCATTCGACCCTGCTAACACACATAGGCCTCTTACAAAATGTTTAGTTTCTGACTCAACATGCAAATGATGTGGACAAACTTTGCACATGTTCAGAGTCAGCCTCCTCCACACACCAATTTAGGCATTCAATTTTATGCTCATGACTCACCTAACCCCACTACTATCCCCTTAAAATAGAAAATAATTTCCCAGTTCCCACCTCTACTTTCACTCCCCCTTACCCTCCTTCCGAAAATGACCCGGGGCACTTACAGTACAGGCCAGTTTCAGCTGAAACCATGACATCTGTCTTTCCAAGTGCTCTCAGTGGGGATGAAATTAAGGAAATACACAACCACAATCAATGCGAACCATTCAGAAATGCGTACCAGTCCGAGACTATCCAGTATGACATCAGTTGAGGAGCTTATCTTGAATAAAGAAAACAGACCAGTCATACTGTATGATGAAAGGGGGCGAAAGAAAGACTGTGAGGAAGACAGATAGAGAGCAAATGAAAAAGGGAGAGAAACAATTCTGCCAGATAGATAGATCAGGAGAGTGACAAAGAGAGGAGGAGAAAAGAGCAGTGATTGGTGCCATGTGCCAGTCTGTCTCTCCCCTCTCATCGTCACTCATCCATCCAGCTAACCCGCTTTACGTCTTTCATCACCCTGTCTGTGCCTCTCTGTCTGTCTCTCTTCAATAACAACCTCCTAGCTCCTCAGTGAATTCAACTCAAGGCAGAAGTGGTTAACATCACAGTCCTGCAGAGACACTGGGCATGATAGGGCCAGTCTCTGTGCCACTTAGTGTGAGCGAGGGTGTCAGGCTGTGAATTGATGGACTTTTTTGGACAGGTTAGTCACAGAGAAGTAACCATATGCCAAAAAATACAGCTGTTAAATTGAAATAAGTCATATCAAATATCCTCCTGAGACCCAGTAATGCATTTTTTTCCCTCTGTAGTGCACAAGAGGTCCACAGGTTTAGGCTACTTGAGGCCACAATCATTTATCGTAACAAAGCCAAAAGTTTTTCTTTCCCAGGTCTCAGGAGGACACAACCAGAGCCTTTAACATATGTGCATTTCAACTTTTTTTTTTTTTTTAACTCATTAACTGCATCATTTGATTTCTCAAGATTTAAACAAATGAGAATCCAAAAATGCATGCAAAGAAAAAAGAAAACCACAAATGCAGCTGGACAGACACTCCCTTAACACTTTGCGAAGGTTTGAATAATCACATTGTGTTAGTCATGAAGAGTATTGGGAAATCTGCAAAAACTAGAACAATTCCATTCAAGGTTAATAATGTATTGTAGCACCTCAACACCTTAGGCCCCAGGCTACATGAAGAGTAAGTACACTGGGTGTGTGTTCACAGAGGAAGCATAGAGCACTGTGTCATGCTAGAGTAATGGTCAAGGGTTGGGTAAGTACGTATGAATGTGTCAATGTGTTTGCAGGCAGACATGCCATTTAGGCCTATCTTCATGAGAGGTCCGCATCAGAGCTATTATTGTGCTATCTGTATAGCAACAGAGGTTCAAGTAATAATGGCAGAAGAAAAGGGAGAAACACACAATCAGAAAACACAAATCCAACCAGTGTAGATAAATCTCTATCAGTATCAGTGGGAAAAAAATAAGACCCTGGCCCAGACTGGTTGCAGGATGGAAGAGTCCAGAACATGGTAAACAGTGCTTTCAGAGAACAATGAACAGTACTGGAAGAAGCTTTGCCCTCTGTGCCACTCTGCTCAAGGTTGGCAGAGACAGACAAACACTCAAAGAGCCAGTAACATGCTGGCACAGAATAGGCTGGTGTCATCTGTACTGAAGAGACACCATTGTTGTTTTGGTTCCACGCTCAGCAGCCTTGTATCTTTTGTGGCCCCTGGCGTCGCTGGGTCCTCTTGGTGCGCAACGCCATTTTTTACTGCCTTTCTGCTGTGTCTGTATGTTACCAGTGATAAAACTAATAAAAGTAAGAGCAGATACTTTCTTTTGTCTGTCCACGTCTGCTGCTTTGCATTCTTTATTCTCCAGTCTTAGTTGTCCAGTGTTTCAGTCTATCCGCAGATCGTGCGCAAAAAGACTGATGAAACTAAAAACACAGAGGAAGAAACCACAGCATGCCCGCAGGTAAGAAGAGTACAACAATCATAACTAATGGTAGAAAATTATCCATCAGCTTCAGCACATAAAACTTGTCTTCTGTGGAAATCGTTAATTAAATCACTGGGTTTTTCCCCATGTCTGGATAGTACCCAAGTAGTTCTGGAGGCCACCAACTGGGCAAAAGAAAACATTTAACAAACTACTTTTGATTTTTTTATATATCTGTCATTTGTAAGCATAGTTTGTCTGAAAAGATCAAAAGTATTTCTATTATAAGGCAGTTCATTATGGAAAGAACTGTGTTAATCCCCGAGTAAAACATCTGCTCCAGCTCTGACCAAATTTTTACCCTTAGGAAGATACAGATACAGGGAGATGACATGTCTTTATCTGCTTGTGACGGTATCTCTGACAGGCAAATGTTCTTCCAAACTCATCATAAAAGAGAGTAAAGCTCCCCATTTGCCAAGAACCACCAGTAGCTCCCTAAACACCATAATTCCTAAGTAGAAGGCATTATCAACAGGGTTCCAGTGCCTGCGGTCAAAGAGCAGGGAGTGGTCCGCAGGGCACGTGAAGAAACAAGATCCAAGATCTGAGGGCTTCTGTGGGGCAACAATAAAGTCTAATAACTTTCTTACACAGACACACCTCTCAAGCAGCATAGAATATGTTTTTATAGGATCTAACAAGACAGTAAAATGTTAGAAAAGTAACAGTCACAGCTTGACAACTTGTGTGCATGTTTTTAAGACAACATAAAAGAAACTCTGCAGTGTGTGTGGAGCTTTGAAATGGAGGCTGGATTCACATTTATTTAAGCAGGAAAATATTTAGTTAGTACTCAGGTATTTGTGTATGCATATGTGTAAAGTTGTCCCTATTAATGTGACACTGGCTGTCGATGTTAAGTATGTATGTTTCTCCATCCTCGCAGTGGAGGTTCCAGATTGCAGGCTCTTGAGATACACTGCTTGTTAATTAGACTGAACGGTTGCCTGGTTTCCTAACAGAGCTTCACTAAATATCTATCACACTTGATGAATAATGCATTTTTTCAGAGCACATTAATTTAGCAAATATTTTCTCTGAGAAAAATCCAAACGCTTTTGACCGACCAACCCTTTAAAAATGTCCCACGTCCGCCTTTGTCTCGGCTACTGGCATGCTAATGACTCAGCGCAAAGGAATCAGAAACGGCATTAATAAGCTTTAGTCTTCATATTTGCATACAGGGGTCTGTTACTGCAGCCCTCGGCATTCTCCATTATAATGATTGGCTCGTCGAAGTGTGAAATCTCAATGAGAGGGGATCAGCAGTTCATTAATACAGGGGACACCTTTGCATCCAAGTGAAGGACAAATATGGACAGAAGAACTTTATAATCTACAAAAGCAGACTTTACACTGAGTTTATGCAAATTCTTTAGAAATTAGTGAAGCTATGTAATTGCAATGAATATTACTGATAAACGGCAGTGGTTCAAAGGTTATGGCTGTAATTTCTGTTGATATGAAGCAGGCCTCGACATGGCCACTGACTGTCTGGTCATCACCTGTGGCTGTCAGTACCACTACAGTCACACTTGGTAAAACAGCACTTAAGTGTGAAATCCCAGGCATCATAAATCACCAGCAGCACTTACACAGACAGATGGTAACCTGGACTAATCCACAGGAGAGGAGAAAATGGAGAAGGCAGAAGAGTGGGTGAGTGATCTTTATTTAATGTCAATTCTAGACATTTCACCATCTTG
The DNA here is from genome assembly GCA_030068375.1 of Ostorhinchus rueppellii. Classification (NCBI taxonomy): domain Eukaryota; kingdom Metazoa; phylum Chordata; class Actinopteri; order Kurtiformes; family Apogonidae; genus Ostorhinchus; species Ostorhinchus rueppellii. The sequence goes on along the minus strand of JAQQZY010000024.1, from coordinate 8,992,565 downwards.
CTTCTCATTCGGAAATATAGGCCAATCCTGGCACACATATCAATGAAAGTAACTGCAGTCCGCTTCCAACAGCACGTGGCCACAATCATTTACACACCTCTGACCACAATAAAGCACGACTACATTATTTATATATCCAAATAAAAGACTTACTCATACCAGGCTTGGCAGGAGTCATTCACTAGTTGCCTTCAACCCCGGAAACTGAGCGGAGGCGAGTACATTAGAGACGAGGAATTTGCTTGCGCTGACTCATGGATCCACCCACAGAGCCAGCAGCTAATGGCAAGAGTGATAACACAGGATTGCACATAGCCTGTGGAAGTCCAGGCAGAGCAGGCCTCCACAGAGGGTTAGGCTCAGGATGAGTGGTTTGTCTGGCTGTAGTCTAAGCCCTACAAGCACAGGAGTTTGTATTGTTGGGGGAGCCAGGGAAGAAGACCGTCAGACGGCTGATGGGCACCCATGTGTAATTATACACTCCCGACCTGACTCAGCAGTGCTTGCCAGGGAAGGAGAATATTGCTCTGTTCCCAGCAAAACTCATACGCAGCACACACAGTAGATAACGTACGTGTATAGTATCATATATAGAATACTGGCTGACACACAGGCAGGCTGACAGACATATTCAGTTTTCAGATTCAGCCAAAATAGCATGTTACCCTGCTGAAGACGGCAGACAGGCTGACTCAAACTTAATGGTGAGGCTCACTTTGGGAATAAAGCAACATGTAACTGTAAAAGTGAACCCACTAATTTAAAAGATGCAATTTACACAGGGCCTGAGAGAAAATTAGAAGTCTTAAATTTATCAAGATGCTATTTATAGTCAAGTTTTTCGCAGGTGCAAGTGTAGATGCATTACTCTCTCTTCCTGCATGTGTTCATGTGTGTGAAGAGTTGGAAATGCTACAGCCTTAAGTGTCAAAAGTCTGAAGCATAACTCATTAGTAATTTAAAAGTTGCTTCCATGTCTGCCCATATCAAATATGCACTTGTGTCATTTTGTTTCCTTTTTTTGCCATCTACATTATTAAAGGGCAACAGAAAACACTACCTCGTATTATAAGGAATCCTTCATTAAGACTTCCAAGTATGTGTGAAGGTTTAATGCATCCAAGAGGAGATGCACACTCTACACAAGGGAAAACAACCTTCTTCTATAATGAGCAGTTTTTTTTTCTCCTCCCAATGTTCATTAAACAAAATTTATTCTTATTGAGTTTCATACAGATGAGTTAGTGAGTTTGTGTGTGATGCTGGTCACATACTGTCGTACACTAACAAAAATACTCTGTTTCACCATCTAGCATACAGGACAACTGAAAAAAGTTGTATCCAGGTCAAACACATCCAAGCTGCTTAAGCTTGTGCATGTATAAAAGCTAAAGTGATACACACAACACATGACAACTAGTTAAAATGAAATAACTCATTTAACCTCTGTAACTGTATTGGGGTGAAAGAAGGCTATTTCAGTGACTAAGACTGATGTTGGTCTTTCATCATATGTTAATCCCATGCAATCCATGATGCAATATACTCCTGCCGGTCCTTATCTGTGCTGAAGGGAATACTGCCTTTGGCATGCCCTAGGAAAAATGTGTGTGTTACTGCAAAGAAAACGAGATACAAGCAAACTCGATGCTGACACTCCATCATCTAGACACAGCTCACACTGTCACCTTACGAAATACAAGAAAGTTAAGTTCAGTGAAAGGTAAAGCATTTATGAGAGCAGGACTGAGCAGGTGCACATTCTTGAGCAGGAATGGAATGATTATATTACTACGAAAATATGTGACTCCAAAAGAAAATATATACTGGTCTGCTGGATGGATATTTTTCACAGATCAAAGTAAAGAGTTCCACCCAGCTTCCTCCCAAGACATCACTCTGAGGTTGTGAACGTTGCACGGGCAGGTCATCAACTACTTCCACGGCTATTGCTGTCTATTCCCTGCTGTTTTCGATTAGTTTCAACTTTGAAACTGAAGCCCAGAGTTCCTGACTGTGACATTCTGTGAGCAACTGCCAGGAAGTTTCAGAGAAAACCACAGGCTCCACACATTAACATGTTACTCCATGGTTAAGGTCAGCCTGCTATGCAAAACATCTCTTCTCACACCTACCCAGTATTTACCTAGGGAGTTCTAACATGCCTGGCCCTTGGAGAGAGGGACACAGGTAAACATAACCTTGGAGAGAAAGGAATGGAGTGATTGCATATATGTATGTAAATCTTTAGGAGACTACTATAGGATTCTCACGGCAGCAGATAAGATGTTCTCTTTCCATGAATCATACTCATTCAACAAAAACGATGTTGAGTGAGCCAAGATAAGGTCTCTAGCGGTGGTTGGATCAGATATGCATGGTGGAATGTCAACAATACATCATGAAAGTAGGAACAATGTTTGACTATAGCAAATAAGGAAACTCTGTGTTATGAACATTTTTCCCACCATTTCAAGTTAGCCTGAAGGTGAGGCCCTTCAGACACAGTTTAAATCAACAACCTCTGATTCAAGTCAAACATATCAGAACAGGTACAAATCCTTTGAATCCCAGGCTATAAAAAAAAATATATATTTTTTTTATTTTATATAAGCTTAGCTCAAGCATCGAGGTTAACCAATACAGAATAATTAAAACAGCAAAGACCAAAAGCTGCGGCCTGTGGTGTATGGGTGAGGAGAGCTTAATTTGGTGGCAAGGGAACAAACACTAACACTAACAAAGAAAAAGATTGGGCAAGAAGGGCTTTAAATGGCATTAGCAATGGATATTGTTGAGTTTTTGCACTCATGCTGAAAACAACACCGCCTGAAATACTCTACTTTGAGAAACAGGTTATTTCTGAGTTTTTTTAATGACAAAAAAAATCCACATTTCAACGTTAAAAGATTAAATCCATGATAGGAAAACTCTGTTGTCATGATCAATTCACATTTGAATGTGTAAAGAAAAAGACAAACTGTGACGGTATTTAACAAAAAGCAAACAAGATGATGAATGATGATGATGAATCTTGTCATCACATTTTGTTTTCCTTCCCTATATATGCCTCTTTAGAACACATGGAAGGTGGAAGGCTGTTCGTGTCGGATGTTTATCTTTGTGTTTGTATGTGATGTTTGTGTTGGATCACAAGGCGGAGGGTGGGCCTCACAATCTGGCTGATTTATAGTTTGATGGGGAGGTGTCACACACAACTCTCTCTCTCCTGTCATTATACTGAGGAGGAGTAACGATTACGTCTGTCAGAGGAGGGGGAGGATGTGTGGACAGTCAAGATGAGTAAGGAAGAAGGTAGGGGGAGCAGAACACAAATTTATAGCCGATTGCCCATATCCTGTGAGCACGTCTGGGGCCTGTGGGTATTGAGTCAGATCACCACGGCGATCTTTGGCATGGATACAAGCGTACACATGAATCCATGAGTACACACGAAGACACACAGCTTAACAGTGACACGGCTGCTGTTGCTGAGTTTACATATGAGAGATAAGTCAGCTAAGCCCATGGGTATGGCACTAAGGGAGGAGGGTGAAGGAGTGATGAAGAGGAGGCTCGGTAAAACACCACAAACAGGAGTGTTTGTTAAAGAGGGAAGATTCAACAGCAGGCAAACATACATGGACAAAGTGGGAGATATGCTGAAATGAAGCTGAGCAAACAGTTGCTATGGTTGGATTTGGAGATATGTTGTAAGCAGTTAAGGTGAAGAACTGTTTCATATTCTGTGGGTCATTTGCATAATCAGTAAAATACATATTTAATAAACAGATCTTTATCTGAGACAATTAACCTGTGGAAAACTAAAGTGAAGGAAAAAAATGCTAAGTTAAATAAACTGAAAATATTCAAGCACAAATTACAAACAGAGGGTAGAAATGCCTCAAATCCAACAACCTGTACTTAGTTATTCACCACCACTGCACAAGAGCGAGACCTCAGGCAGTAGCAGTCTACACGACAGAGTTTATGACAGAAGTGTGCACAAGGACCTGTTTCATGAAGCGGATCTAATGTGATAACTGGATAATGTTGCTGTCTAAAACCTGGAGCAGTCCATGCTCCACATTTAAAAGGAAGTACCCCAGCAGTAAACCAACCTGCATTTCTGGAACAACGCCCAGGTCTGAGTCAAACAGTGCACCTCAAACCTCAGTGAAGAAGGTAACATGACACTCAGAATATGTTTGTTCTCTGCTTATCTGTTTCCATCAATCTCTATGGATGCTTTGGTCTGGTTGTTACTGCTTTGTGGTTGTCATGGTAGTATACACTTGGCCCTTAATACCTCAACAAATACCACAGTTGAAGCGCTAAATTTTTTTTGATGATTTGTGGACAAATGTTAGAAAAAAAAAAAAAGACTAAATGCAGATGCATGTTAAAAACTCACGGATATGATTATTAAAAGCCAATGTTGCGACTAATTTTGGCATGCTCTTCTTGCCAGATGCTCTTGAGGCCTACCACAAATTGCGACACCAGTCTGTCACGCTATAATTTACTTCAACGCTAAGGTTTGCAGTATTCTAATTCAAAACACCACAGTATGTGACAAAACAATCACTAAAACTGTTTTGTATATGCCTTTCATTGTTTGCATAGCTTAATAACCTATGAGTAAATTTCAATAATGTATTTTTGCTTTGGTGCCAACATTGTCAACCACAGAAATACCGGAAAGTCTGCAAATGTTAACTTAATATAGAAAATGTGACTTCAAGCACCAGCTGCTACCTAGCCATGAGCAACATTTGCTTCTGATGTGCTTGATCAAACACATCTATATTCAATGACAGGTCAAACTTCTCAGGGTAAGGGACGAGTGTGTCAAATGCACCTGCCTCTCTCCTCTCTATCTCCGTCCGTTGATTTACTATTTCTAAACCCTGGTGTAGACATTTTCTCTTTCTTGCTAGCGTCTTGACCCCCGTCTTGGCCCTGTCCGGGGCCCTTGATTGTGGCACCATGTTATTTACTGCCCAGAGAGCTCTATGTGCAGAGAATCAACACAGCATGGCTGGTTGAGCATGGGAACAACCTGCTGCTCTTAACAGACACACACAGACACAGAGTCACATGACCATCCCATGAGGTTTGCAGAGATGTTTACCACACTACAATCACAACACATGGTAAAAATTGAGAGTCACGAACAGACACAGATGTCTATTCCTTGCCAATAGTTCTTACAGTTAGAGGGGACCAGAAAATGTGAAGCCGTGGGTTCGCTGACTTGACAGAGCAAGCATATATTAAGTCAAAAGGAAGTTAACCCTGACAGGACATGACAGCATTCACTCAGGTGAACTTTTTGGCCAGCTGGACTCACTTGGCAACATATCCTTAGGTGGGTTTGGCTTTATAAGGACATTCTTAGACAAGGTGGTTTAATCTAACCCCTGACCTGCACATGCTGGATGAATGAAGAAGGACTTAGGCTAGGGACTGTGTGCTGCTCAATGACCTAAACCAGACATTTTCAAAGCATTCCCTGAGATGGTTCAGTGAAGACAAAAACAAGTACAAAGCCTTGCAACAAAGCATTCCCTTAAGGATGTGTTTTTCAAACTGCCAACTGGGATCAACAGAGTTTTACACTTGTTTCTGATAGATCCAGAAATTTTCCAAACATTTTCAAGTGCTCTTAAAAGTTAAGTGCATTAGGATCTAAAAGTAGATCACCAGTGAAACTCCTTCTTCAAATATGCTCCTTCCTCTCAGTAATTATAGCCTTGCACAAGACAAACTACAGGTCTGTTGTGTTTGTCTTAGCCTCTTCGGATACAACAGGTGAAGTAAGGATTGTGTGTGCTGGGCTAGATGCCAGTCTATTTACTGGTTCTGCTAGCAAGCTACATATCACACATTCTTGTACACCAAAAACACCTGGGCAGTAAAAGAGGATCTCTGACAGTACATCACTGAGAACTTGCAACCTTGTACAACAGGCAAACTGAAGTTCCCTATGTTAAAAAAAAAAAAAAAAATGTTCTGCTTTATCCACTCCTGAGGGGAAAAAGAAAGTTTGCCACAGTAAACTTAGTGGAGATGATTTATTTAGAAGAGTACAGACGATTTGATAAATTGAAAACTGGGTTGACTTTGGATTGGAAATAGGGTGTGAGGGAAAATGAGGCAGCAGGGTGTGAGGGATGTGAATGTGATGCAAGGAGGACTGGATCAATCTTTTATCACTGCAGTGTGCTTTCATCCCTAATGGATCCGACATGAGCAGAGCACAGCACTACCTTCCGTCACATTGCACAGGCAGGGAAGGACGCTCGGAAAGAACAAGAGGGAGCAAGAGAGGTAGACAGAGCAACACATGAGGAAATAAAACATCAGCTACAAAAAGAAGAGGGGGGCGTTAGAGAGTTGAACCATCTTCTCAAAAGTAATCACACCCTAAAAACATGCAATCATATTATTTCACCAACGTGCTGTCATGTCATTTCCAATTACCCCTGGCCATGAGTGCATCTGCAGGAGTTTGGAAACACTCCTGATAAGGGTGGTGAGAAATTAAGCCACTTCACAGCATGGAGACTGACTCTGAAAATTCCCATCAAGAATCCCAAGCGATATCTTTCTGCGCTTGGATGGACCTGCTTTCCTTGCTATGCAAGCCAAATGACAGAAAAACAGACGGACGGATGCATGCATGCATTGACAGCGACAGGGACAGACATACAGGCATGCAGACTAGTATGGTGTTCTAGAAGAGGAAGGGAGTCCATCTGTGTATTCGAGCAGTAAAAGAGCAGCAAAAATAACACTGTAGAGAACAAGGCGACTCTCAGAGGACATTCTGCTTTCTCCATGCTAAACAGGCTCCTTCGTGTGATAGAAAATAAAAAAATATCTCAACAGTGGGGGAGAAAAGAAGAGGAGAGAAGGGAAGAGCTAACTAAACAAGGCTCGAGAGAAAGTTTCATTATGTGCTCATTGAGATTGCTGGTGGCGACCAACGTATCCCACTATCTGAGATTCACTGCTGTGATATCTACAGCGCTTCAAAGAGAGGCCACATTAAAAGGAACATGATGTTAGACATTGTCAGCCTATCGAGGAACTGAAGCATATATTGTCAGCTGAAAATAATATAAGGTATATAATAACTTGTCCTGACAGATATTATATTTATCGTATTATTATTATTATTATTAGTAGTAGTAGTAGCCCTGCGATGAACTGGTGACATGTCCAGGGTGTACCCCACCTTTACCCTTAAGTAGCTGGGATAGGCTCCAAGCAACCACCGAGACCCTAGTGAGGATAAAGCAGGTTGAGAAGATGAATGAATATTATTATTTATTATTATTATTATTATTATTATTATTATTATTATTATTATTATTATTATTATTATTATTATTATT
>JAQQZY010000024.1:8960105-8985062 GCA_030068375.1 Ostorhinchus rueppellii | reverse complement strand
GTCAGCTGAAAATAATATAAGGTATATAATAACTTGTCCTGACAGATATTATATTTATCGTATTATTATTATTATTAGTAGTAGTAGTAGTAGTAGCCCTGCGATGAACTGGTGACATGTCCAGGGTGTACCCCACCTTTACCCTTAAGTAGCTAGGATAGGCTCCAAGCAACCACCGAGACCCTAGTGAGGATAAAGCAGGTTGAGAAGATGAATGAATATTATTATTATTATTATTATTATTATTATTAAATTTGACAGTATAAAACCAACTTAAAAAATCAAAACTGAAAACCTTCTAGTTACTGAACGTCTGCTTCACATTTATATGCAACTAACTTTCAACATATTACACCCCTAGTACACTTTTTTTTTTTTTTTTTTTTTTTAAAGTTTATTGATGTGACAAATCTCAACAATCACATTGCAAAAAAACTGGGATACTAATTTTAGGAACAAATCCTTATGGCTCTAGAGGACTGAAGTTGCTGTTGGATGTTTATGTGGTTGTAGTGTTGTGGGAGGATTTTGACTAAAAATAAAAAAGGTGTATTTTGCATGGAATCAATGTAATATTAATATTACAAGCAGATTGCAACTTTTTATATTAAAATAAAAAAAAGTTTAACATACAATCTTGGATGAGCTAAGCACACAGTCCTGAAGTAGTCACATAGATTTTGTGTTCTATGCAAAACAATCTTCAAAACAGTAAAATGATACTGAAGTGGTGTGAACTGCAATTAAATGTGACCATATATGAAAATTAAATGTGGCAGAGTACTGTTGTTGTTTCTCCTTGTGACTTGGTTTAAGTGTTATGGGGAAAAACACTTAGATGCTGCATATAAATGAACAGACAGAAACCAAAACACACACATTCTCCAATCCTATCCAACAGAAGCATGTAGAACCCTGTATGCTGTCTCAAAGGAGGTTTGATTTGTGTACTATCACCTAACACATTTAAATAAGGGTAACAAGTACACGTACACATGACCGAACCAGCAACATGTACATGAGAGAAATATTAATAATTGGGGCTAAGTTAAAGTGATAAATTATGGTCAAGACTCCATTATATTGGAACATTCCCCTCTAACCATCTGTTATGCCGACTTTATCTCCCTGAAACCAAGTTCACCATGTGAAACACACAAACAAAGATAACACATGATGTATAACTGTGTACTCCCACAGTTGGTCTTGAAAAGAAAATAATCACCTCTAAGGGTGGGGTGGACAGGGTGTTTCCAATCAATAGCTCTGATTGGAAAACAAATATAGCCTGCTAATGAGATCCAAGTTCTCCTATCTGACATATACCATGCTGAGAAAATGTTAAATAAGACGCTAGCCATGCATAATGATGAGTCAGTGTTTAACTGGGCTTAAGAGTGCTTTGGTGCATTAGACATGCACAGAGTTGGCATTTGAGATGTGTAGCACGATAACTGTTCGATGTGGCAAGAACATGCAGAGAAAAAGAGCTGAACTTTGTCCACGGACTCCATAAATTAATTTTTAATCCTACAGTGGTAAAAGGAGCAGCCTACGACGGCCGAGGTGCGTAAGAGATAGCCTGCACTTGTCTCAAGGCTCTAACACTGTAAATACTTGAACACAAAAATGTGTATAGAAGCCAGCCCTCTGACTCACTAAAGGAGTTACTCTAAAAAAAATTAAAGAAAAAAGAAAAAAGGGGAAAAACTACATATACAAAAAAGTTTAAAAGTACATAGAGTTTAGTTTCACCCAAACAGGTTTGAGTCATCTGCTTCTTTCAGGGACACTGAGTGGTGGGTCTAGTGTCAACAGGTACATGTAAAAACACAGCTCGGCTCACCAAAAACGTAACACAAGAGCCTCTTTGTCTGTTTGAGACACATAAAACATATAAGCAGACAAGTTCTTACTGAATAACAATGGCTTTCAAAACATCCACGCACAACAAAGCCACAGGCACAAAACTGAGTTCACTTAGTAACTTCCCGACGGTGACGTTCAGACAACCAACCAACACACACACACACACACACACACACACACACACTCGAAGAACATCTAAAAGAAACTCAAACACTTACCAAGCAAGAGATGACCTTGTTCTCTGATCTGTGTCTTTATTTCCTCAGTTTGTTTTTATTCTCTTTCTGTCTCTGTCTGCCTGCCTCGCTCGGTGAAATCCTTTACTTCTGACAGAGCAGCAGAGCCGGTTGTGCGGCTGTAGTGTACGAGGCAGGCGAATGAGCGTGTGCGAGGAGCGTGCGAGTCGGACAGAGGTCAGAGGCAGTCAGACGTGGTCAAGGGGAGATTTAAAGGATGCCGCGACTTCTCCTTCGCTCTGTGTTTTTGATCTGTCTTGTTGCCTTCTCCTTGCCCGCCTGCTCTCTGACTGCCTCAGGAATGTACTTCTGCTGGGTGTCTTCACCACAGCGAAGATCTGAAAGACTGAGGGCTCTCTCTCGCTTTCTCAGTCTACACCCCTCCTCCTCCTCTCTGTGTCTCTCACCCACACAGAAACACACCCTCTCAGTCATTCCATTCCATTCTCTCTCTCTCTTTCTCTCTTTTGCACTCTATGTTTTCCCCTCCCTCTCTTGCTGAGCTGACAGATCAGGTACCTTCCCCTTTTCAGGTAGTTGAAAGACTGCTTTCAGCCCTCTGTATCAGTTTCCTCAGTTAATCTCTCTCCTAAAATACATTCTCAAGTAATATAAGTGACTGTTCATATGAAAAACTCAGAGATAGGAGCAAAATAAAGTTGAATTATTTTGCATGCATTCATATTTGCCTATGCGTCTCTACTGTTTGCACTATCTCTAACCTGAGGCATAAGACAACCACCCTCGGGCCTCCAGTCACATGGAACAGCTGATTACACAAATGAGTCTGTCAGGTGATTTTCTTTTCCTTTTCCTGGAATGAGGTCATAGTCCAGAAGGCCAGGTGCAGTGGAAGTGTGTGTCTGTCTGTGTGTGTGTATATACGTTTGTCTTTGAATTGGATAACGCCCTGTGGGGGGAAAAAATAAAAAAATAAAAGAGGGAACAGAACAGCCTAAATCTGACCACTCAAGGACACAGCACAACCTGTGTAAAAAACAGAAGCCTCATCAATTGCAGCAATCTGATACAAATGACACAACATTAACCCATGAAATAAGGTCAATCTTAAACGGCTCTTCGGCTCCTCCCATTCACAAATACCGCCAAGGCATGCATGACCAATGGGTTAAGCAGAATGTGTGGGAATGCACCCCCTCCAACATCTCACCCCCTGTATGTCTCTATAAACCCAATCTCAAATTAAATCCACTATTGGCCCGTCTCAATTCTCTCTTACTGTCCCTGAAAAACTGAAACTTCAGACAGGCTACACAAACCAAACCTGATACTAAGTAGATCTTGTGTACATAGAAGTGGATTTAGAGTACAATCCATCCAGAAATCAAACTATGACAACACTCACCTGTTGTGTTTTTGTTTTTTTTCCCCAGAGGAATTTGGACTTACTTCAGTCAATTATACTGGAGAGCATTTCCACTATTACTAACTACATGTTTCTGGAGTGCTAACAACATTCAAGTCATCATACGATATTCATTTTTAAATAACCAAATAAATGTTTTTGATTATAGACCCTTTGCAAGTTTAAAAAATGTGACGCACCAACTGGGATGTTTTTCAGCTAGAATGTAAACTTGTCAGTATCCCAAACTATGACATCAGTTCCTAAATTGCCTACAAACACACAGTTTATTGTACTTCTGCAATTTATAATCTGTAACCTATACAAATATCAAAGCCAGTATCAATGAATCTGTTCTTTTTTTTTTTTTACTTTTCAATGTTCAACAGGAAATTCTAGGATTTATCAAAAGCAGGTTGCTACAAACACAGTTTCAGTTCTGTGTTTACTTTGCTTTTATCTGACGTCAGTTTGTATACTGAACAGATTAATGAGGACATGCAGTCACAGCGCATAACCAGTATGCACATTGTGTAATCACACTCCAAAAATAGATTTCTTGGATTAATTGCCTTAATTTGATGAATTAAATCAAGCAAACAAAAGACCACAGTGAAACTATGCTGTAGCTTTTAGTCAAGCTGAGTCACAAAGGCCAGTGGAGAGTCAGTTCATATCTACAGTATGTGAGTTGTGTCACTGCTCTGTCTATAAAGCAAAGCTTTTGGCACATCTATGGGATGTGTTGTCTCACAAATCACTTAAACCACACTCTACAATATACGAAGAAAGTGAAGGAGAGCCTCCTGAGGCAGTGCTTAGGTACCGAAGGCCACAGTGAAAAAAGCTTAAGGTGCCAAAGAGGAGTGACATTTTAAAAGCAGCAGAGAAGTAAGCACACTTTATGGACCCTGACAAGCTATTACCCTTCAGTGGATCACAGAACTGTCCCTCGTCAGACCAGCACTAAGTTCATTTCAGGGCTGTTTTTTTGGCTGCAGATTGGGACAAGACTTAGCAAAGGTTAATAGGTAGTAGCTTGTCCTTTTTTGAGCCTAAATACAGAAACAACAGGACTGGAATCAGAGTGCTGGGTGTGGGTATTGTTTTGTGATGTGGAGGATTATCAGTGCTAAAGGCTTCCAGACCTCACTGACACCTTCCAGGCATTCCTCAGGGCACCTCCCAAAGCTCTATGCCTCCCTTATCCCTCCCTCCCCTGTCAAACCCCACATATCATCCCTCTTTTTCTGTGTGACTCAAACATTCTTGCAACCCCCTTGCCCTCTCCTCCTCCTACCCTCCTCTGCATTCAGCAAAGAAGCTATAGAAAACAAAGGCTGTTGAAAACCTGTGCTTTCAGAAGAAATCCTCTCTCGTTTTCTACTTTTATACCACTTAGAAGAGCTGCAAATGCATTCAATTCCATGGTCAAAACAGCCTTTTGAGTGCTTTAAATCACAACATACTCATAAGTTAATACTCTATCAAGTGAAATGTGTCTCAAGGGGTTCAGCGGGTATAACTCTGGTGAAAGCAGACAGGAGGATGGCTCTCAGACTGAGAAATAGACTGCCTGGGTCTGGCAGCAGTTCAATAGGTTCTGTGGAGGACAGCAAAGAGGGGAAGACATGCTGATAGTGTCTTTGTTTGCCATGCAACATCAAGAATGAATAGCATTAAGTTGCTGGAAAGGCTCACCCCTTCCCATATTCCCTGTTCAAACTCCCACCCCCTGTCCTCTATTTATTCAGCCTTTCACTAAAAACAGACTAACAGGTGGACAACAGGTTGGTTAAGCTTTAAGCCTGGACGGTCAATGGAATGAGAAAAGATGGTGAGAGCACTATTTTCGGGCACCCAAACAAGTTGCAATATCCTGAACTTCTGTTGACATCGGTTTTCATACTCATGGCTAGCAACACAGGGTAGTAATACTCTGTTTGTGCCAAACACGCCTAAGTATAGCTTCGCTGTTTCATTATGGTCAGGCAAGCGTTACAGCTCCAGAAGTGTAGCCATCCCTTGTGTATCATTATGACAGGCACGATGGCTTATGCCAGTAAAGGTAATTGTACTGTTGAGACATAAATATAGCACATCCTTCACCATGAACAGACAAAGACTTTTGTTTTCTTCCCAGAAACCTGGCTCAAATGATTCATGTTGGGAGATGAATACATGTTGCTGTATCATCTCTTCACAAATAACACCAGCTGTATTGAAAATACATTGATGAGGTGAACATGAGGACAAAGACATAACAGGAAGAAATGGTTAACCTGAACATATGCATTGCAGAAACTTTTACAACTGCAAACTTTTCCTCAAAAAGATGACAAAAGTAAAGATACACAAGGTACACATCCAGCCTTCTTTCACTCCTTTCAGAGCTCACTATCCAAACACATCAGACAGTTGTGGTGGGCTTTTAGCAGCATCCAAGTTGCCAGGACTTTGGCTGCACTCCGGACCCTTTCTCCATTGTCTCCTTTTCTCCCTCCTTATATTAAAAACCAGCCCAGACTGGCTTAAGGCTATGTTTGCACTTGAGTATTTGAGAAAAACACTTCTACATCACATATAATTCTTGTGTTACATTTTTGAGGCAATATATAAAAAGTAACTTTCAGAGATGAAATAATTTGAGCCTCGATCACAAACCAAAACATCATATTTCATTATTATCAAGTGCTTCTGTTCAGAGTAGCTAACTAGTGCCCTTGTAGATATATAGTCACTCTCTCTGTCTCTTGAGATAAAGCTGTACCATTAGTGTCACACTGTGTTGCTCAGCGCTTCCTATCAGCAAATGGAAATGAGCTACAGAAAGTCTGAATGGTATGGGGGGAAAAGTTGAGTGTAGCAGGACTGAGGGCCTCAGAATTGGAGGGAATGAAGATGACGGAACCTATAATCAAACCACAACACAAAAACCATGTGTACTAACATCAAAGCAAAGACACTGTGGTGTGAATTCTAATATTGGCCTGATTCAAGGGCTGAATTGATGAATTGTTGATGATCACGCTTAAGACAAAAGCATGGGGAAGGGGACACTGGGTGGGCAGGAAATGTGATTAAGCAACAGGCGGGTTATCAGGTGGTTTGAGGTCAGGGGTCAGAGGTGAACAAAAGCTTTGTAAGCCCCACACAGAGCAAGGCAGAGGCCCCTGGATGCACTAAGTGACGCCATGAGAGCTGTCTGGTGGTCAAACAGCTTCTGAAACCTCTCCCGCCACACATTTCTAACATCTGACTACATGCAGCTCTATTGGACAACGTCTATAATTTTCCAAAACTGACTAAATATATTACTTCTTTACCACAGTAACTAATAGTCTGCAATGTATTGCTTTACCAACAGAAGACAACATAGTGCAATTCATTCCATTTCTATTGATTTACCTGAATGTGACCAATTTTTCACTCTACCTTGTAATGTCTTATTTCTTTGTTGAAAACATGTTCATAGAGCACATGGTCCAATGCCATTATTAGATAATGTAACATATTATCTAAACCCGCAGGGCGTTTTATTTTAATACTATAATGTAACATCTGTTTATCCAGTCTTACTATTTTTACATTTGTCCTCCAGACATGTCACTCTCACTCTTCTTTCAATTCCAGCCAAACATTGTATAAAAAATACTCTATTATACCAAGTGTCTTTGGGAAACAGCTATCCCAACACCTGCAGAACAACAGTATTTAAAGGCTTTCACTGCACCAGGCCTGTCATCTATTCCCTTTTGCGGCTTTACTGGATCAAAGGAAAGCTGTAGCTGTGGTATAGTAAGAAAGTCTTTGTTAGCTACAATCATGTACTGTGAGCACACATGCAAACAAGAAAATGTATGCACGCATGCGTACACTTAAAGATGAGATGACATCAGGGTATAATAGATTATGCCGGTCTAAGAACGGACATTTTAGTTTCTACACAGAATTTGATGATATATGCAAAGCGGATTCAAGTGCAAACACTTAAAGACTTGTTGAATTTTAACAAGGCCGGAGAGACAGCAATCTCCATCCTCATCAGGTGGTAGACAGTTTGAGAGTGTGCTGGAGTGGGCATGAGCCTGAGACCCAATTAATGACATATGTGTGCATCTCTGAATATGGCAGATTACTAATCAGTGCTTAGAGACAAAGGCCATATGTGTGCCAGTCTGTGCATCTCCCCCGCATATCTCCCACGTACTCCCCTCTACGTCTGCATAACCCTATCAGCAAGAATGTCAGGATTGTCGTGTCAGCAGCGGTGACATCATGGCAGCCCATCAGAAGCAAAAACAAGGCCTCAGCACCAGTTTCCTCTTGGTTACATCAGCCATGTGGATAACAGGCTACGGATCAATGACACCCACTCCATCCTTGCTTCCTGTTAACACACAAGCTTTTGAAAATATTCTCTGTAAATCTCACAAGCCCTGCTGAGTAACCTCACAAAACATGGGCCTGAGGTCAAACGCCTGACATGACTAGCTTGATTGTTTAGCAACCAGGATGTGACCAGAGGGCAGGAAACAGGGTGAAGAAATTATACATAGAAAATACTTAAAATCAATCCTTTTTTTCTTTTAGCAACTTGTATGAAAAAACTTTATTAAAAACAGTCATTTCTGCCACTGACAAGCCCCCCTTTCATGTGTTACTTGAATATGCAAGGGAGGGTCAAGTGTCAGCAAACAGATGCTACTGTGTGTTGTATCTATGCGTGTGTGTACATGTAGAGGATCCTCCAGGTCATCAGATAAAGTGCACCTGAGGGAGGGGTGGGGAGCCCGTTTTCAGTGTTGCCACAGTAACCGAATACACAGGCGACCACCTGGCTGATGGAGCCCAAGCAGGTGACCTGAGAGGGCACCCCTTCAAGACAGTTATCAAACCAGAAAATTCACACAAAGTGGCTCTACTCCCAAACACAACCTATATTGTGTTAGCGACATAAAAGGCCAAGCAGTGCAGAAAGCCCACAGCTGTTGAATCTTTCATAGAACATAAAAAACTCAGTCTACTGAACATCTCCTACTTCAGCAAGGAAGTAAATTTTAACCTGTCCCTTTTATTAGCCTACCTTTACATGGTTTTTGAATTAGTTTATCCTGTTAGATGTGTAGAACTCCTACTCAACTCAATCATCCACACTTTGTTTTGATATTATACAGTAACAAATGTATGGAGTGTGTCCTAAATGCACAAAGTTTTTTTTCAGCATCATTGGTTTCATATCCCCTGGTATAATTTCATAGTGATGCACTGCTAAAGACTCCTTTCCCTGGAATGTAAATAGATGTTATTCGGAATAAAATCAGTGAAAAAGTAAGAGAATATAAGAAAGAAAATAAGTCATGGTGTATGTCTTTAAACACTCACTTTTACCACATTCACAAACAAGTTCAGTCATGAATTCAACCGGAAAAGAAACATAAAGTGGAAAATAAAAGCAACAAGGACATTTAAGTTCCTCACCTCTAATGGACTCTGTGACAGCCTGCCTGCTGAAAAAGGAGAAGAGGTAGAGGAGGAAGACAACCCTGACCCGGTCTGTGTGTTGTCGTGCCCACGGGCTACCTGATCCAGCGCAGCCTGTGGAAGAGACGGAGCGGCAGAGAGGCAGGCTCAGAGCTATGCAGAGGGGGGAGGGGGGGGGGGGGCAGCTGCAGAGAAAAGTGAAGTGGTGCCGCCATTCCCCGTTACCCTGGAAACCAACGCGCTTTCAAAGAAATTGGCCAATCGCAAACACCAGCAATTGTGTTCAGACAAAAAGTCACATGACTGCCCACACACCACTCCCTATGCTCGGACTGAGAGGAGAAGGGGAAAAAAAAGAAGTATGGTGTTTTGAGTGTGTGGGTGCATAGGTGGGGGGTTAAAAGTGTAAGAGTAAAAAAAAAAAAAAAAAAAAAACCAACTAAAAAAAAAAACACAGCACCAAAAACAACAAAGATAAAATGATGAGAAAAGAGGAAAAACATTTGATGATAAGGTGGTAAAGTTGACTCACCCAGTGGAAGTGGACATGTGGGAAACAGGTCAAGATTGATACAAACAAGAAGGAACAAACTATTTCCACCTTATCTTCCTCACAGGCCCATCCTCACTGTGGAGTTCTACTGAACAGGTTGGCAGCAGCCTATTTCTGTCTGCTAAGAGGAACAATGCTGAGAAGCACAGTGTGACACTAATGGTACAGCTTTATCTCCCGCTGACACACCCAAACATTACCTATCAACTTCAGTATTGGGTTATTTATATACTTTGCTAACAAAACAGTTCCTTCCCACAACTGAGATGAATTCATCTGAATTACTCACGTCAGTTCATCCAAAAACCCTGATTAAGATTTACCCTAAAAGCTGTCAGAATTTTCACTTTTTAAATTCAGCTTAGGTGGCAGCTTTTCCCAATGGTAAAAACTTTTTTACACATAGAAAAGCTGTATTTTTGAGGTAGATATTTCCAAATATAGCGGAGTTTGAAAATATCTGCTGTATTGAATGATGTTAATTATGGATTACACACAATGAAAAACATCATATCATCTGTAGACAGCTCTTTTCAGGTCAATCTTTTTCCAGTTGACCATTGCTGACCACTAATTTGCAGTTTCCTGTTATGTCAAAACAATGTGACAAAAACAAAACTAATTTGTAACATCATTGTTCCCAAACTTAAAGTTACTCGTGGTTCTATTTACAAGAGCCTTAGCACTTGGCATCAGTCTCCTAGATAATGCATGCACATGAAAAATACATTTCCTGTAAACATGTCAGGATTGTAAACTAAATTACAGCATCAGTTTCGAGTATACCTAACCTCCCTATGCAATGTGGAGATGATTCCATTTATATGGGCTTTTACTCAGACTGCAATCACACATCTATCACTTTCAATGCACTGTACACTTAAACATAATCGTCTTCCATGTAACACATCGCCTCAGTGCTGGTAAATTACCCTACTTCAGCTGCAGCAGGCAGGGCCCACTCTCAGAAAAGCATTTACGAAGTAAAAAAGGCCCAATTACTTCTCGTATCGTCCAAATGTGACAGGACATCTGATAAGTCACAGCAACAGAAGGTGACAAAGCCGGTGCAATCGAACACATGGGCAGCACTGACAAGTCTAAGCCTCCACCACTGATTCTTTTCAGAAATGATAATGGAGACGAGTACCTGAGGATTAACTATCCTGTATCTGATTGTCAATAGACAGAAGACACATTATATCTTAAGGCTTACTACACATTCTTGAGATACTCGTGTAGATGAAATATGAGGTCTGAAGATTAGGTTCAAATCATACAATTTCCAGCTTTAGGGTTTCAGAACAATACCCTACACATGATTTCACTTGCCTTTCTAGTCTGCTTAAAGCAACCTACTGTGCAATATTTGTCAAAACGTCAAAAACATACTGTGGCTTTTAACAGATATAAATATGATAGATCATTACCAACATCTGTTGCTTGTGAAGTGATGAAAATAAGTTAAAAGCTGCACAGTATCCAGCTCCTGCTAATCTGATCTGTAGTGGATCAGGATTATCCCACTGTTCATGAGAGCCCATATATTAGCATAATGGCTGAGGGGTAGAGAGAGAAAGGTGTGTGTGTGTGTTGGGGGGGTGATGTGAATATTTAGTGTCCGGAAGATGAAGATCGGGTGTGTACATCTGTTTGCGTTTCGGTGTGTGCACATGTGCATTCGTCAGCTGTTTGTGTTCTGTAGTATCAAGCAGCTGGACACATGAGTCACCGCAGAAGGATTTCATAGTGTGGTGGGGGAAAAGGTCAACAACTAAACCTACCCTCAACTTTCTATATGATGATCAAAAGATAACTGAAAGACCTAAAGAAAAACTAATGTAGAGCAGTCTCCTTCCTGAATCTCATTCTCAAACAGATATCACAAGAGTCATTTAAAGGAATAAGACACTCAAGCATGAAATTAAGTCAGTCTCGGTCACCCCCAGAGTTAGAACAGTGAAAAAAAGAATGATTAAAATCCGTTCAGGCATTGTCCTGCTTTGGGAGCAGCGCTTTTAGCTTTAGCTTAGCACAGTCGCTGTAAACCAAGGGTGTCAGTTAGCATGTCCTCCAAAAAAAAGTGACCCAGACATTTACATTTTTTTCTAAATATATCTTGGGAGCCGTGTGTTCAGAGCCAGTACAAATCATAATGGAAAATCAAACGAGGCTATTACCTGGGCAGATATTTACTTGGAACTATATTTGGCTTCATTACAGGCAGAGCACCGCTAGATAGGTGCAAAGTTCTCACGCTTTTACTGTCTATGGCAGCACCACGCCAGTGTATTTACGGAAGCTGGGGGTTTTCAAGTGCTATGTGAGAACTTTGCATCTATCTAGCAGTGCTTTGCCTGTGATGAAGCCAAATATATTTCCAAGTAAATATTTGCCCAGGTAATAGCCTCGTTTGATTTTGCATTATGATTTGTACTCGTTCTGAACACACGGCTCCAAGATATACTTAGAAAAAAAATGTAGATGTCTCAGTCACTTTTTTGGAAGACATGCTAACTGACATCCTTGATTTACAGCAACTGTGCTAAGCTAAAGCTAAAAGCACTGCTCCCAAAGCAGAACAATGCCTAGATGGATTTTAACTGGGTTTTTTTTTCCCCCACTGTTCTAATTCTGGGGGTGATTGAGACCAACTTAATTTCATGTTTGGGTGTCTTATTCCTTTAAGAACAAAACTGAAAGAGTACTTCAACTGCAAAATCAACATAGCTCCTATTTACAAAAACATGAATAAAGTGTGAATAAAGCATAAAGTGCCACCAAATGCTTTAACCAAGTTAAACTTTTGCCGTGTGAGCCCTCAGATGCAGATTTTTTACTGATAAATAGGTAATGAGGTGAGAAATATAAAGAAAAAGGAAGAAAACATTATACAATCTAAAAGAGGAAGTGTTATAAAGAAGTATAAAAATCACAGGAGGAAGTAACAAACAAGAGGTAGGTACTAAACATATGATAAGAACAAAGAAACAAACAAAAGGCAGAGATAAACACATCTATACCCCCTGTTAGACCTGGAATTCAACATATATTATTGTATGTTTCTTTTGTGTTTATGTGGATCAATACAGAGGAAACAAATACATGTGTTTAATGTGCAAATTATGGATATATTAGACTAAAACAATTACATGAAGACATACTTGTAATGTAGCCTACTTTTTACATCCTGAGGTTTAGCTTTGTGTATAAACTGCTTCATATCTCCCGCTCCCATAAAAGAGTCACCAGAATTAACTCAACTCGGCTGTCAGTTCTCATCCTTTGTTTGAAGACGCATCCATTAACACATAAATCATATTTTATTACAGAGTGAATGCAAGTGTTTTTCTGCCATTGGCTACTAGTTCCAACAGCAAGCAAAGCAAACTTGCTGCTGAAAACATAAATATTATCTTTATTGTACAGCCAAATAAAGGTGAGATTTATGTTCTCGGTACATGTTGTGTATAAAGATGGATGCAGTGATGCTACTTCCTCCCAGTGGGTAAAAATGAAACCAAAATCTTGTATTCACTAGTGCTGCCTTATTGGCTGTGTGATAGCAGTTTGGGGTCAGGGTCTGCCTTGTAGAGATGTTGGTAGATTGTAATCCATCACCATGGAGAGATCAAGGCATCCATCTCACAGTGGAAAAGGTTTATAAGGATAAAAAAAAAAAAAAAGAGTTGCATTGTTTTTGCTATTTTCACAGAAGAGTAAATGTGCACAGAAAAAAATGGAAACACCTTTATGAATAAATTCAAATGTTACCAACATTTAACACAGATAACTAATCAGGTGACTTTTCAGCTGTTTACTGCACCTTCCAAGATATTCCAAAAACCAAGAAAACATAGCTGGTAATGCAACACGTAATGTGGACGCTTGAGGAAAGAAGATCATGCCTCTGTCTCGTCCGAGAAATAAGATACCACAGCCATTTTAGATGGAAAATAGCAGCACAATGCACCACTTCTTCTACACTATTTATTACAAACATATTCAGTACAGCCTACAGTATCATCTACTGGCAACACCACAAAGCCTAGGGGTGTCGAACTCATTTATTAAACAAATTTCTTAACAAAAATATGCACAATTTTAACTATATTATTAAATTACACCTTACAGATCATAGTGGATGTAAAAAAAAAAAAAAAAAAAAAGACAAAATAGGCAGTAACAGGAAGTTTGTAACTAAAATGACTTTGACAACCTTGACTGTTAATGTGTTAGGTGTAATTTTTGTACTTAAATTCATCCCACAGGCCACACTGGAATCCCTGGCAGGCAGATTTTGGCACATGAGCTGTATGTTTGACACCTCTGGCCTAGATAATTCACTCCAAATAACTTTATAGAAATGCAAGTAATTCACGTGTTCATTTTTGATATCATTTCCCACAACAAAGCCATTATGACTTCGCTTTTTAAGAGTCTCAGTTTTAATGGTTCTAAATGTCTGTGTTCTGTGTTGTATTAATAAGAATTTATGTATGCATGTATGTAGTTATTTATTTACTTTTCTGGTATGTCAGTATGGGTGTGTGTGTGTGTATGTGAGGATGATAAGTGAGGTTAATTATTTACAAAAGAGCCAAGGGACTTCACTTTTCATATATTATGCTGATAGGAAGCTAAAGGATAGACTGTTATGTGGAGAAGGGGTGGGATTAAATAGTTTTCACGTCTTCCCACTCTTTTTCAAATGTGCAAATGAAGTCATACTTTGTTCTCATATATATGTATGGTTTTTTCCCATGATTTCTTCCTATCTGTTTTATTTTTAAGAATTATGTAAGATTACTTTTGTTTTGTTGCATATTTGAAATAAACTTAACCATTAAAAAAAAAAAGTGATTTACTATTTGCAAACTTAGGCCAAATAGTTCCTCTAAACCCAGTATATTCTAATAATCCGATTTCCCTACATAAAACATTGTGAGGGAAAAAATACTTAAAATCACATTCCGTTAGTTTGGTTCACCAACCATTGCCTAACAGTGTTGCTTTAAATTCATTTGCATAATTTGTGTGCTTTCCTAACACATAATACACATTAGCAGAATTATGAGTACAACTTTTTGTTTGTCTTGAACTTCGTGGGAATTAAAAGAAGCGATTAATCCCTAAATACTGAAGAAGAAGAAAACACACAAAACAAAACAAACAAACAAAAAAAAAACAATCGGGACACACTTTTCACGCTGCCTACTAACCTGCTGAAGTTTGCACAAAGTTGGCTTAAGTTTGCACAAATTCGACATAAAGCAGTTAAGCAATTATTAGTTTAATCTTTTTACTGTCTTATTGTGTTGACTGTTTAGTAACCTACATCCACCACGTCACTGAAAGCGACAGTGTGTCCAAAATACCCTAACTTTTTCCCCACTGTTCCGCTGCGTCAGTCTGAAACTTTAACCGTCATGAACCTGCAGGTGCACCGCGAGACCACACTTGTTGCATCTCCAAGGCTCAAAACACATATTTAGTGTTTGTTAGTACGTTCAGGAATATAAAACAGACATCGCAACTTACAAAATACAGCGCTCAGTCGGATTCTTCACAGCGGGCAGCCGAATGCCTCATCCTCTAGCCTTCATCGTCTAAAGTCCACTGGAGTCAAAGCATCCCGGAAATGGAAACTGATGAACTTCCGGTCAAAAGTTTCGAAACTAGGTAGTGTATGAAAACTTTTTTTTTTTTTAATCGTTTCTAGCAGTATTACAGTGATTAATGACAACATCTATGCAGAAAGAAAGGGAGGAAAAAATACTGATATTAATGTTTGTTTGTTTGTTTGTTTTTTTAGCAGTTTATGAAGTGTACATTTTTGGCTTGAGGGTCCCTAGAGGATGAAAAAAAATGCCAGTTGTGTTTAATAGACTTATAAGAGTAACTGATATTAGATTAAAAAATGTCAAAAAAAATAAATAAGCAGTCTTCAAGTGTACCCATGTTGATTTCATTTTATTTATTGTCATGTGTTACTATATAATGGTCCTGAATGAATTGATTTGATTGGTGACCACACAAAACAGGAGTTGGGGAGTGGGTGGGTCTGGTACAGTTGCAATGGCTGAGTTTTTTGTTTGTTTGCTTGTTTGTTTTTTGGAAAAGAAAATGGAATGTATCGTTTTTGTGAATATCATGTTAATGTTTGCATCTATGCACACTATGTGTATCCATAGTATGGATAGTAATAGACATGATCTTTACTAATAGACATATCTTTACAAAGGAGAATTGTCGCATAAGTGTATGCCATAAGTTGTAATACAGCTATAATGATCACCTAATCAAAAAAAGTTTAAATGACAAAATAAGGCCTGAAAGGAGCCTATACATTAACCCTTTAAATGCTTGAATATGTTTGAATATGTAATGCCATTTGTTTCAGTAAAAACAAGCACAAAATATGAGATATTTTCCATACAATACATGGTGGAGGAATGTAGTAGTTTTTGTGTAGTGCAGGACCCTCATGGCAAATAACAATTTTAATCTCACACAAAAATACAAGTGCAATGAAATTAAAGATTTCCCTACTATTCATTAGAGATACTGAATTCTGTGCATGTGTGTGTGTGTGTGTGTTTTCATAAAAAAGCAACAACAACAGTGACATCACATATTCAATCTAGCATTTAAAGGGTTAAAATCCTGAACTATATTGAATGCTTAGTAGTTTTGAGTAGAGCTGAAGTGGTTTAAGAGATTTATGCAGATAAAAGCAGAATAAAAACATTGATTGTTTGATCATTTTGCAACAGTTTTTTGTGCATATACATTTTTGGTTCGATGGTACTTATAGGATAGTAAAGTAGAAGGATCCACAACGGTTAATAAGGTGCAGTGATAATTCAAATAAAGGAAATAGGTGTATATCTAACGTGGGGGGATGTTTATTATTTCCTCTAGTTTTATTTGATTTGCTCAAAGTGTCATTATAAGAAACACTGGGATTATTTCCAATGGCATACATAATATTTTCAGATGGGAGGTTTTTTGGCAAGACCGGCCTGACTTTATCTGATTCCAGCATGTGAAAACAATGAACAATTAGCTTGCTGCAAATGAGTTGGCAGAGAATATAGTTTACTTATCGAATGTTATGAATACATATGTGCATATAATCTTAAATGGGCCTGTGCTTAGAAGCATTACACATCAATATTCAACCACTTTATTTTTTTTACATATGATCTCATCTACAGTATCATCCAGGCAGATGATTACAAGAAGGTATGCCCGGGTGGAAAAAATGTTGAAAATATGCAACATGTAAAAGCTTGTACTTAAGGTTGTAAATGTTACTGTACTGATGTTTTCATCACATAAAACTGTCTTTTAATGTTGTCTAAACAAAAGAACAAGGAAATTGTTCACAATCAATCTCAATATTTGTAATTATGTGTCAGAAGTTGTACTGTGATATATAGATTTCTCTAAAACCACAAACACAATTCACTATTATCCATAAATGTTTCCCTAAAATGTTGAATTGTATATTTTTGTGTCACAATTGTATTCATGGTTTAACATGCATATAGTATTGGAACATTCATTTTATATATTCCCAGTTTAACAGCATTCACAGATGTACAACAAGACCTAAAAGCACAAAAAGAAAAGCCTCAGCACTGGCTTGAGGCTTTGTTCTGCTGGAATAAATTAGAAGTATATTATGAAGCTTTCATCATTTTCTAAAAACAAGCCAAGACATTGTAATCTAAAATTGATGTATGCAATATTTGTGGGCCAGAAAACAGGTTTCTGTCCCAGTCCCACAGCATTTCTTCACTTCCTCTTGAACATCAGGTAATTCCCAATGCATCCTCCTGCACATTCTTATTGAATGCACGACCTTGAAACAGAATTAGCGGGAAATACAGCATTAGCTCTGGTATATCAATCCAGCGATGAAAAAACAATGAGTCAGAGGATTTTCTTATTGCATAACTGCCATAATAACCTTTACATACAGTTTAAGGCTGCATTGTACAATCTCATTTTGTTATTAAAAAAAAAAATTCAAGTACTTTTATGTATATGTACTGAAAAAAGACTGAACTGTGAAGGATGTTCACTTAAACTAAGATATTTTAACACAGAGAAAAATGTCATCTTTAAACATTATCTGTCACAAAAAAGATACAATTCAAGTTTGTTAAGTTGTTAATAAAAAGAGAGTCATAATGATTACTGTGCTTGCCATTATTGATTACATGTCTGCATTAGGTTGTTAAGATGTCAACAGAAAATGACTTATGTTGTTACAATACTTTACAGTGAATGGAATGTTATTCCCAGCAGGATCCTGTACTCTTACATACTGTACAAACAGCTTCTCTCGGGCTTGTCTGAACTCATATTTAAGGTATTTTCCAAGTACAACGCCTGACAGCAGGTGTCAAGTCAAAACAAGAAGGATGTTTCCTATGACAATTAAATGAAAAATGCATTCCCCTTCAAAGGGTTATGTTAATGTGTGGTTTATCACAAAGCTTTGGAGTGTAACATTTACGCCCATTTTGGTAACTACAATCACAGCCTTGACACACTGGTGTAGGTTCATGAAAACTTGATGTTCAGTTCCTGGTTCTGGCAGTTTAATTGGAGACTTCTGTCAGTTGTAACTACCTACCTGACACAGTGTTAGATGTTGTCAGGATACATTTGTGTTAAATTTATGATTTTATATTTGTACATTCCATGTGTTACCGGGACAGACTGCCATTGTATATTTGTCTTGGTAATGTAACTCCTTGGTTCAGATGTCACTAAACAACTTTGTGACACAGTGGTACTTCAGTGCTATGGTGACAAAACAAGAACTGTGAAGTAAAAAAATCAAAAAACAAGGCCATCATTGTTCATCATAGGATGTGGTATTGACTAGAAAGTGGAAGAAAGCTTCTTACAGGCGACATGAGGTCCCGTGTTCTTGTCCTGACCAGCTGTGGAAATGATACCATTCGCAGTAATTACAAGACTATTCTGAGAAAAAAGGTGGACACTTTCCCATTTTCCCACCCTAAAAGAGACCTCTCCTTCCATTCCTTTCTCCTCCAATTTGTTTTAAGAAGTAATAGCTCCACTGGCGGAATGTAGTTGAAAACACCAGACAGGTAGTAACGGTGCAAACATAATCCCCAAATGAAAAATCCACGTGATAGAAAAACTGAGGGTGAGATATGTACATAGGATACATTGAGAAGTTACATAACAGCTGTTACGGTTGAGTGGCCGTCTCCACCTTAAGTATACAGATGTACAACAAGCATTCCTATTTTTTGTGTATCTCTTAATCTTTGTAGTTCATGGAAACAGTATAAACATTCTGTTTCTGTGGATAAAACTGAAAAACAGACATATATAAAGTGTCCTCAAATGAGTTTATTAACCTTCATTCATTCATTCATCTTCTATACCCGCTTTATCCTCACTAGGGTCACGGGGGTTGCATGGAGCCTATGCCAGCTATTTGTGCATCAGCAAAATCAGATGTTTCTCAGCTAAAACCACAGACCTGACAACAACAACAAAAAAAAGGAAGTTGGAGCAGTGCTTTTATAATGGTGCAAACAGACTAAGATTTGACATTAATTGATTATCAACAGAGTGAAGGGTTTATGCATTTATTAATGTTGGGTAGCTATAAAAAAGAAAGAAATAAAGATTTAAGTGGCTATCCAAATGGCAGAAAGAATAACAGTGTGACAGTTACAGGCAGTTGGAGGAATAATTACATACTGTATATGTCATGTATTTGTAATTTACTATACAAGGCCAAATACTGTGTTGTAAATGTTATTACATTTTAATATCCTGTGGTTGAACAGCCATGAAAAGGACCACAGGCATAAATCTTGAAATTTTAAGTGTTGGGTAGATTTATCCCTCTGAGTGGTTCATGTGATAAACTGATTTGACTGATTCTTTAAAAACACTGCCCTCAAGTGGTACAATATGATTATTACAGTGTAAAGATCAACAAGGCTTGAACGAGAACCCTTTTACTAAAATATTTGTCTAATATTGAAACCAAATAGGACAGGGGTGGGCAACTCCGGTCCTCGAGGGCCTGTATCCTGCATGTTTTAGATGTTCCCCTCTTCCACCACACCTGACAGACGTTATCATTCTTCTGCAGAGCTTGATGATAGGCTCATCATTGGAATCAGGTGTGCTGGAAGAGGGACATATCTAAAGCATGCAGGACACCGGCCCTCGAGGACAGGAGTTGCCCACCCCTGAAATAGGATGACAGTAACATTAAAAATATTTGTATTTTTTTGTTTTGGTCACAAAAGTTAGTCAATATTTCAACCTGAGAAATTAGAAAATGAGGCAATAATTACATCTACTGTATGTTTTATCTGGTCAAACAAACACCACAAAAACAATTCAGCAGATTTAGTGGCATAACCACATGTGAATATGAATTAGCTGCATGATATTAAGTTTCGAAATCAGCCACATTACACCAAAATACTTTCAATATCTACTGCATCTTCACCAGTACACGGGTTAAAACATGTATCAAGCCCACAGAGCAGTGTGGAAACGATGTTGGGAGTGAATTTGAGGAATTCTCTTCACCATGGCCATATTACCACAAGTTGTTTTTGTTTTTTTTAAGGGTTTGAAACAGACATCCTGTGCTGGTGTCAGTCAGGCTGTGAGCTCCCTCTGCAGGGTTGTAAAGAGTGGTGCTGGTGATGTTTCTGTAGAGCTGCCCTAGCTGTGTGAGGTCGAGTAATCAAAGGTCTTTCTTGGAGTTTGGATATTTGATGTCCTCTGACAGACTGTTCACAGGGTAAGTCCTTCACCACACTGAAACACAGGGGATATTTTTCTTAGTACAGGGTTTTTCTTAACATTATACTCAACACATGCTACTCAGTCATAAGAAAGTCACATTTTCACAAGTCACTACTTTTTTTTTTTTTTTTTTTTTTTAGAATGGACTCAGTTAAAACCATAAAGACCCAGTGCGACTTTTGTGGCCGTTCCCAAATGAAATCTCTATTTAACATTTCTTAAGTGATTTCTCATCATTTATTATAATATTATCGTCTGTATTTTGCTTTTTTTTTCAGTGTAAAGCATGTATTTTCCCATGTTTAATTCACTGATCGTACAGATGTTCATCAAAGCTCAGATTAAAGTTGAGGGTTATTATTTTAAAAAAACAAAGAAAACTGAAGGAAAATGGTCTTTTTCGGTAAAATATATCATTAATTGAACATAAACCCATTGCGTGCATCTACTGCCATTGATCCAAATCCATGGGTTTTACTGGTGAATCAATGTTGTAAAAGGTGTTTCTCTGTTCACTACGGAGCCTCTGAACATCCAAATGGGTCATATCTGATGACCACGAAAAGACAAAAAACTGTATTTTACACCAATTATTGACATGTATTGATAGGATTAGTGGATCAACAGTTATATCAGTAGGAGTTTTTGTTCGATAGTGGATGATTGGGTATTTATGGGTTAAATGAAATCCACTTATTATAAAGATCAGCAGAATTAAATCACATTTAGACAGAGTACAAATTGAATGAGTGTAAGACAGAGTCATTCTTAGTGATGCCATACCGTGAATACATCTGCCCTTCACCTGCAACACTTGCTAGAGGTGGGAGGGGTATGTGTGCAGACATGGACAGCGGTGACGCTTTGGTCTTGATAACCTGCTGGATCCTCTGTGATGGCAGGTTCTCAGCTGTTGTGGTGGTACCTGTCTCAAGAGGGCGCCTTATTCTGCTGGAGTCAGGTAAGATCTCTACATTGCTCTGGCTGAGTCGGAGCCGACGTGCCCTAATCCCCGGTGCTTTCCGATCAGTACTAACTGCTGTGCCAGGGAGAGGGGGTGAGGGGGACAGCATGGTCTCCAGGCACAGTTGAGACACGTCAGAGATTAAAGCGTCTTTGTAATTCATGTCTAAAAACGGAAACAATTTAAGCAACATCAGGTTCAGTTTAGAATTGGGATTACAAAGGGTGCAGTAGCAGTCATTACACTTAAATTATCATTATTTTTAATGTATATTCTGTTGTAGATTCATTATTATCACATAGTTATTCATTTTCTTAGTTCCTCAGCTTTTTCTAGACAAAGTTTGTTTGTTCACTGGGTATTCACCTGGGGAAAGAGAATGGAATGAGGAATCTGGTGAAGCAGTATGTTGGCTGTTGCTATGACTCTCTTCCCCATGTTCTTCATCAGAACTGTCATCTCTCATACCGTCAGAGCTTTTTTCATCCTCATCCTCCTGTTCATTATCATCCTGCTCACTATCTTCTTCCTCTTCTACGTCATTGTGATGAATAGTCAATACCTGTGGGCATTTTTCCGTCTCTATGGCTTGGAGACGCCTGAAAAACAATACAATGGAGGGATGGTATTTAGTTTGTTCCATTTGGTCTGAGCACAGGAAGCTATATTCTGGCTAAAAAGAGATGTTTGGATCCTGATGGGTAAATAGTATCAAAATGCACATGAATTACAAGATGGGAATTCAGAGATAAGATGTACATATTCTTCCTGCAAAATTGAGGTAAAATCACACTCAGTTTGTGTTTATGGTTTAACCCTATAATGTCAAATACATCATATTTGATACATGAGTTTTGAAGCCCTCTACATGACCAGTGTGATATTTTTTTTCTTGAAAAATCTGACGTATACAATTATGTATATGAAAATATATGAATAATCTACTGGGGGGGGGGGGGGGATTTGTTCACCAGAGGACTTTCCAGTGACAATGAACTTTCCAGAGACACAAGATTGTCAGGAGGCAGAAATTTGCCAGTTTTGAAAAGGAATTAGCAATTTGTTAGACATGTTTGTGTTACATAATGTTTTTGTTTGTTCAAAAATAATATTTGAGCGTTGAGACCCGAAGTATCAAATATGATACAAACTTGAAACTTATATATGGAAATTGATATTTGAAAAAAACATTTCTGGGTCATTTAGAAGGATAAAAAAAAAATGCTCCAGTTTCAAAGATTTGAAATTTTCTGTCAATGGTTCAGGTTTCACAGGGTTAAGACTTGAGTCAAATACCAACCCAATCAGAGTGGTGGAATCTAACACTTGACATTTATAAAATGGAACAGATGACAGCATTTGTAAAGCAAAAACAAGACCAGTTTCTAACATGTTGGGAAAAATGGGCTGTGTTTATAAAAAGTAAGAAGCCCGATTTACTTTTGAGTTAGAACATTTATAGGCGGTGTACTGGTCACTCCCTAAAGTGCTTTAATGTTCTTACAATCGCTTCCTTTTACCCTTTTTTTTGGTTTTCATTTGTTTTGTTGTTTTTTGTTGTTTTTGATGGGAAAATGTTTCTTAAAAAGAGACCAATACTATGCACATGTTGACACAAGTGAATTTTACCCATCAATGAAAACTGTTAAATCTGATAAATAAAGAATTATTTAAAAAAACAAACAAACAAACAAACAAACACTTGAGTCAAAAGGAACAATGAGAGAACACATAAGGAGTAAGTACTTGCTGTGCTGGTCCCTCCAAGCTCTGAGTTCAGCAAACACATCACAACGCTCTCCCACATCAGGTTCCTCAAGGTCGTATGTGTGTTCTGGTACATGAATAGGCAGGTCACGGGGTGTAAAGGTAGACATGGTAGGCGCAGTCTATGAGACAGGACATACTGAGCATGAGGGGAAGGAGAGGCTGTAAGGTAGCATTAAAGAACAAAGACCTCGGAGATGATTGCGTCAGTGATGGATAGATGTGTAGACGGTGCAAATACAAGGGGGCAGAGTGAACAAGAAGGGAAGGTAAGACGAAGATAGAGAGTGACAGCAGCGGTGTGTATGCTGGTATGACAGATCACATGGTGTTGGTGGTGAGAGCCCCATCTGTTAAGTCCCTCTGACACTGCGGTAGCCTTTACACATCTCCATCACCTTTATCCTTCTACCACTGCTCCTGTCCTCTCCGATTTCCGCCCTCCTGATAATAATTAGTCCATTCTTTTTATACTAACATGACATCAAAGAGATACGCTGGTTATACTAGACAGCCATAAAGGCCTGCCAAAGCCCATATCACTCAAAGTTTCTTTTAATTCATGCAACAGACTATAGGAAACAATTTGTAACTGGTGAATTGTGCAGGTCAGTTTGCTATTTCATGAACGCTAACTTTTAATATATCTTCTCATACCCTCAATTTTTCTCGCATTGCTCGAATAGCTTGGACAGGATTTCCACAGAACAGGATCTTACCAGCTCCTTAAAAAGAAACACATGACAAAAGATTAAGTATGCTAACACACAATAAAGTCCTCTTGGTGTCACTGTTGAATAAAGGATGCTGCTGAGAATACTTTTGTCACAACAATAGGGTGGAGTTACCACAAAAAAGCAAAACATGTCACACTATGTTGTTACTGAAGTAGGTTCTGTGATTACTTTAGTTATTAAACAAAGCAACAACAACAGGGACAAGCTCCCAACCATGTGTCAGTGTGCTGGTATCTCCATCCAGTGCTGCTATGTCAGAGTTTGCAGAACCAGGTCTGGACCCAGGAGGGGAGAAAATTCCAACCCTGTTTGCTGACATGGGTCTAGAGCCAGTATGGGGTCTGGAGCTGACTGATGAGAGGGGTCGGACACAGGAGAGCCTAGAAGTAGGGCGTCTGGCTGAAGACGGTCTGCTAAAAGGATACGCTGTTTCCCCTATAAAGACAAAAGTGAGCGCCCATAAGAAGCCCAGTTATAATGTACTGGTCTGTGTTGTTCAGCTCAAAATAACATGTACAGATACAGACAGTCTTCTGTAGCAGCCTGAAAGGAGTTGCAGTCAATGATGGAGTTTCGGAGAATGGCCCAGTCTTCTCCCTTGGTGGTACTGCTGCTCAGCCCGTCCTCCTCCACCCTTGTATTGTCTAGGTAACGCAGCTGAGGGACCAACTCCCTCACTGCAGCTCGATAACTATAGTCTGCCGTCTGGGAAGGAGGAAGAAAACAGATGAAAGAGAGACACAGTGAGAAAGGGAGTGTTCAGCCAGATTGTAGCAAAAGGAAAAGAAGCAATGAAAGCGTGTACTACACTATGACTGTAAACTCTTTCACTTCACACTCCTACTCAGCAAAGCATGAAAAACTCTCTTTCAGCTGTCAGGTTTCATACTTTGACAGAGGGAAAGTTACTAGAGTCAGAGTAATTCATGAAAGGCTAATTACTCCTTACACTAATGCTTCAGGTAATTAAATAAAATAACCTATTGTATTGGCATACTGTACATATTCTTATCCACTTTAATTGTTGTCTATCCGTTAGTTAAGTTTGTCTAATTCCTGAAAAAAGTTATATTTATTCATTCATTCATTCATTCATCTTCTATACCTGCTTTATCCTCACTAGGGTCACGGGGGTCGCATGGAGCCTATCC
>JAQQZY010000024.1:8941456-8959900 GCA_030068375.1 Ostorhinchus rueppellii | reverse complement strand
TGGAGCCTATCCCAGCTACTTAAGGGCGAAGGTGGGGTACACCCTGGACAAGTCGCCAGTTCATCGCAGGGCTGACAAGTTATATTATGTTAAGTTATAAGTTATAAAATAATATTTATGTTTCCCTAAATTTGCCTATTTATCTTTTTAATAAAGTGTTAGTGGTTCTCAACAGTCATCAACACTTGCCACACAAAAGTGGGGTAAATGGTGCTTAATTATGATTTCAATAAGATAATAAATGTTAAAATAAAGTATATTTTGCACTTAATCATGATGATGACTAGCAGAAGTTGCAGAATCAAATGTCTCAACATGAAGACATAACACATAAAACAGTGAGGGTTAAGAAATAGTGCTACTAAAATCTCCAAAGTACTTTGCAGTGAGGTCTGGTATATAATCTGTGCTGAGAAAGAGACCGGAGAGAGGGAGCGAAAGTGAAGTAAATCACTGAGCTACAGAGCAATCAAATTAGAGTTGGGCTCTCCTGCCCCACACCAAACCACACAGATGCAATGAATGAAAAAGAGAGAAGGGCTGGCCAGGAGGAAGCGAAAGAGAAAAGACGAGTAGAAGAAGGGCCGTGTGACAGGAAGTGAGTGGATGTGTATGTGTGTGCGTGTCTGTGTGTGAGCAAGACTGATAGTTTGGCAAGAGAGCAAACCAACCACCCTTCAGTCACTACAAAGCACAGGCCTAATGCATATTCAGCTCAGCATCTTCCCTCATTGCCCTAGTTTCCTAATTAATGCTCTGCTGGTGGGTGTAAATAAACACATTCACAGCGGCCCAAAAAACTCATAGAACACTGTGTCGTGAATCAGCTGAAGGTGGAAATGCAGTATATACTCAGTGAATGGAGCACTGGAGAGCTGCCTCATACATGGAACATTTACATGAATTGAACCATGTCATATGTAGGTTGTGTCATGATATCTACCGGAAAGGTGTCCATTAGTTATGTTACTGTTTGATGATCCCATTATCATCTGCTCTCCTTTAGTCCTGTCTTGTATGCTGAAGACCCAGATGCGGAGCGGTGAAATCACAAAGATACTTTCATGTCTACCTGCTGATGCTAATTACATTCTGGTCATTATCTGACAAAGCCATGAGGGCTGCCAGTCTGCTAAGCACAACAAAGACAGCCAACAGTAGAACAACTCTTACATATAAACTGAAGGTTACATAAGGTTCTTTAACATCCATTAAACTAAACACTTGCTTTTCAAATTCACACATACCGGCTACCTGCTAAACCTTTATCGTCCTTCAGTTATCTATGTGATCATTTCCAGGTTGTTATCTACGTTTTGTGGTTGGTTTATGTGGCGCTGACCAAGTTTTCTATTGTTGTGCAGTATGTTGATCTGGATAAGAGGATCTGCTGACTGTAAATTAGTCATTCATAGAAAATCAGTGTTCATCAAATGTTCTGTTTTCATATCTTATTTGGAAGGTGGTATAATCTGCAACAGCAGATATCTGTTCGGCCATTCTTAAGGTCTCGAACAAACAACTATGAAAAAGAGCAAAAGATAAGTCTGGTAAATGAGAGCGAACATATGTTGCTGAACATGACTTGAGGGTATTTTTCCCTACCTGTAGGGCAGAGGGGTTTGGATACACAGACATAGGGTTTCCCTCCAGGGTAAGTGTGTGGAGCTTACTACACAACCCCAGATATTGAACCTGGACCAGGTCACTGACATTGTTTCCTTCGAGATCTAAGAGTTGCAGATTCTCCAACATACTAATCTGACTCAGATCTGACACATTATTATAGGCTGCATACAACTCCTGAAACAGAGAAAGGATGTATTTGTAAGAAGATAGACAGCAAAATGTGAGAAAAAAATTATTACACATTTAGTGAACAGTCACGTGTACATAAATACAATGCATATTGATATACTACATTAGAATTTAGCACTCTAGGGGAATAAGAAATTTGGCTTCTAACTGAGTTTTGTTCAATTGTTTCTTAGATGTAGTAGAAAGCAGTTGGTTGTACCCTCAGAGATGACATCGTAGAAATGCCATCTAGGTCTTCTAAGCAGCACTGAGACACTGACAGCACCTGTAGGTGGGAAAGGGTGGTCCCAAGGTCTCTAAGGATGCAAAACAAAACAACTTAGAGTGAAAAAAATGGGGATACATGCACCATGAATCACTGGAAAGGATCTCCAGTCCCCTGGCCACTGAATTTGGTTGTTCATTCATTTCTCATCCCAAATATGCAGGCTTCTTTCCACTTGTCTCTAAAGCATACCGTTGTTCAGATTCTTCCAGCAGAGTTTGAGTTACTCTATCTACAACCCTGTAACACCCTCTCCACTACAGCTCCCACATCCCAGAGCAGGAAATGCTATCAGAGGCAGTTCACATCCGGCTGGCTCTGCTCTGTTACTTTTAGGGTGGAGTAGACAGCTCCCTATCTGTCTGTTTGTCCTCTCATATTCCTCTGCAGTTTCTTAGGTAACACTTCCCTGTATCTCCTGATGTAAGTATAATTTACAGTGTGTGTCCCATCCTGGCAATTTATGAACTAATTCTGATGACACAGCTGTGGTTTCAATCAAACTGATGTCTGTGTTGTATCTGTTTCCTGTCTTTTTCTAGGATAATCCAGGTGGACAAATGTGATGGCTAATATGCCACAAATCCCTGTTTGATACTTTTTCTGCATCTACACATCAATCTCTCGGACAGCACAGAGCAACCAATTTTTTGTTTGGTTTACAAGCAGCAACACGACTCTACACTTGGGATTCCAGAAATTTAACTTGGCACCTATATAAAACTGCAGGCCTTGCAGACGCCCATATATTATTTTGATTTTCAGTCCAAAAACAGTCAAGCCAGGAATATCAGTCAATTGCACATTTCATTAGAGCTTAACTGTCTGGTAAATTTCCAGGCCTTTCAATTTCTATGAAAGATTGGCTTTTATAATTTGCTTGCTCAAGACTACATCATCATGACCACTGTTATTTTCTCAGACTTTTTAGCACTCCCCCCAAAGCAACAGAAGACATTTTACACAGTCTGAATAGTTCTCCTCATTATTTGTACACTGATCTTTGTGTTTTTAAAATCACTGGTTTGCCTCTGTAATAACTTCTCTGACTTGTCGCTAAAGTATGTCTTCTAGAAAGCTACGTAGGAATTTTCATGGGTCCTTTAATGCTTTGGATCAAGTAATTCACTTAATGGAAACACCTGAACTTGCTTGCTATTTTTGAATGAAATAGGCTGTGGCACTACAAATAACAAAAAAAAAACTATTCTGAATTTTTGTTATATCTCATGTTCACTGTCAATAGTTCATGATATGTGTGTGTATGATTCCAGAAACATGTTACTTAAAAGAGAAAACAAAAGTGTGATCATATTAAAATACGATGTCTATTATGTCTCTTACACTTACCTTATTGACAGTATAATGCTGTTGTTCATTTTGAGCTGCACCAAATTGGGCAAGTAGTTGCCTGTACAATAAACAGATCAACAAAGCAATGTCACATCCTGATGATTTCATTTGGTTTAATCTCACTTTGAAACTCCTCATGTGCTTAACTTTTGTAATGAGAAATGAATGAATGAGCCTAATGTGTGAGAAGTCTAGATATGACTCATACATGCACATACAAAGCTCTTTCATGCTTGAACTTGTGGTGCAATCTAGGATGTTTTTGAGGACAAAGGTGAGTACAATCAAGATGTTCTTCCACTATTATCATCTTCGTCATCTTTGTTGGCACATGTGCAGGGAAATCTTGTACAATTATGCTACATTTTGCTTGCAATGTCTTGATTCGGCCCTTATCGTTTTTCTGGTTTAATGAGTCTCTGTATTATTTTTATGGAAAGCTGTTATGTACACACAAAAAAGTTACGTTTTGTTAATCCCCCTATAACTTTGATTATGGCCCACATTCAGTGTAGCATTATGTTTATAAACTTGTGTAATTTCACAACATTTATTTACATTCAGAGTTGCCTCTTTTTTTCTTTTTTTTTTTTTTGCCAAGGTCTTCAGTTGATTATTGGAGACTCAGATGTACTCGGATGCTGTGTAGTTTTCTCCAGTACATCACAAAATATCTCAACAGGGTTAAGGTCTGGAGTCTATGGCAACCAATCCATGTGTGAAAATGATGTATCATGTACCCTGAACCACTCTTTCACAATTTGAGGCTGATTAATCCTGGTATTGTCATCTTAGAATACACCCGTCTCATCAAGGAAGACAAATGTCCACTGATTCAAAAATCTCGTCCTTCGCTCAGTCAGTCAGCCCACCTCACTTTTGGACACTTAACGGTGCTGAATCTAGACCTGAGCAACTGAAACAACTGCAGATTGTAACACTGCCCCCACAGGCTTATGCTGTGGGCACTAGGCATGATGGGACCATCACTTAATCAGTCTCTCCTCACCCTGATATGCCAGTCACTCAGGAAACTCACTCTAACTTTTTTCCATTACTCAAAAGTCCAATCTTTATTTTTTCTTGCAAACTGAAACCAATTTTTACTATTAACCTCATGGATAGGTGGTTTTCTTACAGCTGCACAGTTAAGCCAGTTCCCTTGAGTTTGTTTTATATTGTGTGTATGGATATTTGTCACCATTAAACATGGCCATGAATTCTACTTCTCTACAAGACATGTCTTCCAACATACTGTAGTTGTTTGAGAAATACAAAGCTGCTCACTGCATCAGTTAAGGTTAAATAATTTGCTTGCTTAAATCCAAATGGTGACTTTATTTTCCATACTGTGTATTATATCATTGTTATATCAGTTTTTCAGCTTTAGAGTTCAGATAGACTTCATGATTACAATGCATCTGTATATATTAGCATATATGTACTTATACCCATGCAAGAAGACTATGATTTAAACTTGTAAATACCTCAAATGAGTGTTTTATTTCTCTTACCAAAATTTCCTAGTGTGTTTTCTTGGGTATCTATGCAGAGCTCCAGCGTAGTCATCTGAGAAAGTTCTTTAGACCCAAACAACAATTCCTGTGGAGGACAGAAACTAACTAACTATGGACAATGCAACAGATGTACCATTACAGACTTGAAAACTACATTTTTAACCCATGAAGACCCAGGGCTACTTTTTTGGCAGTTCCTAAATTAATTTTCCTCTCTGTTTAACCTTTCTTGAGTGATTTTACACTATTTATTATTTATTTATAATCATTCTTTGTATTTAGCATTTTTCACTTAAAATCATGTATTTTCCTAGATCTAGTTTCCTATATTTAACTTAAACATTCATGAAAACACAGAGTTACTTCAAAGATTATAGCATCAAAATAAAGCAAACTGCAAAAAAGTTACTTATTCCACAAAAATATCATTAACTGAACATAAACCAAGTGTCTCTATCCACTGCCATTGGTCCAGCTCCATGGGTTTGTACTGGTGAATCAGTGTTGTAGAAGATGACGGTGTTTCCATGTTCACTACGGAGCCTTTGAATGTCCAAATGGGTCATTTCTGATGACCATGAAAAGATGAAAAACTGTATTTTACTCCAATTATTTACATGTATTTATAGGATTCCTGGATCAACAGATATTAAACAGTTGAGATCAGTAGATGCTTTTGGTCACCAGAGGATGCTTGGGTCTTTATGGGTTAAAATATTTTGTGCCTTTTTGGTTCCTTGTAATCTATCCACAAGTCAGTGATCTTCATCACTCAAATAAACAGTGGAAATAGAAAAAAAATATTATACTGTAAACATAACATAAGGTCACACACCTCAGTTGTGAAAATAGTGGTTAATCTAATAGAATGGCCAGCTCATAATGTGCATACTTTGGATTCACAACATGAAACTGACAACAGCTTTGGAGAATAATAAATACTAACGCAAGCACCTCTGCAGACTTACCAGCTTTTCTGGAGAGAGGTAAAGCTCTACTGCTGTTTCAGAACCTTCTCTGGACTTCGGAGCAGGAGTTGGATTAATGTGATCTGATCGACTCAGCTCAGTCACCAGGACCCGAGCTGTACCAGGACGGGAATCCTGGGGAAAAGACCCCTGACAGCAACTCATATCTTGAGGCTGCCTAAAAAGAATGATATTAAAATAGAACAGTGAACAGCCAGGGCTACAAAGTAGCTAGCTAAAAGTTAGCTATATCATCAGGCTCAAACACCAAACTTGCAAACTAGCCTGTCTCGTTAGGTTAACTGTTAATAAAATACGGGAGACAAATAATTAATATTTTACTCCTGAGTGTAATCCTGAGTGTACTTTTACCTTGAAAACACAGCGCAGAAAACTAAGGGTTAAAACGAAAACCGAGACATTTTACTGAATATTGCACTTTACTTGACGCACAACCAAAAGTTTGGTTGGCAACCAAAGACAACTTCCTGGATACGGAGCTGAGCGACCCATAGCTTCCTGGGATATGTAGTGAATTTTGTAACAGATTTCTTGGCTTTAGGATCTATATCTCTATAGACAACGACTATAATACCATGGTGAGGTAAATGAATAAAGAAATATCTAAAACATTTTTTAAACTTAAGAATGTACATTTTTTCCTGTTTTGAATTAGATGGTTATATTAACTGTATTGCATTCAGAAACACCTTTTGAGGGTTTATTAATTAGTTGCAGCTAATATCAGAATTATTGTTTCAGAACTATTCTCCTGCACTTCTATTAACCTCTGGTTGTGTAGTGCTGCCTTCAAGTGCTCCGTGATTAAATGATTATTGTATAATGGCACATCACTACTCATTCATCAGTCAGTTTCACCGATCAGGTCTGAACTTCCTTTTTATTGTAGTCTATAATATAAGCAGCAACATCTTTACAGTAGCAGAATCTTTGACACACCTCATAATGCAAACATTACAGAAAACAAAACACAGTGTACAACATGGGTGTCAAATGTCTAAATGATAAGCTGAGACATAACACACCAAGGTGAACAGAGGGTTAAAATTGCACTTATTTTTCTTTAGAAATTTCAGGTTGTTTATGTAATTCACATTTTTAAAGGATAGTTTATACGTGTAAATATTTTTATGACATAATTTTATTGTTTCTACTTTTTACTTTCTTATTCACGGGTTATTATGCTCGTATTTTAATGGTCCGGCCCACTTTATATTCATCTTCCCCCTTCCTCTGACAACAGTTTAGCTTATTTTTAGGGATTTCATATAGGACTGTTGAATGTAATTGCTGCATTCTCGCGTGTGTAAAGCTTGGAGACAACCTGAGTATCCGTATTTCCCACAGCACTTGAATGCAGCAGTAACATGCACGCTAACCGGGGCGGGTCTATGTTTGATAGAGCTGGGCGTGGGCTCCTCACTCCTCATACCGTCTCCTCGCTCGCTTTAAGCACATTGTTCAACGCGGGGTCGTTTTTTTCCCCCCTCTTCCAGAACCAATGAATACCCTGCCGCATTTTATCCACTGAAAACTCAACTGTTTTGGAAGAGAATAAGACACCGGTATTTGAAGACTGCGGGAAGAGGACCGAGACATTTTTTTCTTCTTCTGGCCAAAGCGGAGAGGCAACAGAGTTGAGAGATTTTTCCCCCTTCTCTGGCAGACGAAACATCATTCTTGTTGCTAATTAGACCTCTGCTTGTTGTAAGTAGCCTATGCCTTGTCTTCTACATTTCTGTTAGTAAAATATGTCGGCAGGGACTGTTTTTGTTCGGGTTTGTGATGTTTTAGATGAGTGTTTTGTACACCACAGGAGATTGCAGCCCTCAGTTAAAACATTGGGTTAGCTAGCTATCATAACACTTTAATTTACTTGTTCAGCCTTTTCTGTTCTGACATTGTGATATTTTGTTGTATCTATTATGTCTACACCTCTCTTTGTTGTCTATTTTGATGAACTGTTTCCTTGAGTTTGGGTAGAAACTTGTTTTGGGAGGAATGACATCAGACCTTGTTGGATTTCCCCCTCATTGTGTCTTTAAAACAGAAACCGATCGCATGTAAACCTATAAAGGTGAGGAATGTATTTTTGTCTGTTATGTGTTTTCTTGTTGGGCTTAGGCAGACTAGAGGCTGCTCACAGACAAGTAGGGTGACGCCCCGTCACACTGAGTAAAAACTGAATGTATCACTGCGGAAGTTAGATTTCATTACAAGGCATTTACAAAACTGATTTGGGATTATTTCTGCCCTGGAAGCTGTCAGTTAACAGTTTAGTGTGTGGAAAAGGATAAAGATGTCAAACACAGCACCTTTATTTGACTGTTCATCCATTCAGATGAGTGTCATAGGTTTACACAGACTAGTAAACAACTTTCCTCACTCCAGACTGACATCAATCTGTCTCAGATTTAATTGTATTCATAACATGACCAATAAAAATAGATGGTCATTGGAGGATGACAACAGGAAGCTGTCTTATTTTGTCTTTATTGACGTTTTTGTTACTCTCTTAAAAGCTTTTACAGATGAAGAGTAATATTTGTGAGGCGTATTTCTTTTCACATTCATGTGTGTATGTGGATATATGTTTATGTACAGACACATGCATGTATATATGTCTGTGTTTGTACGTATGAGTTTACATATTTCTATCTATCTATCTATCTATCTATCTATCTATCTATCTATCTATCTATCTATCTATCTATCTATCTATCTATCTATCGGCCAGTCACATGGGAATAATGTTTAAAAAAAAGTCAACTACATGTGTTGCCATTGTCATATATTTGTACTGTGGTGTGCATCATTGGTCCCCTTAAGGAGATCCGATGTCACTTATAGGAACTTGACATCAGCGTCCCTGTCAAGGCAACCAGCAAGAGATAGTCCAACCTGTTATGGAGGTGTGATGTTAATGTGCTGTTCCTTATCCCGGGAGCTACTCAGCAGCCTTTCAAATATCAACGTCGTTAAGAAACAGTTTTAATGACTGTGTAGGTGTAAAGCAGCAGAACGGATGGATGTACTGGTTTGGAGATTTTAGTCATGTCTTTGTGAACGTGAAGCATTGTTATTCACCTCACTTAATTCAACATTTTGATATCCAAATACATTCCAAATGAGGTTGCCTTGAAGGAGCCTGCTGAACAGGGAAGCAGGATCTTCTGCAGGTTAATGGTAGATTTAATGTAACCCACTCTATGCTGTTTTATGCAGAATATTTGTACACTTTCAGACACTAAGCACAAACTCAGACAACTGAACAGTATTTACCCAGTTATCTGTGTATAAAAAACAAGACTATTGATGAGATTCAGAGTATTTTGTGTCCAATGATAAGCCTCATGGCTCCTCTAACTGGCAGGCCTTTGTGCGGAGGTCAGCTGGCCTTTTCATCTCTGCTGCTGCCTCCACCATCTCACCCTGCACGATAAGCTAAAAGGATGACCCAGTAGGGAAACGGTCACACTGACTCCACTACATTTAAGGGCAGCTTGTATGTATGCACATGCGCCTGACTCAAGCAGAACCTCATGAATGAAAATGTGAAGTGAATACTTTTTACCATGTTTATCTAATGATCCTTTTTAAGATAATTTTAGTTCTATTCATGCTTTGATATTTTCTCCACCGTCCTGCAGTGGATAAAGAATGCATTTGATCATTTTTTAAATGGATTGTTTGTTTTAGAGGTGTTATGGCTGCCTGCCGACACTTCTGTTTGGATGCAGTTTAGGAGGGTGATGTCATTGGACAGGAGTGGGAGGGTGCGGTGGACTATCAAGGCTCTATGATGGGTCTTGGAGTCTCAGTATTCGACCGTGATACCTCCCTAGAGAGGGTCTCCTTACCATCATCGCTCCATTAAAAATCTATTATCTCTGCAGTGGGCTTGTGGCTCTGCCAGTATGGATTCTTTAACCAATTAAGCACTTAAATGGAGAGCAGAATGCATGTCGAAATAGATCATCATGTATGTGCCCTTCTACTTTGCATTGTTTGTGTTGAGGTGCTGAAATTGTGTTAGGTTAGAATAAGAAAAAATAGAGCTAGCTGCAATGTTACAGGCTGTTGAATAACAGATTTTTGTTATTTTCCATTTTTTGGCTCTCAGGTCGACCCCTCTTCCCTGTTGTTTGTTGTGCCTTTGGCAGATATTAGAACTTGCAATCTCCCCTCCTTTCCCTTTGCCGTTTTCCCCCATATCCCCTCTTGCTGCGCTGAGCCTACACCCTCCGTAAGCTGTCATGTAAGATTATCCTCTTGGTCCAGGCGGGGTTCTAGGGTTTCAAAAGAACTGTTAATTTCCCAGGCTGGAGGTGGCAAGCTATAAATAACCTTTAAAAAGCAGCATACTGTATGGTGCTTCATGATCAAAAAAGAGCAGCCACACAGGTTTTTGGGAGGAAATAGGCCACCATTTTTAAAACATCTCAGTTTCCTCTATGAAGTCTTTCGTAGTAGTATACTTAATACTTTGATCAGATGTTCTCATATAATATTTACTATGTTACATAGCAATAAGATGATTACTTGTCACTGATACGCATAAATACAGTGTTAACCAAAAGATTTAAATGAAACATTAACCAGGTTCTGAATTTGCCTG
Source organism: Ostorhinchus rueppellii (assembly GCA_030068375.1). NCBI lineage: Eukaryota > Metazoa > Chordata > Actinopteri > Kurtiformes > Apogonidae > Ostorhinchus > Ostorhinchus rueppellii. Next base: position 8,949,340 of record JAQQZY010000024.1, on the reverse strand, counting down.
TGCACTTCTGTCTGTATTTGGAAATCTGCCCAGCTGTTGCATGTCGAGCAGTCTTAAGTAAAGGTGAATGTGCAAAGGATGGAGACTGCAGTACAACATGAAAATTAGGACAGCAGAGGAGGATATGCACACTCAGGGTACCCATCTGAAAACATGAAAAATCTTAAATAAGATGTTCTATGTGGTGCCCAACATTGAGATAAAATTTGTAAGATTGATGTACACTGATGATAGGGATCTCCAGTGTCTGTCCTCATCCTTCATCTGCTGCTACAAACAGACCAACTCAGGACAAGCCCCCAGTGACAACAAGTAGCCCTGAGAAAGTGACAGCATCTCGATCAATGATTAATTTTGCTATTCATCTCCATATGTATGTCTGGATTATTAATCAGCTGCTGTGCTGACATGGCCTATTTTGAGAGGAGATGGCAGGGCTGTCTGTTTTTCTTCCTTCAGTCTCCCAGTAGCTGGCTCGAGTCTGTTGAATTTGCATTCTAGGCTGTAAATTTCAAACGTTTGGCAGGTGTACACTTGAGATCTGAATGTGGAAAAGAAACACAATAGAATCAAAATCTACAGAGCTGTGACTGTGTGAGTTTAGATGTCAGTTTCTCTGTTTGCTTTTTCCTCTGTATGTGCCCCACATTTTCTATCCTTCCTTCTTGTGATTCACTGTGCAATATTGAGGTGATTGGGAGGGTCATACACATGCTTATCATTCCACTGACTGGATAGAGGCTTGATACATTATGGTAGAGATGTGAATGACAGGTTAGCATTGCTAATGTTAGCATTCTGCTGAGTTAAGTTTAAGGTCAGCTGACTAAGGGTCCAACTTAGAACTGGTGTGAGTGTGGTTATTATTATTACATTGCATCAGGGTAGAGGGTCCCTAAGGCATAACTGCTGACTAATCAGGTTGGTAAGCATCAATCACTGTCTTGACCTTTTAACATACTAGAATTTTTTTTACAATGGCTAAACTGGAATATGTTTTATTTCAAAGTAGTATTAAAAAGACTGTGACTCATAGTAAACAACATGCAGTTAAAGTATGGGGATGCTACAGTTCATGGTCAATGGCTTTTTCCACTCGATTAGACTGTAGATAATAACATCCAAACAAATCCTGTAAATCTTAGTTTTTCAACTCTAGTATTAAATGCCCAGTCAGTTAATTAAGGTAATTTAGCTTTAATTATGGTTATTTAAGCTTAATTACCAGACCAATGACTGATGAGCTTTGCTGGACAATTGTCAGATTCTGCTGTTGCTTAGCCTGGCATCACCAGACCAACCTCTCAGCTTATGATGTTATTATCCACAGCTGCAAAAGGCCTGCAGAATTGCAACAAAATAGCTCACCATCCTATCAAAAAAGGCGTAATGCACACTGAATGGCAGGGAGTATGACTGAGTGGAAATATGTTTAGCAAGAGGGCTAGACACATATGATAGTGCAAATGAAATATTAGCTCTGGGATCAGATTTTTCAGTTTCCTAGTCTATCTTCAAAAAAAAATAAAAAAATCCAGTTGCTTGTATGATCAAAGGGAGGCTACATGTAATGATCGTTTTCATTAGTGGTAATATGACACTTACTTTAAGTGTAAGTGAATGTCCAGGTGTGAATATAGGTGACAGCATTGCTTCATGGACATCACCAGGGAAAATAACCATAAGGCATGTTTGCAGAACCAAATGAAGGTGTGAAAAGGTTACAGTAGATTTTGTAGCATTTGTCCAACTAAAAAAAAAAGGGCCCCAACAGACTTAAAATAATCAATAGCTCTTTAAATAATGTATTATGTTTTATTATATTTGCAGCATTATACCATGTCCTCATATGGATCCAGGGCCCTGAATCCAGTGTCCTCTTTAATCTGACCTTTATTTGCCAGATAGGAACAACAATTCTGCAGCCATTGTTAACTGGTCAGCTGACATACTTTGCTGTATGAATTTAATTTCTTTTTAACACAATAGTCCAGATCCAAACTGAAAAATAAACAAGCCATTGGAGAGATGAGTAACAGATATAATGGAGTGTTTTTTAAAGCATCCAGTGGTTCTTGATGGAACAACAGTATCTGAACTTTCTTTTTTTTTTTTTTTTTTTTTTTTTGGTTTTTTTTTTTGGTATAATACTGACTTCTTGAAGTAGACTTGCCTAAATGATTGTTAGCTTCGAAGTGGAAATTCGCAAATTGATTATAAATCAGGAAGAGGAGCGTTGAGATATTTAGAAATCTGCAGACTTCTATTTTTATTTTCACCACTGATGTGCTGTAGCTAACACATGTAACTATAATTCAGTTTATGGCTTAAAAAAACATGTTTTAGGGTTGAGTTTCGCATACATTTTTTGTCTTTAAGAAAAAAGCCCTTATAATTGCCAGTACAGTTGTTTTAACCAGTCAACAGACACGGTCACGGAAAAAATTATTAGACCCTTATTTTCTCCAGGTTCTTGTTCATTTTAATGCCTGGTACAACTAAAGGTACATTTGTTTGGACAAATATAATGGTAACGAAAATAGCTCATAAGAGTTTAGGACCTGATTTCTAACCATTTTCCATATTTTCTTGATAATAACCAAAATCACTTCAGTTCTTACATCAATATCTCTGGGATTGTACTGATAAAAACAGTGCTTTTAGGCACTCAATGTTTTCTTTTCTGTCTGGTTTAGTCCTATGATACACACAGGAGTTGGTACTTGATTGCATAACCATTGTTTTTGATGACTTTTAATGGTCTAATAATTTAATAAAAACAAATTAATATAAAATTTCTGTAAAAAATTATGTTTGTTTGGATGCCGAATTTGCTCATATGATTTAAGCAATTATAAAAACACTTTTCAACTAACTGATTAAACAGACCAACCAAAAAATGACATCGGCTGATATAGAATACAGTGTAATGACATTAGCAGCCCTTTACAACACCATGTTTCATATTTTATTTTGTTTTATGGTGTTTCTTCCGGCACATTAATACACTTGAATCATCGCCCTGTCTCGAGCCTGTAGCCTTCACGACCACACCATCTGTACACCCTGTGCAGGTCTCTCTTCTTCGCGCAGCTGCTGTTTATTTGGTTAGAGGAGGCCCTGAGGAGCAACGGCTGGCTCTGCCCCTCTGGTCTCTGTACTCGAGCCAGGGTGAGCTGCACTGTGTACCAGGTTGATTTATTTACAGTAGGGGAAAAGGAAGCTAAATGTTTGGCCACAAGATTGAGGGGTCAGGGTAATTCCCTTCCTGTGGTGCTTGAGAATTATAGCTATGAGGGTGTTTTTACAAGGAGGCCATTGTTGACGGTGGTGATGGTTTTCCGAGTTACCTGTTCCATTAAGCTAAATGACTGCTTACAGGATCAAGGATGAGTTGCAGGAGTTTGTGTTTGTGTGATTAAATAAGTGACTGTCTTTAGTTAACAGGTCTGCCTCTTTGTCAATCATTAACATGCGACAGCCAGTCTAAGTCTACACACATTAGCTCATTAGTCACACAGAGCTCAGACACAACTAACAGACTGAGGATCTCATAGGGGCGCATACTCATGCATTTAGAGAACCACACATAGACTGAGATCAAGAACTTCTGTTACCTGCATATACCCCATGGTATTAAATTAGGACAGAACTAGAGCTGCACGATATATTGTCGGAGCATTGTCATCACGATGTACCTGTGCACAATACTCACATTGCAAGACGTGATGTAGGAGGCGAATGAACTCAACATGTTCTTTTCTAATGTCAGGGGTACCTAACACACATCCACCAATCACAATTGTTCTTAATCAGTTTAGAATGAATCGCAGGTAACAGCATTGAAAAATCAGCAACAAACAAGAGAAAATCACCGAAAACAAAGACTTGATGCCAAAAAGAAAATCAACAGTTTTCTGGAATTATTTTGGCTACAAGAAGAACGTTATGGAAATGTGTATTTTATGTCAACAGTGCCTTGAACCTGTTAATGTAATGCAACAAACTTGTTTGACTATACATCGACGCCACACAGCTATTATATCTTCCCGAGTATTTTTTCATGTCACAATATATATCGCAGGGTTAAAAAAAAAATGGAAATGTCAGTTTTTTCCAATATTGTGCAGCCCTACACAGAACATACTGTTTCATCAAAGTGTCCAGAGGTTCTTGTCGTGTCACTGCTCTTCTGCTTTGTTTTCTTGAACTTGGAGTTAAGATTCAATCCAGCTGTGTGTGTACTCCTGTGGGAGATCAAGTTGAAAAGAAAGGATGTGTATGTGTTCAGTTCAGGACAACCAGAGCACTCATGTGTACTCTTCAGTGACCGTATAGTGAAGCAAACAGGACTGCGTAAATAGGAGTTTTCCATGTATTGGTAGGTGGTAAAATGGTATGTGTGACCTGTGGTAGTCATGACTGATTGATCCCACACTGTAGCAGGTGGCACAGGCTACTGTGTTTCGTTATTCAGTTTTCTCGATGAACGTTCAGCTGAGTGAGATGCTGCTGGATGAGAAGGCTGGAATGTTTGACTCTTTGTGATCTTGTTAGGGATTGGACAATTGTTGGTAACAGTGGGTAATAGGACACACTCACTATGATGTCAGTGTGTGATGACAGAAGTACATCCCTTTTTCAATATAATTCTTTCTTTCTGGAAATTTACGCTGAGACTGAGATTTCACATTAAAACAGAGAGAGAAATGATTCAGAAATGTGTGTGTGTTAGTATCCAGCTGTCAAATCGGAAGTGAAACTGGCTTTAACTTCATATCTGGTACTTGACAACTTCATCTTTGCACCGGAATGCTACAGGAATCTCCAGTGATTTTCCAGTGAACTGACATCACTACAGTGACGTCAACTATCCACTCATTGTTTTCATGTCAAACTGAAGTTGTATCCATAAACCTGTTGGCCTTCTCCTGACTTGACCAGACTTGTGTTCGTTGTCAGGTTTGATCTAACCAGCCTCAGGTTGTATTAGATTAAATCTTAAGAAATTTTCACTGTGACTCATCATGTACAGTCCTGTCCATCGCATTGCTGGATTGAGGTTTGGCAAGTTTGTGGTTAATTTGCTACATCCTGAGTCACACATTGCCACTGTATTCCCTGGCGACACCCATATGACTTCTTTCTGTTCGGATTGACTCACTATGCCTGGAATTTCACTGGCCAACAGTGTTACAGCATTGGTTGTGATGTCAGGGCCTGTGTGTTTCTGTGCCTTTGTGCATGGCTTCATCCATATGCTGCTTTCTGTTGTGTAGCTGTTGTCAATTTTACAACTTCCCAACGGACAACGACCTCAGCTCCAAAATGAAGCCAATAAAGTTGTAATACCTCTGACTCCTACTGGGATTGGCTTTGATTGGCTCCAAAAGGCCCTGGCTTCCAAAGACTTACATTGACCTAACATTTTTTTTTTTTCCAGGATTCATTCCAGTCTCACCCATTTTACTTGGATCCTCTAATAATAGAGCTGATCTACCTGATCCATCTATGTATTTTTTTTCTCTATTAATTAGATTTCAGGGAAACCAGAACACTCTGTCTACTGTGGACTTCGATAGACCATGTTATACTGTATTAGAGCTGAGATAGTGCACTTGATTGAGAGGTTTCTTTCTTTTTTTTCATTTTATGAAAAAAATATTTTTTTCTTGAGAGACAACCTGATTTGTATTGTTATGGTTAAGAGGTCCCACTTACAAATGTAAAATAACTTTGTCACCCAGTGTTTGGTGAATTTTACTCTTTCTGAGCTCATAAGCTAGTGTTTAGCATTAGCTCATCTGCAGTACTTCAGGCCCTCACAGATCATTTTCTTTTTAATGTTTCCTTCATTGTGAAATGAAAAACAATTTAATAGAAATACAAACGTTCTCCGTACTAGAATGATAGGGGAGCAGAAAGAAGGCTAGTCTTAGTTCCACCCCTTTTATTACCTCCACCAAGGAGGTTATGTTTTCATCGGTGTCGGTTTGTCTGTTTGTCCGTTAGCAAGATAACTCAAAAAGTTATGGACGGATTTTCATGAAATTTTCACAGATTGTCAGAAATGGGGTATCCTACAGATGATTAGATTTTGGTGGTGAGCCGTACATTCAGTGCCATCTAGTGGATGAAAGTACAAACACTGCCTTGGCGGAGGTCAGCTTTCTCAGAGTGCTTCTCTAGTTCCATATATGGACATTTCCTCCTTCAACAACAACCAAATTGCAAACTATTGGCCTCAAAATGTCAGTTCAGAAACCAATGGGTGATGTTGCCGTTCCTCCATCTAATAGTTGTATACAGTCTTTGGATCTGACCAGTACATGTAAAACTCATCACAGCTGAAAGGAACTTAGAGGCTGCTCTTTCTAAGTGGATTAGTATGCATTGACTTTTTACTTTATAAATAGACCAAAAACCAGCTCTATTTCCCAGTTTTTTGCATGGCCTTCAAACCCATTTATTTTTAATTTTAATCATCAGTATGTTCAAACAATTTACTAGGTCAACATATTCTTTCTTTTGCATGTGCCTTTGTCTATTGGCCTGCAGAAAATGAATATCATTCCTGTCATCTCAAGAGACCAACATGTTTCTTTAATAACATGTCTTGATTTATGTACAGGGCAGCCCTGTTACATCAACAAAGGCCTATTAAGTGAGTTCAGTTGCTCCATGGGGGGCAAGTGCAGGCACACCTGGAGTCATAAAATCCCCTTTTAGGCCTCATGTTTTGTTGCACTTGATTAATCCCAATGGAAAAACCAAGGCAAACCAGCAAGAAAAAATTCATAGTCTCGGTACATCATTATTATTCGGTGAATTCATTAAAGGAAAAGACATTGTGTTTTTAATCTGAACTGTTTCTATGTTACTATCATTGCTCTGCATTGTGAAGTTGATTGTTTAGATCCCACTCTGTGTCCATCATAGGTTCTTAATGGAGGCATCGTAATGTGAAGGCTGAGTGATGAGGATCAGTCTGCCAGTGTCATTGCCCCCCCCGCCTCTCATACGCCCTCTCTGCTACTCATACTGAGCGGGAGAGGATTGGAACATTGAGTACCTTCAGCACATTTTTCACATTCCCCTTTGAGGGTCTCAACCTCAGCCCCCACTGCATACACACACACACATATACACACACCACCCACTAATATCTCTCACCGCTGGGCAGTATTGTACACAGCTCTATGTTTTATCTGTTGTCACTGGTTATAGTCCAGTCATGGCTGTCCATGAGAAGAGAGAAAAGTTCAGCGTGTGTCTGTGCTTTTGTCTGTGCCGAAATGTGTTTATGTTTTATGCTAACCTGCACCTTTATCTGTTTCCTTTCCTCTTCCAGCAGCAGTTTGTGGTGAGCGGCAGTGGCAAAGATGACAGAGTACAAGCTGGTGGTGGTGGGAGCTGGTGGCGTGGGCAAGAGCGCACTCACCATCCAGCTCATCCAGAACCACTTTGTGGATGAATATGACCCCACCATAGAGGTATGACTGTTCACTGCATATTCTACTGGGTGGGTGGGTTGTATGTTGTTGATTATGGTGTAGAGGTAAGGGTTAACGCCAATGCTCAATGTTGGGTGTTTCCTGCTCTCTGTTGACCTTTATGACTGTGTAATGTTGGTACATGCATGAATTAATGTACATGTTTGATAGAGGTCATAGACCACAGTTAGAGCATTACAGGACTGTCTGGGCCCTACTGGGACATCATGTCTGTTAGGTTAACTTGATTTTGTCTAATTTAACAAATGCTGTGGCATCTCTCCAAATGGTCAGTTTTTTAGGTTGTTTTGACATTTGTTGTAATAGAAATATTTAGACTGCATAATATTTTTTTTTATACAAAGTCAAGACACCAAAAGACATTGCAGAC
>JAQQZY010000024.1:8912278-8937863 GCA_030068375.1 Ostorhinchus rueppellii | reverse complement strand
TAACAAAATAGCGCAGCGCTCCTGGCAGACTGCCAGCATGTGCAAAGACCGCAGAGGTCTCTATCAACTCGTCTCAGATCAGAGAAGGACATATTTCAGTATGAAAACACGGTGGACTGTTCCTTTAATGTTGAGTACGCCTGCTTTTCTGAAATGAGGGGTGCATTCAACATACTTAATTTGTAATTAACTGTTGTAAATGCCCTTGTGTGTGTTTGTTCACAGGGAGTGGAGGATGCCTTCTACACACTGGTTAGAGAGATCAGACAGCATAAGTTGCGAAAGCTGAACCCACCTGATGAAAGTGGTCAGGACTGTATGAGCTGTCGCTGTGTTGTATCGTGATGCAGGTGAGAAACGTTTCCAAAATAACCCTCGGTTTACACCCACGTATTACTGCGTTGGTGTAAAGTTTTCAAAGTGGTTGTTTTTTTACACTATGTGTTGTGTGTATTTTTATATTCACCTACTAATGTAAAACTATATGTACGCTCCACAATAAAACATCTAGCTCTTTTTGCTATATAGGTCCCACTATATTGCTGTTAAGACCCTCCTGATATGCTGAATATGCCCATTTACACTGAACTAAACACAGCCTTCACCATGCTGCCCCAGAGTGTGTTTTTTGGATAGCATGCTAGTGCTCTGGCATCAGAGGTGTGACACTATAATGCTGGTGTCTAGTTACTTTCAAAACAATAATTGGAGGTAATTAAGACCTCTGCTCTGATTAAGGTGCTCCTGGTCCATACCCTCACCCCAATTCACCGCCCTTTTTTTTCTTGTCTTGTCTTGTCCAGCAACATAACAACAGAATGATAGTCTGGCTGCTTTTGGTAACTTTTTGCGCTTTTGGTTGAACATATTTGCTTTGCCATTTTTAACAGTAACATCTTGATTCCTGTAGATTAGCTGCTAAGTGTTTTTCAGATATTTCTACATTTCGGCACATGTATACATGGCATCCCCTTTCCTGCCGCTTGCATTTTGCTATCACCTATCTATGGTAGTTGTCATTTTAGAGTATAAGCGTACAGGTTGTGTCATTTGTTGTCAAGATAGTATAGGATAATCTAATATAGTGTGAAATGGCTCAATAAACCGCATCTCTTGTCTTATGATGCATGTCACCAACACCAAAACAGCACATTTTACCTGTGCTGTTGGAGATCAAAATGAGGTCATTAAGAGGTCAAAATCACTACAGGTTTTGGTCATGTTGAAATTATAGAGGCCTTTTCAGCAACTCTGAACAGATCACAGACAGTTATGATGACACCACACAGCTTTTGAGTGCATAGTTAGAATAATCATGTATTTATGTATTTTCACAGTATAATGCTCCAACATTTTGACAGTCAACTGCGCTGTCTTGACTTGTAGGATTATCTTGTACATCGAAAAATGTATGTGTAAATTTTGACATGATTTAAATGGGATCAAAAAATAACTTGTTTCTTACCGTTAACTGCAATAAGCTCCCATGGGCTTCGACCAGAAGGGGTGGGACCCTGTCTGTCTATACTGGCTCTCCCTTTATACAGACATTGTTTTGACCCTGTGACAACCTCCACGGCTGGCTCAAAGGGAGAACAATAATGCCCACCATCCCATGTTTGTACTGTTTTATACAGAATGGTGAGGCAGAATAAAGGCACAACATTCCTGCATGAACAGACTGTGTATAGGGGGCTAATGTGTCAATTTTCTGTGAAAAAAATGAGTTTGCCCTAACATTTGTTTTTTTGTGTCTTTTTTTATTTCCAGCTGTTGCACATTTAGGAGGAATGCAACGTTGTGTAGTGGCAGCATGGACTTGAAGATTGAAAGACAAAGCAACTCAATGATAAATTATAAACTTTTCAAAATGAGGATGATTGAAGCAAAAGCTCTCACGGAAACCACCAGAGCTGACTGAACCATAGACTTCGGAGAATTTGGACAGTTGCCTAAATGGCTAGCTGAACTGGCCTTGCCTGGTCTCTATTTTTGGTCTGCGTCGACCTGTGAGCAACACCACTAATGACTCTTGTCAACTCCAGTGTAGCCTCACTGGGTAGCTCCATAAGTTTCCTGCTAACTTATTGTTTTCAGTCTCAACACTGGTCTTAAAGGGGGTGTTCCTGACCTCCTCTCACCTTGAAAGCCTGATGCCATTCCCCCTGCCTGCCCGCTAGGATGGCTGGATGACTAAAATGGAATTGACTGGAATGGACATTAAGTTACCCCAACGCCTCCCACGTGCATAAACCCACCCTCCCACACCGCCTACCTTTGTTTTCCCTAGAATGGCTGTGTAGTTCCTCCATTATTCTGGGCACCAGGATGGAGGCTGACATGAGAATGACTACTTTGTTGTTAAACTAAGTTAGGCTAGATGTAAAAAATCTTTGATTTTGTTCTTGATATGGACCAGTTTGCGATTGAGGATTGGAAAGTTCCAGAGCACTATGTGAGCAAGGGTGTTTTTTTTTTTTTTTTTTTTTTTTTTTTAAGATGGCACCTGGTTTGACATTTCAATAACCTGCCTGCCATAATTGGAATTTATTTTTAGGATAGATCACTTAACCGGAGAAAAATAAGATAGATTAACTTATTTTCTCCAGAACGCAGCTGCCTTTTCTTCTTCTTTCAGATGTTTGTTTGCTAAGAGTTGTCGTGGAATAATAATAGTAATGGCTAGTGTACGTAGGATCTGGTGCAATAGGATTCTTTTTTTGTCCAAAATACAGAGTATTGGGAAATATACCACTTCTCATGGCTACCTATTTTTCTGTATTACTTTGATTTAAGAAAGAGAGGTACAGTGCATGAAAATGGAGTTATCACATCACAGTTGCTAGCTGCTGAAGTGGTTAAAAACCCATATCTTGTACAGTTGAACAGTAATCTTGGCTGTGACAAATTATTGCTGAGATTAAATAACAACCAGTCTTTTTTTTTTGCATTTCAGCAACTGTATGGTGTGAAACTGTTGTCTAATATTTTTTAGTATATACAACTGTTTTTAGACTGCAAGAAAAGAATAGTTCCTCATGGTTGAAAAGGCTCAGGAATAAGGGTCCAGGAACGTTTTTTTTACAATCCTGGAAACAACGGTCAAGGATGTCACCACTAGCACTGCAGAGTATAATGCCTCTGGGTCGAACTTCAGTTTTGGGGGTTTTTTTTGTTTTGTTTTTTCTTTCCACAAACCATAATATCCTCAAACTGCTCCTCTTTCTCTGCCACCTCAGCTCTTTAAAGGGAACAATAACAGGTCAGGTGCTAATCATGTCAGAACCATATCTACTGTATATGTGGGATATTATGTCTAAGATGTAAAGGATATTAGGTTATGGGAGTGCATTGCTTTGTTTCTTAATACTAACTAGCTTGTGCTCTCCACTTGATGCCTAATGAAAGACTGTTCTGTGTTTACTTTGCCTTATTGGTTAGAAGTTTGTACCTCATGTATGCAGCGAGTTCTACCTGAGACAAATGTTATGTGTTCTGCTTGCTGCATTGTTTTGTTTCTGTTCAACTGTGTGCAACTACAGAAATTGTGTTAAGATGTGCGCTATATAGAATTTCACAAGACAACCTCACATAACACTACACTGATTTTGAAAGTGATTTTTCTCTAATGATATGTGTCTGAATGTGATTCCTTTCTACATGTTTTTAATAGAGCTCTTCAGACGAAACTCAGTAGAAATCAAGTTATTATTCTCCAATGCTTAACAGACATGGTTCAATTTGTGAATATTGATTCAGAAAAATGAAGTCTCTCCCCTTGGGTCAGTTTGCTTAGACAGGTACACGTGATAGTATTTACAGGAAATTCTTACATATACTTCCCAACTCTATAAATATACTCTGCAGAAAATTGATCATCTATGATAATGGCTCTAGTTTCAGACTCTACAGTAAAAATTCTTTGGATGCACATCTCAGTGACACTCCAGGCTTCTTTTGTAAAAAGACAGATTTTCAGAAGACAGCTGAAACATAAATGCTATTTTACTGTTGTCTCCTTCCAAGGGAAACAGTGTTTTGTTTTTTGTTTTTTTGTTTTTTTTAATTTCAGACCTAACTGATTTTGTACAGATGACATGAATCTTTTTTTCACTTGCATAACATAGCATAAAAGAAATATGATCAGTCTAGTTATTGTGTGGATTGTAGTGGTCAAGTTAATTTGTTCATTTCTCTTCTCAGAGGAACAATATGAACTGTGAATGTGCTTGAGTTGTTAGATATTGTTTCAAGTTGCTCCAAAAGAAGTCTTGTTTGAAATAACAATATGCAGGAATTACATGATTTGAGAGTTGATCCTTGCTCCCATTTTTGGATGTGTTGTCCCTAACATGTTTGACCACTGTACTTAAACCTTTTACAGAAGAAGAGCTGGGAGTTCATAATGTAATTACAGTCCTGGTAGTATGCTTGTCCTTTTCCTGTCCATATCTACACAGTACAACCATAATAATTCAATAGAGTACCGCAAATCTATGCATTCAATTCCCATTGCATTAGAATATCAATGTCATCTTGCTGCAAGGATGTTCAGCCAGTAAACCACAAGTATACATGTCAGAAAAACTGGCAGGCATGACGGCCTTTACGGACTACTGGGAGTTTTGCACAGGGATACTGTGGGCTCAAGGGCTTGTTTTTTTCCCTTGTAAACTGTGGAATGCAGGTGTGGAAGGATTTTGTGAAAATGTCAACTGTTTAGCTATTTAAGATGTATTTACTCTTTGGAAATGTGGCAAATGTATTGCAGGACAGGAATAAAGATGTCAAGATGGAAACTGTCTCCTTATCCTTTAAATAGCAATCGTCCATGTCTTCCTTATACTTAGGATGTGCTGCCATCTATAGGTTGTTCTGTCTCGTGTTCAAAGATATGATGAGCACAAATGGGGACAGATTTACATTACAAATTGTGGGTGAGGGTGACATTGTGTTATTCAACCACTACAGGGAACAAATGAAGGATTATAATGTGCGTCTTTGTGTAGCAGGCTTATAATCTACAATATAACTATTTTGCACAGTATGGTCAAAGAACAGCATTACTGAAGGTTCAAAGTACAGCTATAAATGTTTGTTTACCCATCACTGTTCCAATATTTCATTGGTTGTAGAGTTATAAGAACTGATTTAATCTTGGTAAACCTTATAAACTAATCCACACATGAGAAACTCATGGTTAACTTACTAATTATGTTTTTTAACCACATGTTTTTAGTGTCTTGGGATGAAATGGGAGTTTGCTTGGTGGTTTTGCCTAAACATGACGATATAGATATAGATGGATAGATAACATACTCATATATTAATGTTTTTTGTTTGTCATTTCCATTAACTAATAAAGGAATAGGGAACTGTGCAGGAAATAGAATATTATAAAGTAGCTCAATAAGGAAGTCCATTAGCTTAGTTAAAAATTTTTTTATCAGTATTATATTATTATGTATTTATGATTATATGGACATTTGGCTGTTTAACATATTTAGTTTGTCCCTGTCATAGTTATATATACTGTTTGTTCAACCCATGTGGCCTAGTTGTTACTTTTTAGGGCACCGGATTTGCATAATTGGATGACTGCTATGTTACTGGCTGTCACAGTCATAAAAGATAGAATATTATCTACAGTAGTAAACCAGGAAGGAAGAAAAGCAGAAAGCTGGTGACCATTTGTGAACAAGATACAAAACAAAAGAGGGACTTTGGTTTTTCACGAACCTTAATCATGTCGTCCTATGAGAGCTCGATTAAGAAAATGCTGCCTAAGGTAAGACTAACAATATCTGTACAGTTTGTATTCATTTGATTTACAAATAGACAGAAAAAGAGCTACTGATTTATGTAAACTTTTACATTTTTTGTTTTAAAGACATATCTTTGCAAAACTGTGGCCCATGAAATAAGTACTGCTTTGACTGTCTTCAAACATCTTGTGCCTTTAATGGACCAATACGGTAAGAGATTTCACAATGACTTATAATTAATGTGCTGGCTTGACTTGCTGGAAATTCCACAACCACGACTGTTTTATGTCATAATATGTTTGGTTTTTTCATACAGTTTATAATGACGGAACCACAAAGAAATTGATGTGTCTAACAGGAACTATTTCTGCTGTGTATCAAGGTAACATAACTGTTAACACCAAAAAAAAAGTAAGACAGAGAAAAGAGGTTATCAGAAGTCATTTCCCTCTGTTCTTATTCAAGACAATAGCTACAACATCCCCGTGTGTCTGTGGCTTGAGGAAAGCTACCCTCAAACTGCGCCTATCACCTACATCAGACCCACACCAGAAATGATTATCCTTAGAGGAAACTATGTCAACAGTAACGGTGAAGTGCAGCTGCCTTATTTACAGGAGTGGAAACAGGTAAATGTGTTTAGTATTGACTGAGTTGTGTCTAACAAGGAAGACAGACGACGGCAGATGAGCTAAAGGTTGACCACTTTACAACAGTTTAGATCTTTATAGGCTTTTCTTGTCTGCTTATCAGGGGGAGTGTGATCTAGTGAGTCTGCTGCAGGTGATGGCTGCTATGTTTGGAGACTGTCCTCCTGTGTGTATGAAATCTCATCCAGAACCAGAACCAGAACAAGCCTCCTGTAAGTAACTCTCAAAGAGCGAGCCTCATGTTTTTTTTTTTTTTAACAGCACAAACATCTGTGCCCTAGATACAGGTTTATGTTTATGAGTTAGAAGATCCTCGATATATCTAGGCCACACCTGAGTTGAGATAAAACTAGGTTCAAGTGAAGATATGTATTCCTTTCCTTTCCTGCAGCAACATGTTTATGATTTCTTGTGAGTGGAAAGAAGTTAACTAAAATTGTCATGTTTAGGTTGGCTACAGTTCCATAAACAAGATGTTATTTCAACACCAGATGGGAATTCGTATCTATCTTTACTTCAAGATGATGGTCAGCCTTTCCAGCAGGAGAATGAAACCAACTGTTAATCATTTGTGAAATATGACTATAATCTGTATAAAGACTTTTTGTTTGTGTATTCTTTGTGTTGAATTTCCTGTAAGTGGTCATGTAGTATCCATTGATTTTTTTGATTTTTTACTGTTCATCATAAAAATGACAGAAGAAATTTTCTTTGTGTTAATATCATTCTTAAAAACAAGTATACTCCTACTAATTATAGATATACTGTGTTTAATGTAACTGACTTACTTTTTTTTCTCAGTGTTTTGAACTGTTTTTCAAATGAGAGCAAAATGATATTTCAATGTCTATGTGCCAACAGACATGAAAGGTTTTTGTACACATCTTAATTAATAAATTGTATCCAAAATATTTCTTGTTTAAAGTTATTCATCATTTTAAAATACTTCACAGCCATAAGAAGACAGGCCAAACATTTTTACATTTTAAAAACATCATAAACATCAAACTAATACTAAAGCTAGTGTGGTATATGGTAATATAGCTTATAACTGAGAAATATGTCACTTTTAATATCAATTTGTACATTTTATTCAGTCCACTTATAGTAGGTTTGTTGTTGGTAATCCCTATGGATAATCCTACATTTTGCACACACAGATGAATGGGAGAAGTACATTTAGTTACTGACGTCAGTGCCGACCGGAAGTAGTCAGTGGGCATGCCGGAAGTTCCTGTTGTTGACCATCGGATATTTGTTTTCGCGAAATTGTAAAGTACCATATGTGAACTGAGATATTTTTTTCTAGGTTTAATGATGTTCTGAAATTTAATACTTCAGCAGCTGTACCAGTATACCTGTTTGACTCTAGGGAGCTGTTAAAAAACACATTATTGTCTTTTTGTTGTCAGGCCCTAGTTTGGGCTAACGTTAGCCTAGCCTTCACTGTAGTTCTGCTAGGTAGCGTTAGCTTGTGGTAGCTAATCCCTCAGCTCAAAAGTGTCTGTTTACTCACCAAGACTTTCTCAATAAAAGTGCTTTAAAGAGAACATTGGAACCATGGCTGTAGTAAACGAAGGTGCCCTGAAGAAAATGTTAAAGGTAAGTCTAATGATTAAATGTTGAGGCGCTTGTCATAAATTAGCGTACGTCAGTGTTACCGATACTAGACATGAAACCAGGAGCCATCAGGCTAACATTTCCTGGAGTTAACGCCCGAAAGCGACTTATTGCTTTGTAGTTGTCATATTAAACATCTAAAATGTTAGATGCTCATTGGTTTTGGTCAGTCTATGTAAATGATGCGTCTTTCTTGGACGTCTTGTATTAATGTTTGTGTTGGTTACAAATAACAACCGACCTTTGCCATTTTCACTTCCTTACTGTCACAAATTTTACTATCAGGCGTTAAGATCTCACGAATCTCTATGTACTGTACAAGTGCTATTAAGTGTGCTTTCCTTTAATGACAGTGATCTTTGTTTGCTTTTGTTACGACCCATAGGGCTATTTAACGACTTTTTCTTAATGTAGAATTTAGTACTGCTTAAATGTGTGTTGTTATTTAAGTGGATATCTGCGGTTGTGCTAAGAATAGTGGAATATGTTTTCCCAAATCAAAAGTAATGACTTTTTGAGTCCCAGTCAGATTTACTTTTGAGTTTTTGATCATGCTGATTATAGGCATGTTGACAAATTGCATGCTGGCCCATATTTTACGTTGCTAACTGTGCCAGCAATATGTGACATGACTTTTTAATATATTATTACACCTGAGGTAAGTTTAAGTAGATAAAGCAGATAAATTAACGTTCCTCTTCTTTTTATTGTCATCTTTTAGCAATACAAGTACAGAGACCTGACTGTCCGTGAAATAACGAATGTCATCTCACAGTACAAGGACCTGAAGCCAGTTATGGATGCTTATGGTATAATGAATAATGCTTATATTTTGTTTTAATTCTCTTTTTGGTTAATTGTTTGTGTGCATCTCTGGTTAATCCTCAATCTGCCTTGTATTTTCAGTATTTAATGATGGTTCCACCAGAGACTTGATGAGTTTGACAGGAACAGTCCCAGTGAGCTACAGAGGTAAAAAAAAAAAAAAAGTCTTTGATATAATTTCTAGGAGAAAACATATTACACATTCTATTTTGTTACTTTTCTGTCAGTAATATAAATATAAGGTAAATGGACATTTTTCTGTTCTTTCTGTATCATTTTACATAATGTTTGAAATGTTGTGTGATGTGTAATATCTTAGTTTCTATAAACATAAGAAAAAATACGATGCTTGGAACTTTGATTGTGCATACTGCTGTTATATAATTGCTATTTATTGTACTAACAAAATCCATTCAGTTAGTGATATATAAAAAATTAAAACAAAAAAATAAATTTAAAAAAAAAAAGTTTTTAAAATGTACTTATTTTCTTCCCTTACAGGCAACGTTTACAACATCCCAGTTTGTTTGTGGTTGCTGGATACATACCCCTACAACCCTCCCATATGCTTTGTCAAACCTACTAGTGCAATGATGATCAAAACTGGCAAGCACATCGATGCCAATGGCAAAATTTACTTGCCTTATCTGCATGAGTGGAAGCATGTAAGTGTGACATTTTCTGCCAATTGTTTTATTGGTAATCATTATATAGTTACTGTACATAACATTTTTAGTTATTAATAGCAACTTCAAAACTGAATACAGTAAAAAAAAAAAAAAAAAAATAATAATGTTGATGAACATCAGTGAATAAATACTGAAATGCCTCGTCTTCATCCGCTTATCTGGGTCCGGGTCGCGGGGGCAGTAGTTTCAGCAAAGAAGACAGTCCTCTCCCCAGCCACTTCCACCAGCTTTTCCAGGGGAATCCCAAGGCTTTCCCAGGCCAGCTGAGAGTTATTATCCCTCCAGCGTGTCCTTGGTCAGCCCTTAGGTCTCCTCCTGGATGGGCATGCCGGAAACACCTCCCCAGGGAGGCATCCAGGAGGCATCCTCACTAGATACCTGAACCACGTCAACTGGTTCCTCTTGACGTGGAGGAGCAGCAGCTCTACTCCGAGCCCCTCCTGGATGTCCAAGCTCCTCAGCCTATCTCTAGGGCTGAGCCTGGCCACCCTGTGAAGGAAACTCATTTCGGCTGCGACCTCATTCTTTTGGTCATTACCCAGAGGTCATGATCATAGGTGAGCATCGGAACATAGATTGACTGATAAATTGAGAGCTTCACCTTTCAGCTTAGCTCCCTCTTCACCGCAGTGGACCGGTTTAGTGTCAGCGTCACTGCTGACACCGCCCCAATCTGCCCATCAACCTCTGCTCCATCCTATCATCACTTATGAATAAGATCCTGAGATGCGTAAACTCCTTCACCTAAGGCAGGACTTCCTCCCCAACCCGGAGTGGGTACTCAACCCTTTTCAGGTTGAGGAGCATGGCCTCAGACTTCGAGGTGCTGATCTTCATCCCAGCACACTCAGCTGCGAACTGCCGCAGTGAGAGCTGGAGGTTGCTGCTCAGTGAAGCTAAGAGGACAACATCATCCACAAAAAGCAGAGATGAGATCCTCCCGCCACTGAACTCAACCCCCTCCCCCACCCGGCTGTACCTACAAATTCTGTCCATAAAAGTGATTAATAGAACTGGTGACAAAGGGCAGCCCTGGTGGAGTCCAACCCTCACTAGGAACAGGTACAACTTATTACCGGCTACACGGCTCAGGCTCACACTCCTTCGGTACCAGGACTGAACGGCCGCCAAAGATAATTAAATGGGCTAATTTTAAAAATGTTTAGACGGTAACTTGGAAATATGTTACATTGGGTAACACAGTGAGCCAGAGCGGGGATATTTTTGGACAGAAATCATTGTGTATCAGCTCACAATTATTATTAATACTTTGAAATAAAATATTAAGTATGTTATGTGACGTTAAAAATTTTCCCACTTGGGAAAATGTACAGTCACAGTTTGTGTTTTTCAGCTCTACAGTTAAAATTTAGCAAGATCTTGGGCTTTGTAGAATAAAGTAACATCTAGAAATGGTAGAACTTTGTTAATATTGCACATCAAAATTTGGTTACAAGTGAACAAAAAGTCAGTGGAGGTACTAGTTTTGAAGTATAAAGATTGAAGTGAAATATCAATTAATTTCAGCAAAAACCTTTTACAGGAATGCATATTGCAGATTATCACTTGTTTTGATTGTAAAGTGTAGTTCACACATAAAATACAGCTCTAACAATATTGTGATGTAGAGCTTTAGCATTTAGTACACAACGATACAAACGATGTAGTTATTATTAGAAATCTAATTATGCTCTAGATAATATGTAAAGAGCTGACCTGTTAATAATGTTTAAAATCTAATTCTATGTCTTCCCAAACATGTTCTTTGCTGTTTTTTTTAACAGCCTCAGTCAGACCTCTATGGACTGATTCAGGTGATGATTGTAGTGTTTGGAGAAGAGCCTCCTGTGTTTTCTCGTCCAACCGCACAGGCCCCTTATCAGGCCTTCCAAGCTGCTGGACCTCCTAACCGTGAGTTCTGAACAAAATAATCTATGAGACCCGGGGCCTTTTAGTAGAGTATCTGTAAAACCAGATCATTCGCAGACTTTTTCATAATAAGTAATATGTTGCAAGTTGTAGACACATATCCCAGTACAATGATAGGTTTTTATTATGTTTTGATACAGCTATGTGTAGATTAAATACAAGAGGCACGTCTCAGTATAATGCAATATTGTTCAACAGTACCAGAGAAGTTTCAACAAAAATTGAACTTTGTGACCTCCAAATGAAAGCTTGAACTGTAGTGGTCCAGGAAATGTAATAAGGGGTTCACCTAGTTAAACCTTAAACCATTAAAATGTTTTCAAGCTTTCTAATTACATCACATTTTACATAATTCACTTGCTTCAGCACTAGGTGGAGCTAAGACACCACTGCACCTCACCATGAATGGATGTAACTGTATGACAAATGAACTGCTTTACTTTTTGTGTACTTAGACCTGATTGTCTCATTATGTCTCCTTACCCCAGCTTCCTACATGCCTGGAATGCCTGCAGTCTCACCTTATGGCCCAAATCCTAACCCAGGGTAAGGTTTTTTCCAGGTTGTTCCTGAGCAGATACGAACACAGCTTCAACAGATCTGTCCAGACATGTTTGTCTGTGTGGTTTCATGTTAAACAGAAGCTCATTTATTATTGAAGCTTACTGGTTCAGCTACATTTTTAGTGCAAAGTTAAAGATAGTAAACGTGTTGATGTAAAAGAAATACATGATATTGACTTAGTATATATTTCCCCTATTTACAGAGGCTATCCAGGATACCAGTATCCAGGGGGCAATTCATATCCAGCCACTGCTGGCCCAGGGCACTATCCCACTCAGACACCAGTCTCCACTGTTGGTATGTATTTCATGTAGTATCTGTTATTTAAAATAGTGCTTTCTTTTTCACACTTCTGCAGGTTAGAAATACTGGAAAATAAAATTTCGAAACTGCTGTATTAGAGGATATATTAGACTTCATGGGAATTACAAGGAAATATTGAACTCAGAAAAAACAAATAACAGTTTCTGTTATGTCCTGAAATAAGTGTAGAAGTAAGTATTAAGTTAGAGGTACATTTTCTTCCACCAAAAAATCCTGCTCTTTTCGTGGTCTTTAGCTGACCATAGTTACAACCTTTGACCTTCTAGTTGAAACTCCCGTACCCTCTGTAATAGTTTGGTGGTACGCTGAGCTACCAGTGAAAGGTCGTCAATGTAACTGGAGTGGCGAGCTTTAAAGGCCAAAGGGGAAAATGGGCCTAAAGGGCAGTCTCTCTCCATCTCTCTCCAGCTCTCACACCCTATACCTCCAAAGCACACAGTGCTATATTTAGGACTGTAACAGTAATGACACACAAAGGCAGATCAACGATGATGGGACACCTCTGCTTTCCCAACATGTTCTATATTTAGTAAAGAAGAAGAAATAAATTTGTTGGTGGTTGAATCAACTCTGACATTTTAAGAGTTAACTCCAGGCTGCACATAAGGTAGTCGTGCCTTTAAAGGTATGCATTGGTACATTTATATATATGTACAAAGGTATTTGACCACCGTTGATGCTGTTAGGTGGGACCAGGGATGGGACAAACTGTTGATATGAGAATATACCGTGTTGATTCCTCTTGTGATGCATCGTTTATGCACTCATATAAACTGATTTTTTTTTCTTTTTAATTAAACCACGCTTGCACCCCAGATGCTCCCTCCACTCTGACTTATCACACTTATTACTGTGAATGAAGGCTCAACGTGGGCAGGGCACTTGCAGTCTTTGTATGTTAAGAAGGCATATATCTAAAAGATTAGTATTAACTCATTGCTTTGTTTCAACTCCGCTGAATCAATTTATTGTGATACCATCATTATTATGTAATGTGATACTAAAGTATTGTGAAGTGCTCATCAGAAGTTGTGTTAAACATAGTCACAGTCTCATTTTGATCCTCAGGGTTGTAAAATTCTATCATGACCTACTGGCTATCATTTTATTTTTTAATTAAGCATATCTAATTGCAGTTAATATAAAAAAAAATAGCGCAGTCAACATACATAATCAGCCTAATCTTCAGAATACATATAGAAATGATGTATTAATAAGGAAAAGAGTTAAACATAGACACTGATAGTGCATCACATTTCATCACCACTTGAGGGGATTTTTTTTTTTTTCCTGCACAGTGTCAGGAGGCACTGAAACATTCTTTATGTTTGGTGTTTTAATTAGATTGGGTATGGTTGTATGCGTTTTATCTGAGCACTGATATTACGCCTTTAGCTAAACTAGAGAACAGAGTTGCCGACGCTTCTTCAGACAGAGTTTTGAAGTTGGTAACATTCCTCCAGAGAACTGAACAGAAGTAGGGAAAACTGTGTGAGCACCTGAGCACTCACTTCCTCAAAAGAAATACTGTAGCCTGCACACAGTACAACTACAGCCATATGTCCAATGACACTACATGTTTAAAACTGACACTGCAAGCAGAATACACTACCCAGAGTCTTACCCAGTGTGCTGAAAACCGACTACAAGTTCTTACTAAATGTGACGAATTATGAGGAACACACAGCAGCGAGGCAGCCACCGCATGACCTGGTGTGGTCACAGATGTGCGCTGAAGCCTCCATTATGTAGCTCTTCGATGCTCTGTCTACGCCCAGGTGGACGTTTAGATGCAGATATTTAGATATTGACAGTGCTGGATATGAATTTCCTGAAGTTATGCTAGATCTCCTTCAATTCTCTGATTTCTCATTGTTTGACAAAATCTATCCTTGTGACCCCTGTTTGTATCAGCAGTATAATCATCAATCTTATGGTGGCTTGTGGTGCTTCTGCCACACTTCTTTCACTTCCATTTAATTGATAATGCTAATCTTGGCTTGTTTGATATTGTCCCATACACTGAATGTGCTGTGGTACAGGACTCCTAATAATCAGCCTGTCTAACTCCTCTGGTCCGTCATCTCTCTGAAGGCCCAAGCAGGGATGGTACCATTGGTGAGGACACCATTCGTGCATCCTTGATTTCAGCTGTGAGCGATAAACTTCGCTGGAGGATGAAGGAGGAGATGGACAGAGCTCAGGCAGAGCTAGATGCCCTGAAGCGAACAGAGGAGGACCTAAAAAAAGGGCACCAAAAACTTGAAGAGATGGTTTCAAGACTTGACCAAGAAGTGGTGAGCCATTCTTTTCATTTTAATATCACTTGTCCTCATATGTTACTGTGTGCCAGTGTCTGGTACCACTATATATATTTTAATTTAATTGCATTTTTTGTTGGTGTTTGATGTTTCCTTTAGACTGAAGTTGACAGGAACATTGAGCTGCTGAAGAAAAAGGATGAGGAGCTGAGTGAGGCCTTGGAGAAGATGGAGAACCAGTCAGAGAATAATGACATTGATGACGTCATTGTACCCACAGCTCCACTTTACAAACAGATTCTGAACCTGTATGCTGAAGAAAATGCAATTGAAGACACCATTTTCTACCTGGGAGAGGCTCTGCGCAGGGGTGTCATAGACCTGGAGGTTTTCCTCAAGGTAACCATTTTAACATATTTAAAAAGGAAATGCTTTTAAGATGTTCGTCTCTTGTGGTTTCGACCCCGTTAACTTGTTTTCTCTTGTTACAGCATGTGCGCCTTCTGTCCAGGAAACAATTCCAGCTTCGAGCCCTCATGCAGAAAGCCCGAAAGACTGCTGGCCTCAGTGACCTCTACTGACCCACACCGACTACCTGGAAACATTCATATCTTAAGTCTCACCTGCCCTGTTCTCTCGTGCTATTCTTTTTAATGTCTTCATGTAGTTCAAGCAACCTCCCCCTTTTCGTTCTCTACACAATCTATTCTTGTGAGACAGAGGAATCAGACTTTGTTGTTCAACACGGTAAAATTTGTGAAAATTCTAACTGTGTGGTCACACTTTTTAGTATGACACTATTTGTATTGTGATCCAACCAAATATTTCTGTCATCTTCCAGTAACAGTTTTGACCCATTACTGTTATCACACACTGCCACTTACACGCAGCTCTGTATGAGGTACTGTGGTTGACTCAGAAACATGCTTAATACACATACCGTTTTGATGAAGTTCAGTTGTGTGCCTATGCTGTGTTTGCGGCTTTTGCCATCAGTGTTTCTGGTTTAACTAGGTTGAGCTAGGGTGTAACCAGTATTTGCTACGCTCTGGTAAGGCCTGCAGATTTTGTTAGCAAACCTTTTGCCAGACAAAGTCATTTGGCTAGTAAGCACAAAATGTTAGCGGCTAGTAAAGAGGGGCTTTGCAGAGGGCCCCATCTGTCCATGCCCCCAATGAAAAGGTTAGACTCTGATATAAATACTCAGGGCAGCCTTTCAGGGGGGACTGTGGCTTAGCCTCAGGACTTAATGTTGTATGGGTCATGTTCAGGAGCCATGGATTCAGAGGATAGTTTTTCATACATTACAGGAGATGATAAACATAGACTTGAACTGTGTTTCCTCACTGTCTTGTGTGACAGTCTTCTTAGCCACACTTTGGACTCCAGTGCCACTTCCCCAACCAGGGTCTGATCCATGTTATGTATGTGTTCTGGTCGTATGTATGGGATTATATTATGGTATGTTATGGTCACTTGGTGTGGTCTGCTCTGCAGTCTGGCTGAGGCCGCTTTAACTAATTGTGTACAGTGTGTGTTGTGCTCTGTACATTATCAGTTTAAGATGAATGACAGATGTGCTACATTCTGAAAGGTATTACAAAGACAGTCCGGTTTTTCCTTTACCTTCCTATTTTCCTTTTGCTGTCCTGTCATTCTCAGCTCTACTGACAAGTTAAGATTTTATATAAATGGGGAAAAAAAGTTGTGAAGGTACAAAAAAACAGAACTATTGTACTAATCAAAACATTAACTTATGTAAAATTTGCAAACAGGTTTCATTTAAATTAGCCTTTTACTAAATGCACTTTGAATTGTATGATAGAATTATCTACTTTTTTTCTAGTTTCATTTCAACCATAGAACACCTTTTCTTTTATATCTGTAGAGTTATGTAAATCAGTACAAATAAAATAAATCTGATCTAATGACATGTCTGTGCTAACTCATTGAATGTTATTGTCACTTCCCTATTGTTTTCAGTCATATACAAATATGTTGCATTAATAATTAAAAATAGTATTTAGTGAACATGAAACCAAATAAATTAAGTGCTGGGATTTAAAATACTGTGCCATGTCACTTCAACAACCTAGTGACTGTAGTTTGATCTATTGCATAAAAGTCTGTGCAGCCTCGTTTTGGTCCATCATGCACTGAAGTCAGTCAGCTGCTCTGTAAACACATGCAAACAGCCTTTTCTCAATTGGTTGAGAAACAAACACACAAAGGACTGAACTTTAATCCTGGCAGGTTTATTTGATGTCACAGCAAAATAAAAATCATTATCCAGCTGCCATGGCAGGTACATCATCTCAGATTTGCTCTGAGACATGTAAAGTAACAATACATAAATAGACCTCATTAGTATTAACAGCTATAAATAGTACTTTTTTTTTTTTTTAATCTTTATGTACTTTTCCAGAGTTACGTGGTGAAAAATAAATACTTAGTCTGAGGTTTTTTTGGGCACAGAAACAATCTGCACCTTCTTATGATTGTTACAGGTCATCATAGTAGCTGACTTTTTCCCATTGGCTCTCTGTTATTTATTTACTTTTGCTGAGTTAAGTTGTAAATATTCATCTCATTAGTATCTCTATCACTTATTTCAAAATATAATCGTTGCTTCTGGCCAGTTCCAAAAACCTTTTTATTTTATGTCATTGCACTTGCAGGTTAAGTTAGTTTATAAAGGCTTCAATGCAAACCAGTAGATGTAGCATTGGTTCATCTAATATAAAGGTACTTTGGTATCACAGGATTTTGGTCCAGTGATTTGCAGCGGTGTTCGTAGGACTGTGGATGCACAAGAAGCCCTCCTCATAGAGAATGGAATGTCTCTATTAAATATATATATTCCAAAGAAAAACTAAACAGAGATTACCAAGTGGAAATAACCAACTGGAAACAATCACTGATTACACAGAATAAATACATACTACAAGCAAGGAGTGTAACAGCAAGAAGCAACAGCGCACAGTGTGGTAACAGACAGTTTGGACAGTACATACAGTGTATACGCTTGATATGCAAAGGCCTTACTGTTCTTGTAACGACAAGACAACAGACAACCTCGTCTCCGACACAGGCTGAGATGAAACATTAAAAAGGTATGTTTTGGATTTTGGTGAATTCAGTCATGGTAGAAGGATGTGTAGGAGGCAGCAAAGGGAAATGACAACCATGAAGGTAAAATCTAGCTTCCACTGGCTAGGCTACAACACTTGCCATTGGCTTAGCTACAAACACTTGGCCTTTTGAGACATTCAGAGGTTTCATTTCCCTGTTGCTGAAGGGGACAGAGGCAGTATGATAGGAGGGACTCTACCACCGTTTACTGTGGTACTGTGCTGGACTGGAGGCTTCAGGGCAGGAGCTTTTCACAGAGTAAGCTCCTTCTGGACGCCCCACAGGGTCTCAGCGCTCTTCACCAGCTGTTTCTCCTCTTCAGGCTTCAGTGTCATGTTAATGACATCTGTCAGGCCACTGTTGCCCAGGATGCAAGGAACGCTCAGGAAGACCTCATCCTTCACTCCATGCATACCCTGATGGACAGAGGAAGCAAACGTAAGATCAGGGTTAGCGGGTCAAAACATCTGCAACATGTCATTTTCTGTAAAGTACCAAAAAAAAAACAAAAAAAAAACAAAACGCATCGGTTGAACGATTTCAAATGCTCCTTACCTGAACCAGTGTGGACACAGGGTGGACTTTATGGAGGTTTTTCAAGATGCTTTCCACCAAGTCAGCCACTGACATACCAATGGCCCAGGATGTGTAGCCCTTCAGCTTGATAACTTCATAGGCTCTGAAGGAAAAACAATCAGAGAAGTAAGAGTCCGGCCAGAGGGAAGTAGTTAAGAACTCAGAACATAACCCACAGTGAGGTGCCTTTGCTGCATGTCATTCCTCTGCCCTAGTTTCCTTTGTCCTCAACATTATCCAATTCAATAGATATAGAATTCCAAGAAATAATAAAAAGGCAAGGCATTTGGAATTTTAATCCTACATTTACCTCTAATCCTGTCATTTTTATTTCGCATCTCCATCTTCTGTCTATACATTTTCATGCATAAAATGTGGCCATAAACACAAAGCATCATCTCAAACTCAGTTGTGTTTTGTAAGAATAGCCACAAAGGGAAGTGTGTACTGAGTGATGAAGTTGTGCTTCATTCAGTTAAAAGAAAACAAAAAAAAAATAGCCCATTTATATTTAATAAGACCTCTCTCTTTCCAGCCATGAAGAGGGAGAAATAGGAGCCATGCTGAAGTTCTTTTACTCTGTTATTTTATCGTACCCTGTTCTTTGTCTGCTTTTTAAAAGAAATCTCAAATGAAACCTTGGCAAATGTCAGCCATAAACCACCTATTGTGTTGAAGATGGTGAACTTCAGATAAGCCAGGACGACTGAAATGACAGTACAAATTTACTGAGGACAAACTGTTCTATTTCTTAACTTTCCAAATGAATTATGTAACTTCAAATACAAAAACCTTACAACAGACCCAAGTAACCATTTGAGCAATACTGGCACTATAACAAGGATAAGGCCCAGTGAAAGGAAGAGGACAAGCTTTTCATCATTCCAGACTTGAGTGTCAGTGAGTCAGTGTCAAAACTGTACAGTATTACGTTACATATAGTAGCATAGCTGTTGGGTTTGTCCTGGCTGCGAAGGGAGCGATCACGGTTTTCCTGTAGCATAGGACACAGTGTACCCGCCTCTGCCTGCCTTGCTACAATTCCTCACCAGGGTTCGGCAACCCCATTGGATTTCCATTGAATCATTACGTTAATGTCGCTGAAAGGCTCTTGTAGCCTCCGTTTAATATGACTCATAAAACCCTGAAGATTTGTTTCAATAAAATGTCATATTGCAGCCAATCAGCGCTGTACAGATGGTCTGTGTGTGCACGGCTGCTTGCTTAGTTGATTAAATTGATAAAGGCTGAGGAGAGAATCAGATTTCTAGGCAGGTTCATGGAGTTCAGAAAAATATTGCAGCGCATTGGTGGATTTCTGGAATGTAACCTGTCCTCACCCGTCAACCACCATCTTATGAACCTCCTTCCAGTTCTCAGAGTCACCCTCAGCCCCCATTTGTGGGTTAAGGCCCTGAAGAGAAACTCCTGCCACGTTTACACCACTCCATACAGGCACTAAAAACAAACAGACAGAAAACAGTATAAAAAACCCTGTCCATTCTGAATAAAAAAGTCAATTCTAAAGAGCATTCCCAAAACAATATGCAGTTATGCAATAAATGAGGGAGAGCCACATAAAACAGGTGCACAGATCACTGGCTTAGTGTGAGCTACATACCACTGGAGTCTCCATGCTCGCCAATGATCCACCCATGGCAGCTAGACGGGTGCAGGTGGAGCTTCTCTCCCATGAGGTAGCGGAAACGGGCGGAGTCCAGGTTTGTGCCGGAGCCAATGACACGGTGACGGGGGAAACCGCTCAGCTTCCAGGCCACGTATGTCAGAATGTCCACTGCAAAGATTCAAAGGCTGTTAATGTCAGCCGTACGCCTCAAAAGCATCCTTAATTATTTCACATGGTATTCCGCCTTACCTGGGTTAGAGACCACCATCAGGATGGCATTAGGGCTGTACTTGACGATGTTGGGGATGATAAACTTGAAGATGTTGACGTTGCGCTGCACAAGATTAAGACGGCTCTCACCCTCCTGCTGACGGGCACCGGCGGTTATGACCACCACCTTAGAGTTAGCGGTCACACTGTAGTCTGGGGGAAAAAAAAAAAAAAAAGAATGTTGTTATTGTATATTTGCAGTAAAGGTGAAGAATCGCAAGATTTTTTTCCCCCCCAGATGCAATGTATTATATTTCTAATATATTCTCACCTTTGTCAGCCACAATCTTGTGAGTCTTAAGGAAGAGGGATCCATGCTGCAGGTCCATGGCCTCACCCTTCAGTTTATCCTCCATCACATCAACCAGGGCCAGCTCATCACACAAGTCCTGGTTATTTACATACAAAAATAATCCATCACACACACTGCAAAATACATGGATTTACATGACTAGAAAAGATAAGACACACCATTCCTTTCATTTCAAGCCTCACCTATCCACCTAGAGCTATGGTAGGATTTCTCCATCTTACCAAACACGTCAGGAATGTGACATTTCTCGTCCTTTTTTTAATACATGTGCAGTACAAGAGAAAGTTATGAGGGCCATTAACGGCTGTAGTATGGCTTTACCAAAAAAGTATGTCTGTCTGTTACAAAGCATTGTGTCTTCTCTAGAACACCGAAGAATTTAATATTTGATTAACCATGTGGGACACTTTGTCCATGCGCTCACGTTACAACCTCTCACTGGCTGCACTAATTCACCACCATAGATGTGGGAACTTTTATTTTTATTCCATTCATAATCTCCACATCACTGTTCCAGTTCTCTTTTTAAAGAGTTACTCCAACTCCCTGTTGAGTTCTCTAAAATCAATCCTTTTCTTTTTAAGCATTTACTCCAAATACATGACACAGTTTACTTCCTATTGCACACATTCAGCCACATACCATTCAACAGTCTCTTCACTTTGCATATTTCCCTTTCCCCTCTCACCTTGAGCAGTATGCTGATGGCAGAGGCCATGCCCACCATGCCGACACCCACCACCGTCACCTTGTTCCTGCAGCCAACAGGGTCCTCCTTCATCACATGGCTGATGAGTTTCTCCTTGGTGGACATCTGCAGGTAAAGATAAATAAATGAGTCACACAGACAAGTTGACAGTTTTTAGGGAGATTAAGAGTGAAAGGTAGAAGGAATAGGGAATGAAGGGGGTATAAAAAAAAATAAATGAAAGTGCACAGAAAGGAAGTGACGTAGTATTGATTACGTTTGGGACAGTTTGAGTACTCGGTTACTCATAAGATCTCCACAAGGGTGTACGTGACAGCTTATTCAGTTTTCACTGAATGAGTCAAATAATTTTCCTCTTCCCCTTTAACAGTATTTAATGCGAAGTGTGACCTCTTTACCTCCTCCTCTAACCACATGGGTTAAAGCAGTTGCGGTTTCATATCACTCTTTTTCAACCACTTCCTTAAATGGTGTATGACAGTGCTCTGTACTCTACAGCACCCTTCCTGGGTCTCCATGGCAACCGCATGGGAAAATTTTGCAACCCTGCCTGTGTCCACCACAGGCCTTCCCTTGATGACGTAACACACCACTATTTCTGTTCCGTAGTACAGCAGACATGGCCGAGAGAACACGCTTGGAGACACTGACATCATCAGAGTGACTAAGTTACTGCTCCACAGTGATGTGGAAACAAGCACGTAGTAGGCCGCCTGGTGGACTAGTGTACTGCACACATGCTTCAACAGGATATTTAAGACCTTGTGCATGATGAGCTCGCACACATTAGCAGACAAATGGGAAATACACTGAATGGGACTGTCATGACTGATGTCCTGTTATCCAATTAGCTTTCCCTCAGAGGTGAACTGAAGCTTAGCCCATACCTTTGCCTCTCAGTGAGGTGGGTCTGCTGCCATAAGACCAGCTTTTGGAAGATTACTGTCCAGTTAAGACCAGATATGCCGCCGTCCAGCAGAAATGTGCTGCATAAACTACCCAGATTACTTCCTTGGTATGATGGATGAATGAGGATTACAAGGATTATCAAAAGCTGAGAGAACTTAATGCGCTATAGGTACAGAATGAGCCAAATAGATATGGGTGTTTCAACTCAAGCTGATTAAATGCATTTCTGTAACTTGTAATAAGTAGCTGCTGCTGCTACAACGAAAACTAGTTGCATTATCAGATTTCTCAGTAGTGACATTTACCAGATGTGCTCTCCAACAGGTCAGTGAAGGGTAGCTGAGCCCTGATAGGGTGTCAGATGGACTTAAACACCTGTTATCCAAAACAGCTGCATTTTCACAGGCAGTCTCACCATGATCCCCACCCCCCGTGGGAAATGACATGAATACACTGGTTCTTTCAGTGCCAACAGTGTGCAGGCCTGACCGCTGCGTAAATTACATAAGCAAAAACTGCGCTGCGGGGGATTGTAGAGAAAAAACACACAGGTAGCAGTTTTAATGTAATCATATAAATAGCTCTCAGCTCTTAATCAATTATTAAATACAATTAATTGTATGAGAATGAGAAATGGTTGCAACAAGTAGGAACCTAAAGTTGCACTACTACTTCCTGCTGCTGCTTATACCTACTGCATTTCAGAAAATACTAAATGCATCGTGACAGAAGTGGAATTGATAAACTGTAATTGATGCCGACCTCAAAGACAACCAATAAACACTATCGATTGCAAACAGGCACGCCCCTAGACCCAGAATGCGCACCCGCCTAGTGCGTCCCCATCTGTCGTAACGCTGATCAGTCAATGAAAGATTACAATTTCCACCCCCATTAAAAACAAAAACCCCATCTAAACTAAGCTGTCATATGTGCGTTCTCATCCAAACACACATTCTTACCTTGAGGCTTCAGTTATTAAACGGTGGAAGCACGGACTGGAATGTGACTGCTCCTCCTGAGTGCTGCTTTTCCGCAGAAGTGGTGCCGTGGAGGGGGTGTAGCCCGCTATTTAAAGACAGCCTCCTCCGTCGACGTTACGTACGCACATATTAATGAGATCGCTTGGGTTAGGCCCACAGTGCGTGTTCTGTGTCACGTCTCCAGGATGCGGCACCGAGAACAGTGCGCATCCTGTGTGAGGAGCTTCTGAAGGTGTGACCTGTTCTTTACATATGAACAGACAATTCAGATATGATATTAGTATTATTGTCAGAATTAGTTTGTCAGCTGTTTCTGTCGTGGAAGTGATGAGGAAACGTGATTACATAACAGCGCACGCGCACGAAAAATGCATAATACAGGATAGTAATAATGAATATGATGCATGAAAATATTATTATAGTTTAAATAGAGTTGAATTATATGTCAGTTTTCAACAGCTCATTTGGAAGCTGGCTCTTTTTTTCTTTTCTTTTCTTTTCTTTTCAGATGTAGGTGCTATTACTTTGCCAGCACGTTGTTGCGTCAACCACGTGGACTGGGAATTGCCTCACATTTGTAATATTAAGAAATCCTGTGTCATGTGAGCAGCAGGAAATGGGGGTTCAGAAGTGTACATCTTAAATCATGACAGGACATGTTATATCTGTGTGCTATAATCTATATACTATGTAACAGTATCAAATTTGGGTTGAAAAGGTCAAGAGGGTCAATGGATGTTGAATAATACCTGGTTCAAGTCATCCACCTACTTTCTAACTCCCCCTACTGACTAGTTGTTATTATTACATTATAAAATGTTGTATTTTCTTCTTTCTTTGACAGATCTGATTCAGTCACCACAAGAAGTTTCACACATTTTGTTGATCAGATTGGCTGAGAGTGGTGTCTCTTTCTGAGCATGTGATCTTTCTAACAGCCTTCGTCCCCATGGAGAGCTGTTTACCTTTGCTATCAGTTATCTGCCAAGTGGTTGTAATCTAGCTGTTCCTTGACATTTTGTTTACTCCTGGTCTCACCTAATAGATAGCTGGTGCCGTTTTATGACTCCTACAAAAGAAGTGAGCAGCCCAGATCTTTTTTTTTTTTTTTGGCATCATTTCATGTATTTTCACACATATCACATTCCCAATTCCCACAACTCACTGCACCATAAATGTGTCTTTAAACAGTATTTGAAACAGCTACTCAGGATTGGTTGAGTTTATTTTATTTGCAAGTAGAAAGAAAGAAGTGGTTATATAATTTAGGGCTGCCACGATTAGTCGACTAATCACGATTATGTCGATGATTAAAATCGTCAACAACTAATTTAATAGTCGATGCGTCGTTTTTACCAAATGGTGACGTGGGAACACTGCAGACCACTGATTGGTCAGACAGTTTTCTCTGTGACCCGCAGTTTTACAAACACAGATGTGGAAGTGGACAGTAAATACAGGGGTACATGATGACAGCCCAAAACTACACCATGGTCGGTCGAACAGATTCAGTCTTTAGTGGCCGACGTAAAAATTCAGACGAGACAACACGCAACGAGTGAGTTTTCAGCAACTCTCTGAGCAGACGACACAGAAATAAACGCGCTCCATCGGAATACAGAGGTGAGCCGAGCTGAGCCGTGTCGAGCCCATTGACTACAAAAAATAATGGACAGAGCCTCCGTGACATCACCCATTCAATTCTACTACCCGGTTTTGAGGCCTAAAATATCTCTTACTGGTCGCAGCCATCTTAACATCGTTTGGGTTCGCCTAGGCTTCGGCCAATCACAAGCTGGCATGATGTAGCGGGTGAGGCGGGATGAAGGACTGTAACCGAGCTCCGAGCGAGCTGTCAATCAGAACTTTAAACCTTAATATAAATTAAACCAGTGAGTTATAAAAAAATTTCACCCCCCGTACAGGTGACATGGAGGGGGAGACCAAAACCGTTTTTTGTACCAGGCTGTAAACATGTTTTTTTTCTGCTTTAAAGTTGGGCAATAGTGAATGGGATCCTATGGCGCTTCTCTGCTTTTTGGAGACAGCCTCAGGCGGCCACTCGAGGAATTATAGTTTTTTGCACTTCCGTATTTGCATCACTTCTGCATCGTGGAGATTGCCGCTTGGTTGAGCCACGTAGTGGAAACACAGCTGGGTAGTTAGCGACTTATATTAACGTAAATAGAGCGCTAACTTACTACTTGCTCATATAGCTGTGAACGTTAACATTAGCCATGATGATTTGATTCATTAGCCATCCTTAGCACACACATTTCATGTATTTTCTGTAACGTTACAACTGTGATGTGTTTGAACAGGGAATGTGGTAACCAGGGGCGATTCTAGGATCAGAGGTTTAGGGTGCTGAGCACCCAGAGTGCTGACTGACAGGCAAGAGAAATGTCACTGTTCTGTACATTTTAATAAAATGTCAGA
>JAQQZY010000024.1:8879974-8904889 GCA_030068375.1 Ostorhinchus rueppellii | reverse complement strand
ATTATTATTATTATTATTATTATTATTATTATTATTAGTAGTAGTAGTAGTAGTAGTAGTAGTAGTAGTAGTATCATTATTATTAATACTTTTTTTTTTTTTTTTAAATCTCCCTGTCTTCTTTGCTTAGGTTTTAGTTTTGCATAAATATGTAGATTGTCTAAAAAACCCAGAGGTAATGAAAGCTGTAAGCACTCAGTTCATGTGTTCTTTTATTTTTTTTTTTATTTTTTGCTTTCTCTGACAATTTTGTGTGTATAAAAAAAAAAAAAAAGAAAAAGAATTTCAAAGGACTGTAATAGATGTCGTATATATGAATGTTAATGTTGATATATTTTGTTCCTTTTCCAATAAAAACAAAATTAAAAAAAAGAAAATTCTGATTCCGAGGTCTGTAAGTTGCCCCTGGTCAACAAGTTCTACGTCTAACATCGGACCTGGTGCCTCTACAGGTTTCACTTATGATCCAAAGCAGGAAGTTCTACGTCCACCAGAGACATTTTTTTTAAAAAGTTATGAACAAACTGAGAATGTTTTAGTCAGTGATTACATGTATTTTATACTTTCAGAAGGGATCAAAATAGAATGTTTGTTTTTTTGAGGGCTTCTCATTTTGTGCTTTACATGTGCTCTACGGCAAGGCAAAGTTTTTCGCAAAAATGACCACTATTGCGAAGTCACTCACAATTTATATGTGTTTAACCCATAAAGACCCAGTGCTTCTTCTGTCACAGTTTCCACATAAAGTTTTCTGTGTTTAATCATTCTTGATAGATTCATCACCATTTATTACAATATTATCCTCTGTATTTTGTAGGTTTTTAGTGTAAATCATGTATTTTCCTAGATTACATTTTCTGTTCATGTAGATATCCATAAAAACTCCAATTAAAGTTGTTTAATTATACCAGAAACAGAGAAAACTGAAGACAAAAGCTACTTTCTCAACAAAATATATAATTAATTTAGTATAAAACAAGTGTCTCCATCTACTGTCATTGATCTAACTCCATGGGTTTTACTGATGAATCAATGGAGTGGAAGATGACAGTGTTTCCATGGTAACTACGGAGCATCTGAACATCCAAATGGGTCAAATCTGATGACCATGAAAAGATGACAAACTGTATTTTACGTCAATTATTTACATGGATTGATAGAATTAGTGGCTCAACAGGTGTTAAACTGTTTACATCAGTGGATGGGTTGGGTCACCAGTGGCTGTTTGGGTCTTTATGGGTTAAATGGGCAGGTTCCACGTGTAACACAAGCGGACATGATGGGTTACACTGAAACTTGGAATGAGACTGCAGATTCATAAAAAAACCACATTTTTGAGTTGAGAAACACTAGAATCATCACATTTAACACAGTGTTTTAATTTTTAGTTCTATATAAGACCATTTCAAGCCATGTTTTCCAAATCAAATCGAATTTTTTTTGGTATTTATCTGAGGTCATCATTAGGTACATCCTGGGGGAGAAATATGTCTAAATTTCTCTTTCATTATTGGGTCTAAAAAGCCAGAAAAGTGCCAGGTACCAAAATGAACCCAGTTTCATAAAAGCACCTAAATAGTTGTCAATGACAGAGACTCTTTACTAAAGCTAAACTCTATTTGAAACCCCAGGGCCAGTTCTCAAATGTTTTCCCCCATCTTCAGCTTGAATAGCATCACACAACTTGCGACATGAAAAATAAAAAAAAAAAAATTAAAAAATTCACAAAACTGTGTTTCCGTACTTCAGTGTACGACTTTGAAAGGATAAAACTCTGCCGAAGACAGATGAAGTTTCATTAGATACGAGTGCGATCATACTTTATCTTCTGGTGTTTAATGTCGTCAGTTTGCCTGCAGCGGTGTACTTTAAAACTTTACCAGACTCTGTAAGCAACTTCGTGTCCTTGCTACTGAATTGCTTGTCTTTGTCTCAATCTCCTCGCTCCTTCCTCAACGTTCTCTGGAGCTTGTGCCAATTCAATCACTGCAGGCCCCCCTGGTGGAATACAGAAACACCAGTTTGTCATGTTAGCCTCCCCTCTCACACCACAGGGTCAGTTGCCAACATGTTGTTATTGCACAGGGCATTGGGACTGAGGTGTTTCTGCTGTGGGTGATATCCTACCTGTCTCAGCCTGCCGCGTAATGGAGAGGAATCTAATCACCTCACCACAGCCTCCTCCTCAGCCTCTGTTTAGAAATAGAACTGAGGCCAAGGAATAGGGCCACATCAATCATAAAAGGATTCTTCAGGGACCAAGATCGCTCACACAACTCTCTCAGAACAACATCCAGCTCACAGATGTTACCTTACTGTTCCTCACAGAGACGCAACATAAACCATAAACATCTTAAGCCAACAACCCTGTCTGACCCCTGCTTTTTTCTCATTCTTTAAAAGCAAACTAACAAGAGCCAAACCCTCATTCCCTGCTATCACAGTCACTCCACTTTTTTTTTTTTTTTTAATATTTCCCCTTTTCTTGCCTGTTTACATCCCTCTTTCCCTTTTCATCCCTATTTTTTGGCTTCCAAACTCACTCCATGCACACCTTCTGCTTACGATTGATAACATCACTTATGGTGCTCCTTTATTAGCCACCCACAGGCACATTAAGCTGAGCAATAATACACCAATCAACAGCAATTACACACTGATAAGCCCAGGTAGAGCTATGCTGGATGCAGAGAAGGATGTGGCAGTAGAATGGCTGGGCGTGTTTAACTACAGGATTAAAGGCTGTGTGTCTGTGCATACATTTACATTTGTTATACGTATATGGTACTTTGTTTTTGCCCTCAGTCTTAATCCCTTTACAGTGGAATATTATCATAATCAGATGAGAAATCCATCTTGGCTTCCCACTCTTTATCAGATGCTAATTGAAGTCATGAACAGCCAGGTTCTTTACTCATCTGTGCAAGCTAAAGCCAGCTAAATAAGCAGGGGTTTTTAATCGCTATGGTTTGTCATTAATCTGAGTGTTTTGTCATGACTGAAGACACTCCCCTCTCCTCTCATTACAGTATATTAAAACACTTTAGTTACAATGTTGGCACCTGTTAGTTTTGGAATACACTGCGTTACACAGCAGTCTGGCATTGTTATAGAGCAACTAAATGATGATGAAAACGAGTGGAAGGCTAGATATGAGTTTCCTGCCTGCAGGCATTCACACACCAGCCAAGTCTGATTTCAAGAACAGCTGTGTGGATTTAACCTCCCCCTCAGTTTTGCACTCACAAACATTCATACATGCGCATGGAAGTACACACACTTAGATGCGCATCCATATGTGTTTGCATGCACATAAACACACACAACCAGGAGCATCTTTTTAATGGAAGACCAAAGACCCTGGAAGCTGTTTACTGCTGTGTAACTGGGAAGACCACCAATCTTTCAATTCCACATTTGCTTTATACAAGCAAACTTGCCAAGCTGTGGGAGCATCAGATTAGTTTATCCCCGGCTGGAGTCAGAAACACAGATCCAACTCTCTTATCAAAGTGGACCCATAATTATACATTACTTAATCTGGTACTTGAAGCTACAAGCACTAAACAGCGGATTTGGATGAATTTTTGAAACTCACTGTAGGTGTTAAAATTTTGGAACTTGGTGCAGAAAAATTCCACAGCATTTTTTATTTCTTTTTCTTTTCTTTTCTTTTCTCTTTTTTTTTTTTTTTTAAACGAACATGTCCTCCAACCTTGAGGTGTCTCAGTTCATGACCTCCAAAAGTTAATCCTGAAGCAGAAAATGAACATTTTACATTTTTTCAAGCATGAAATTAAATACATTTCCTTTGGCTGTTCCAGCTCTAATTATTTCAGAGGATTTATGACAGTGTCATTGCTATTTGTTTAAGGAGAGTGTGTATACAGTGCATTGTAGACTCTTTGAAGTAGCCTCGCATTCTTTTACATGTCAGTGGAGAAGCTCTGCGAAGCTTCTGTGTCCCAGTTCAATGACCTTAACTCCTGTGATTGATATAGGTGTGTGTGTGTGTGTGTGTGTGTGTGTGTGCACGCAAGCATGGTCTGTCAGGTGTGAGTTGACCTGTGTGTGTGTGTGTGTATGTGTGTGTGTGTGTGTGTGAAGGGGTAAGGTTAATTGAAGTTGTTAGAGTGAAAATGATTCCCTCAGGGGGACATAGGAGGTGGAGGCACTGGGTGGGCTCAGCAGTGGGTGACGGAAAGAAACCAGAAGAGAAAGATAAAGGGGGTGGGGGTCAAAGGGATTGCTCCTCGCCCCCTGCGCTCAGAAGCAGTGATACATGAGGACTGAGAGATGAAATGATTCATCTAAAGGTCAGGTGTCTCTGTCCTTTCTCCCACCCATCACTGTTTTTGTCTTTGATTCTTTTGTCCTCCTCTGCTTGTTCTCTGCCCGCTAAACGTGAATAAAATGATTCTTTTTTTTTTTCAGGTCTGTCCTTTTTAATCTACAAAATAACCTTTACTAAACCACTCGGTGTGATCCTACCAACTTCTCTTGGTCTCACACATCCCTTCGTACCTCAATCTATCTGTCCCCTCCTGTGGCCTTTCCCCTCTTCTCCCATACTGGCCTTCATTTCACAGATGACAGGTTGGCTGACTGTAATCCAACAGATGCTGGGGCGGGGAGGCCTGACCAACTGTTTTAACTCCAATCAGCTTTTATTGCTCTCTGGAGGAACTCCACACAACCCCCTGCCAGCCTGACATTTCAGAGAGCAGGAGGGTGGAGGAGAGAGAACGATAGAAAATAGTATGTGTATATGTTTGCATGTAGGTGTGAGTGTGTATGTGTGTGATGATTAAGGCGGGGGGCTGATGGGGAAAAGGGTGACAGTCATTACCCCCTGTGCCTGGTGAGGGGCCAAACCGCTGGCTTCAATCAACTTGGAATCATGTGTTTGTCTCTATCTGTGTGTGTGTGTGTGTGTGTGTGTGTGTGTGTGTGTGTGTGTGTGTGTGAGTGATGGAGTGACAGAGGGAGGGAGAGAGGGGGAAAGAGTCCGGCGTCAGCAGGGATGGAGATGTCGCTGGTAATGCATCTGCCACTGTCGCTTGTTTCCGACAGCCTGAGCCACCCCTGCATCGCCCACGTCTGTCGCCTCCTTCCTATTCTCCATCCATCTCCCTGCACCCCACTTTCCTTCTCCCCTTCCTGCCTCTTTCCATCCATCCCTCCCTCTGAGACAAAGACAAAAGCAAGTTTCCATAGTGTGACTTTAAAGCTGCTGATGCTATGCTGCTATTTATGTCTCCAAAACGCTCTCCAGTGTGAACTACGTGCTTCTGGAGTCTTCCCCAATGTCACTGTCCCAGTAGTTCTTATCAGGAGCGCTGGAATAACAACATCATTCCCTCAATTGTTCAATTCAACAGGATGTTCTAGAGAAATAGTGCCCTAATTCTGTAAGAATTATACAGTTTATGCTATCATCAAAGCACTCCAGTGACAGCTGCAATGTAATTCATTTAATTGATAGGTTAATACTAAAGGTGTAGGGAGAATAATTCAAGCTAAGTAATTCATTTGTGTTCTGATTTATTTTATAGTAATTTTTTAACCTACTCCTTTATAGTGTGAGTGAATGGGCTATTTCAAGTAAAATCAAATCCAGGATGTTTCTCTGACACAAAAGAGTACTTCCACAAATCTTCTTCTTCCTCATTTCAGCACCACAATGGCACATATCCAGAAGGCATCAGTCATTTGATAAAGGGTACTTCTGTTTATCTGATGATTAATGGGGTTTTAGTGCTCTCTTTAGAGCCGTGGGCTACTTGAACTCAACAACCTGACCTGCAGGCTATTAAAGTCAATGAAGACCATGGAAACATTTATGACCGTATGTGAATCTTCTCTCTTCTAATCACTTTTACTGCCACTGCTACAAAAAAAAACCCTGGTGTGACCTTGGCCGTGATGGCGTTGTATAACAGGACATCAGTACCAGCACACCTTCACCACCAGATGTGTACAGGCACGTATACATCATGTTCCTAAACTTGAGTGTGTTTATGGTCGTTCTTACACACATGAATACTGTATATGACTTCAA
Organism: Ostorhinchus rueppellii; assembly: GCA_030068375.1. Lineage (NCBI taxonomy): Eukaryota > Metazoa > Chordata > Actinopteri > Kurtiformes > Apogonidae > Ostorhinchus > Ostorhinchus rueppellii. The sequence goes on along the minus strand of JAQQZY010000024.1, from coordinate 8,898,828 downwards.
TAAAATCCAGTGGTGGAGAGTTCAAATACCATATTATGCAAAAATATATGTCCTTTATTATCACTATGAGCCAGTAAAAAGGATATATTTGACCATTTCTAGTATTTATTTACTATTTTTGCCTCTGTCCTTTTATGATAGAAATATTTAAATTGATGAAATATCTTTGGTTCCAACAGTGAAGTGAGAGTCCACAGCGCTGACAGTTCTATTTTCAACACACGTCCCTCATGATGCTTGTCCATTTAATCCTGCAGGACTGATTCATTAAAGCTTCCTGGATTTAAGAGACTATCTCATATTGTTGCTCCCTCCACACAAATGACATTCTGGCTTTGTGTTTTCAATGGAGCAATATTAATGAACTTGTCTTCACAGACATCATATTTAAGGAAGATTTCTCATGAACCATAGAAGCTCCCCATTAGTGAAGCTCATTCAGCTTCGATTTCTTGCCTCTTTTTTTTGTCTATTTGTTCTTTTCAACAATTAAAAGACACTTTTAACCCTTTCATGCTTAGTGGTCACTATTATTCTACAGCTGTTCTCTTGTATATTCATGGGTTTTATTGTTTTAGTTCCATATCAGCCGACACAGTGGACACTTATGCACCATCCCATAATACACTGATGTTCATACCATTACTGTAACTTTGCTGTTCTTGATAAACCTGATCTGCACTAACATGTCTGAGTGTAAATCAATTGCTAATAAAAACTGGAATTATGATAGAATGTGAGAAAACATTAGATTAATTGCATTAAAATGCTTTTATTTTATAGTTTTCACACAGTTTATCACTTTCTGAAATTGCATTTTTTGCTTCAAAAATTAAAGACATGGTCTCAAGAGGAGAGGACATTTTTGGAACTCCTCAATAAATTATGAAGATGGATTTGTTTCTTCAATGCTTTAACAAAAAAACCCCATTTTCAATAAAAAAGTTTTTCAATAGATAAATAAATTCACTTCAATAAAAAATGAAAAAAAGTGTTCAAGTGAAATTTTTTTAGAGCTTAATTTTTTTCATTCACTTTTTTCTTTGAAAGGATTTTTTTTTTTACTGAAAAAAGTTTTTTTGTTAAAGGAATAAAGAAACAAATCTACCTTCAAAAAACATTGATTAATTAAAAAAAAAAATCACATTATTTTGTAATGCCTAACGAGGAATAAAAACACTCAGGAAAAGCATCTTGACTAAGGTTTTCATAATTCATGCATGAAACGGGAGGATTTTTTGTTTAACACAGTACAATGAAGATCAATATTTTGTCTTATTGTTCATCATTAGATGTTTCAGTAATCTGTGTAATGTCATTGCTATTATCTTTAAGTCTGAATACATTTATTTCAACTAAAAAAAAAAAACTCTAAGTCCTGTTGTCTTGTGAAAAATTATGGGCTGTCTGTTCTCTATAGATTATAGTATAAACGTGTTAAACTGCTTCCTGATCCTAAGGATTTATTCAAGATACTTAAGATGGATTTTTCTTTGTAAACCTTCCATTCAGAGAATTGAATCCTCCCTCATCACACTGTAAGCTTGTTCACGAGCAACCCCTAATTTACTACCTGTGCATCTTGATAGAAGAAACATTTCCTAGGAGAGAATACTGAATCTCTTTCAAAGGGCACTGCTGTTGCTTATGGGAACCTGGTTTTCTTTTTTGCAATTACTCACCACAAGGTATGGCATTTGTAAGATATAAGTGTTCCTCAAGAGTAAAACTGTTCTCATACAGTCTGTGAAACATGACTGGTAACCTTAAGGTTTTTTTTTGTTTTTTTTTTTAACCCATAAAGACCCAAACATCCACTGACAATCAAAAGCATCGACTGATTTTAAATGTTTAACAACTATAGATCCACTAATCCTATTAATCCATGTATATAATTGGGGTGAAATATCGTTTTTTCATCTTTTCATGGTCATCAGATATGACCCATTTGGACGTTCAGAGGCTCTGTAGTGAATGTGGAAACACCATCATTGATTCAGCAGTAAAACCCCTGGAGTTTTAAGAAATGACCACAGATGGTGACACTTGTTTATATGTTAAGGTATTAATATTTTCTGAAAGACTCACTTTTTCTTCAGTTTTCTCTGTTTCTGATGTAATAACCCTCAACTTTAATCAGAGCTCTTATGCACATCTGAATGACCAGTAAATTAAACATAGGAAAATAACAGATTTTCACCAAAAAACGCAAAACAAGTAAGATAATATTACAATAAATCATGTTAAATTGCTTCAGAAATGTTAAATATAAAGAAATGAAATCATGGGAACTGCTACAAAAGTTAAACTGGGTCTTTTTGGGTTAACCCATTACTGCAAATGAACAAGAAAAAACAAAAACAAACATTTGGTTAATTTGATGAAGGACATCCAGACAATTTGAGTCCTGTCATATTAAAATGTTATAAATCACACTATTTAGTTTTGTTCATGCATAACAGGCTGGAGGGTGTAAAACAGTTAGTATAGTCTTGCTTGGGGAAAAGCATCTGTCATTAACAACAACGTACATGATGCATGTGCGGTATATGTGTGTCTGTGTGTATTTTTTTTTAATATTTCAAATAGAAGATGCAGGTAGCACCCAAGGTCCTAACATCTACAATGAATGACATTGCCAGAAGGAGATTTCCAATTGGCTAGAGAGGACAGCTTACCTTATAATGTGTGTGAGTCATTTTCAAGGGTACTCAGCTATTGTATGAAAGAGAATCTGGTGGAGGTCACCCATGTGGCTAAGCCCACGAGCAGAACTAAATGAGTATTAGCAAATAGACAGTGATTTTAAAACTGATGTGTTTTCTTTTGTTTGGCAGGAAAGAGAAATAGTAAACACAGAGATATTCGTTTAAGGTATATGTATGAATGGAGGAAAGTCACGCAGGTAAGTGAAGTTAGTCTTGAATGAGAAAAGTAAAGAAAAATATTAGATTTTCCCTGGCTTTATTGGATATTCTTTGCACTGTATGACTTCAAGTTACAGTACGTTGTAGCTGACATGAAGGACATATGATCTGGTTACAGCAATGAACAGGTGTCACACACTACTTAGAATACTTTATACAAATATAAATAATGCTGTTAGGGTATTTTAATGAAACCAATAGCTTGGAGTAATAAGGTTCCATATATTCCTATAATCTGCATGAGGTACTTTTGAAAAACTCAAACTTATAATGAGGCCAGGAGACAAGGATTGTGCACGGTGAATGAGTGATTAGTGAATTTATTACAGCTAAATGTAGTTGTTTTAGTCCTTCACCCCACGCTGCCATTAAACGTCCCTGTGATTAGTGAGGCACGCACAGCCAACCTAATTATCCAACAGCACAGTCAAACCCTTTACATGATTACTAACAGTTTGCTTCTTATACTGCAATTATGTTCTTCGCAATAGTGAAAAGCTATGATTAAAGAGGAAAGGCTTGCTTTATGTGTGTATGTGTGTGTTCATTTGCAAATAGACAGGTATTTGTGCGTACAGTTGCTGTTTCTGTAACGTAACTACAGCTGTTGCAGCTCCACCGAGTCTTACATGATAGAATGTCATTTAAATGAACTTGAAGGATGGTTTTGCACCAGATTTCTGAAGCTCAAATATCTTTTTTTGTGGTACATAATGGGATGAAGAAATCCACCGTTGAGTTAATTATCGTAATTCCAGATTCTTGCAGATTCATTGTTCACACAGAGTGCCATTCACAGTTTGAAGGCTGCAGCACCACAGAGAAGAAACAGAAGCAAACTGGGTCAAATGACTGTGGATGTGGTTTCATGATGTGAGTAGAGAAAGGTGAGATGTGTGAGGCCTTTAGATGTAAGAAAATCCCATATAAAGTCTGTGTTCCGCTGTCAGGATCCTGTCTAACACAATATGGATTAAAGAGTGTATTGTCATGATAACAGAAGAACAATCAGACCTCCTATATCCTATTATTAGGGCATTATGGAGCTCCCTGCGGGGAAGGTTGAGGAGGAGGAGGAGTGTAAGGATGTAGTTTTTCTTACCAGCAGGGGGCAGTGGAGCTGCAGTTGTGTGCCTGTATATTTGTGTGTGCATATCAGTGTGTTTGAGAAGCAGAGTGGGGGGTGGTGTCTGAAACTGAGGCTTATTCCCCCTGGTGAGTATTCCCTTCCCAACCTCACTCATGGGCATGTCAGTGTTCAGCCAGCATACTGCAGTGACATTTGAAATGAACACAAGCCATTGATCATGGTGTATGAACTTTCTGGACAGTGGAAAACATGCATTGTATGTGCTGTGTGTGTGTGTGAGAGCTCATGCATTTGCACACAGAAATGGCAAAAACAAACATACTCCGATCCAAAGTCCTCATGCATACGTGGAAGATGTTCACAAGTGTCTCCTGTAGAGACCTTTTCCCCATGTACATGTGACTACAAGAAACATTCCTGCACATGTACATGTAATATGGAACCTAACTTCTAGAATTACATGCAAAGCCAAGGGTTTACAGATATGGATTTGGTTTCCTTTACTGATAATAATCTTTGCAAACTAATACATGTATTCATTTACACTTATATACAAAGGCTGAAATTAGAGCCAGCAGAGATTTTACCGTCCGTCATGTGCCTGGAACAAAGATCAGTCAGTAGGATGGGTTACTGTTTCAGCTATGACACAGTAACCTATCCTTATGTATTCCTTGGCTGGATCTGTCCTTACCCCCCACCCCCTATAATGTTTTGTTATCTTTAGGAGGTGAAGCCACCTGCACTATAAGAAACACTAGAGCAAAGATCTGCTAACATTTTGTTTTACATCTCTGCAACCTTTCTAATGTTTGTCGATGTTAACTGCCATGCCATCAGGTGAAATACGACCCCTTTTCTAACAGGTTGGGGTCTGGTCATCATGACCTTGCTCTTCCAATCACTCCTCTCCTTTTCTAAATGTTGCAGATGAACACTAATAGTCTCTTCTGTATGTGGATGACATGCTAATTAATCAAACACAACATGCCGGCCAATTCAGCAACTGCCAACTGCTTCCAAAATGCAGCAAGCTGGCAATAACCAGTTTGTCCAACCTTGATGGGCTGAGTTCACGTGTGTTTGTGTGTGAAGCTGTCGTTCCTGGGTGGAAATACTCTAGAAAATATGTACATTTGGGTATGGAGAGACCATACGCATTTACAGTGAAGTTACAGATTTAAAGGACCCTACTGAAGTGGGCCCTGCAGATTCATGCAGCTTTTCCACATCCAGAAGTTAGTGGACTTTGGCCACATGTCTACTATATGGATATGTTAGTGAACCTCCCATGTGACTTCTCTTTCCTTTTATTTTTTCACTTTTACTATTTTTTCCCTTTTCATTAAATTTGTTCTTATTGAAAAAACTTTTTTTTCCTTTTTTTTCTTTCTTTTTTTTTTTTTTTTTTTGCAGTATTTGAAATCTCCTCAAGCACATAAGAATAAAATGCAGAATTTGTACTTCCGGTATTTCTGTTTCATTCAACTTTATCTTTGTAGTCTATTAGATAAATATTGGACTTTTTATTCAAAAGTATGACAACTTTGGTTACTAGTTCCTTTTAAGATCAAGGTCTTACAATAATAGTTCATCTTAAAATAGCTAACTATAAAAAGTTGTTAAATTATAACAAACAATTTAACTTTAACCTGTTGGTTTCCAATCTTTTTGGTTTTTGATGTCTTACAAAAAGTACTTTGTATTCAGCCTCACATGTCGGATTTCTAAGAGCTGTTTTGCAGCTTCACTAAAGTGATTTCTTCCTTTAAACTTCTCACATGGTTTCATTTCAGTAAATGTTCAAAGCAACATCAGCTCATCAAAAATCAAAGATTAGAGAAAAAAATTCCAATAACTGAAACATGGATTTGCATAACGGAATTTTGTTTTTTCAACTTCTATCTCCTATTAATCATGTTTGGAACCATAGGATTCATCTGTGTATAAAGTCATTCAGACCAGTTCCACTTCCTGCAGGTATAACAGTGACAGATTGTGTCTTAAGTGATGCTTTGTTGTTTATTATCTAACAAAGAAGAACTATTACTTGAACATCTTGATTGTATTTTGCTGTCCATACACTATCTTAGGACTTTAACTTGTAATGCTCATTTGAGCACTGCTGTATTTGATCTTAATATGTCTTTCAACAGTTATCCTGTGCACCATATTTCACAGCCTGGTTGATGCTTTAATCTTTCCTTGTTTAGTGTCTTTGAGAAGCTGTTTGGGAAGATCCCATAAGTATGCACATCCTGTAGATAGACTATTGAGGTTGCAGCTGCATAATGTCTGGCTGTTGGTGTGTTTGCATTATCTGACAAAGCTTGTTAATAATTCTTGCCATGCAAAATATTCCATAAACATTTAGAAGCATGAAGGTGTTTTGAATTTTGTTTATCCTGGTGATTGAATTGTGTATCCTTGTGGATCTGTGGGTAAACATATGTGATGAAGCACATAGACTCAAGGTCTCTGAGAACATTTACACACATGCTCAAACACAAACTAAGACGACATTTCTTTGCAAAGAAGGTGAAGGGGATGTAGGTTGTGAAGGTGTGGAAAAGGATTGATGGGAAGCAGGGAGGTACAGGCAAGGTGATTAAAAACTCAAGCTACAGATGTTTCCAGAGCACTTCAAAGTGGTGCGCCTGCCAGTGCTGGTGCTGGGCATGATGCATTATTGAGATGGTGCCCATCTTGCACCTGGCGCTGACATCACATGCCCCGTCCACCTGGCACCATGCAGTCACGTGGGTGACACTTTGGGTCACACCTCCCTACACAACCTGGCTTCCAGTGTGATGAAGGGCATCAGGGGAAATGGCACACATGCTCAACATAGACCTCAAAGGCACTAAACTGGGGCATGTGTACTTAGTAGACTAAGCTTCATTAATGATAAGTCAGAAGGTAGGAAATATTCTTGTCGAGTACAGCTATGCATTTCCTCTCTCCACTTTGCGTGCATACTGAGTGAGCAGTTTCTAATTGGGAATATTTCCTTTCTCTACCTACAGATTTATAACTTGAATACATTTTTATTTCATCACTTGGCTTATAACTGCCTGTTTAGGTTTACAACACGGCACGGTTGTGAAATGTTTAAACAATATTGTGTTTTGTCTAGCATAGCGCGGGATGAATGCAAATGAGACAACACACTCGATTTGATTTCTCATCAAATAAATATTTGAAGGTAATCAGGATAACTCACTGAACTCTGTATTATGGTGACTCTTAGGAGAAAGTGAAATCTTTTTTGGAATGTTGGTTCGTCTTTGCTTTGAGGTATCCTGTGGAGTGGTGTTGATGCAATCCCTTCTGTTTAATATTTCAGCAGCACTTTCAACCTTATATTCTGTTAAAAAATGTTTAGAGGTCACATCGTGTGCGTGTGTGTGTTTGTGTAAATGTGTGTGTTTCTCCTGCATGTGTCCCCTGACACCTGTACTCTCTAAGGGTGTGAGGAACAGACAGAGGCCAGGACTATAGTCACAGGTCTCAGACCAGTGGGGTGTGAAATGAATCAGAGGGCCAACACACTCTCCCCCTGCTCCACACACACACTGGCTATGTGGTTGTGTTTGGATGATGTGTACATGTGTGTGTGAGTGTAAAGTTAAAAAAAAAGAAAAAAGAAGAGCATGGAAAGACGACAGAAAAAGAATAGACAGGAGGCAGGGGAAGAATGTGGAACGTTTCTTGGCTGTAATAACTGTGCCTCAGTAAATAAAGTCAGTATAAATATGTATGAATGTGGTGTGACTGCTTGTCTAGTTAAAAATTGTGTTTGGAATATTGGTAGGTTCGCTTTAGCAGTTTAGTTCAGTCTTTATTGCCCCTTAAGGTGGAAAATGAACGAATGCTCATAACACTTCACATCCCAAAAGCCTCAGGTTCTCTTCATGTAAATGAACCAGTTCTACACCAAAGAATGGCACCTGCCTCTAACTCTTTGTTAAACTGAAATTACCAAGTAACCTATGGATTGTATGGGAACTATGGGATGGCAGCAAATGTATGTCTATGGGTGTAAGAAATTTGGTTCAGAGCATAGTAGAACCAAATAAAACAGCAAAAACACAAAAACAATGCAGTGCACATATGAAAATCTGAACAAAAATGATTACATTTTCAAGCCTTTTCCACCTGCACCAGTTTAATATAATCCAAGAAAGAAGTGGGTTTACCCTTTTAGTGCTACTGGATTGTATGGGAATCAGATTAGAATCACATGACTGTCTCACATAAGATATGTACAGTACAGTGAAGCCAAATAATTCCATGCAAACATCAAAATACAAGAGTAAGATAAGATGAAACTATTGATCCCACAATGGGGAAATCCACTGGTTAAGGCAACAGGATAAAGTACAAGACAAAGTGCATGCATAAAGATAGTGCAAAAAAAACAAAAACAAAAATAATTAAATCAATATGACTATAGGCTACATATATATTTACATAAGAAGCACAATTACAGTTTGTCAGATAGTGCAGGAAATAAAAAAGTTAAACAAAAACACACATTTCTTTCCCGACGTGAAGGTTTTCCAACAGATTTCGGTTAAACAGTATAACCTCGTGTTACAATGTACAGACCTCATTATTTTGATAAGGTTACTTACACCTGCAAGTCTTCTGGAAAAACCAAAGATGCACCAGCAACAAGAAACTGGGCAGCAGCTTGTAACACCATTCCGCACTCTGATTGGTTACATCCGCTGTCAATCATCCTCGACGGCTCCGCGGCACCTCCCACAGACGCACAGCGGCAGCGCAGCTTCCACCGACAATGATATTCAAGGCACTTGCGGCTCGTCTGCAGCGATAGGAGAAAAGAGGAGAGAAAGAGAGAACCTCACCTCCTCAAACAGCGAGTGAGGGTAGGGAAAAAGACAGACAACGACAGAGAGAGTGAGAGGAACAGAAGAGGCTCTGGAGTAAAAAAAAAAGGAAGACTACAGCGGCTTGGACCTCCAGAGAGGAGTGTTTAATTGTCTGCGCTTTATTATAAAGTGTCTCGTTTCCACACAGATTCGACATGTCATCGTCCGGTAAAGACAACAGCGGTGCCCAACATGCCAATTACGTGGGACCTTACCGTTTGGAGAAGACGCTCGGGAAAGGACAGACAGGTTAGTTGTGACAGCTTGCTCGGTGCATCCCCTTTAATTGTGCAATTTATTTTTGGAGCGCTCCGCAGCGAGTTGAATTTTGGCCGGCTGTGCGTCTGCAGGTGATTAATAGTTACAAACACCTGCCCGGGCTTCAGGGGAATTTTGCAGTTTGATTTTCCTCTACCGGTTCGCTGACACAATCATTATTGTGCCGGACGAGGAGGGATTTAGCTTAGGTGTTGTGGCTTTACATTGGTTTGTTGCATGTGCGTTGGCGTTGGACTGGGTGTGTGTATCTAGGACCGGAGCGACGGGAAACCGTGCAACGCCAAAAATGATGGCAGTGTGATGGGCTCTGAAAGGGAACTTTTTGTGTCCCGACTCCCCTGTTTGTGTGTGTATGTATGTGTGTGTGAGGGCATGTGCATGTGTGTGTTCTGTGATTGGAGCACAACGCCGTTAATCCCGATTTGCCTGATACATTGATCTATTCTTAGTCTGCAGGCAGGCAGGCGTTTCTCCTATAGGCTCTGACTGCAATACGTGGATTTCCTTCGCTATGGAGTAAAATGTTCCACCTTGACAGCTTGCACTATGAGCTGCTCACATGGAGCTACACTGCTCTATATTCTTCCACTCCAGGGGATGCAACTGGGCTCCTTGAGTGGAGAGCACATGCTTTATCTCAGCAATGACACTGCAGTTTGGGAAACTTGCATAGCACGTATAGATGGTGAATAAGTGCGTCTTTCCATAATACTCTGTAATTTTGCTGTGATTCTTGTAAACAGGTGTTTGTATATGAGCACTGTACAGATGTGTCCTGTTGGTACAAGTGCCAGTAGAGCCATGTGAAAGGAGAGGCAGCCACAACCCTGTGCAGGCAGAGATGGCAGAGGTGATGCAGCATGCTCTGAGAGCTGGCTGCCCTTAAAGAGAGAGAGTCTGAGACTTTTTCTCTCCTCTTCTATCCTCTGCTGAGAGATTTTCCTCCCATCTGTTGTCTAAAACGGCTACAATAGACGTTACTTCCCTTACCCGCTCCAGCTGGTCATGCTGAGCAGCCGTGTGTCCATGTAAATGTTTGTGTGTCCTCTCAGACAGTATGCTTACTTGAAATATTCTCCCGGTCACTTCATTCACCTGGACCATCCACGGCGTTCATTAATGAGATTGCCTTCTCACGTTAATGCTGGTTTGTTTTGGTAACTGCTGGTCTTCTTTAGCAGTAGCACAACTTAAAAACATGCTCTGATTCACACCAGCCAAAAAATTCTGCACAGATTTTAATTTCAAATATTTTACACCTGCATGCCGTTTAGTTAGGACCTGCAGACTGAGATTCAGCATGTCTGCGATGTGAAAAATGTAGCATGAGCAAACTGTGGCTATGAATGTTGAACACCATGCTGTAGTTGATACTTTCATAACAGATTAATAGCAAATGCAGTATTAAAATCACCTCAGCTCAGCTCCCTCTATAGTCATATTTAATAATTTGTGTTTAGAGGAGGGTTTCTCACTTGCAGAAAGACTCCACTTTTCCTTCAGAATAGCTCTCAGGAGTGTCTAATGGTTGTTTTTGGTAAAGCTGGCACTATGGTCTGCTGCGTACAGACGTTTAATGATAAGGTGTCGGTGAGATCATCATGGCTTAGGATGTATTTACGTGAGTGTTGAGGTAGATTTGAATGCATTTTTCTCACAAGCCTCTGATGTATTCCCAAAGAAGCATACGTAAGCTGCGGGTCAGCATGGATCATAACTCATCCCAAGCCTCGTCAGCCCTCAGACGTCACAGTATTTTCCCCTCATGTTTCACTCATGGTCCTAATGCTGTAATGTGTCTTCATATTGAGTGTGCTAGGCCTGTTGTTTCAATTACAATTAATGTTTAAAATGTGCTTAAATAACTGGGTCTACCATTGTGTGTGTCTTCTGTGTTAGAAAAATCATTTGGTTATTGGCGTCTGTGAAGCAAGCCCATGCCAAACCTATTCAGATTAATGACACTGCATAATATCCCATTCGCCCATTAACCATTCGCTAATCTGTCAGATCTCTTTCCCAGGCCCAGCGGAAAAGGTTGGCCTGGCAACTGTGTGAGCACCCAGTGGGCTGGGCCTGATTATGAGTGGCGGCTGGGACCGTCCAATGTGCTAAATCCCTCACGAGCTCTCCCAGGCTCCGGTTGGCTGGTATTATTAGAAGACGAAAGCGGAAGGCCTCTGGTTGATCTGGCTGTCCTGCTCAGAGAAGTGGTGCTGTTCCGTGTTCATTAAGTGATTAGGCTATGTCCTGACATACACACACACACACACATGGCCACCACTGTGGTTCTGGTTTGGCTTCCTGATCTAATCCTCTACACAGCCAAAGTCCCCTCAGCTCTCACTCACGCACTCACGTGTCCTGAGCGTAGCATGGGTTGACCCTTGCTAGCTGAGCAATTTAGCACCTCAGTAGTAATGTCCACTTTTAATAATATAATCAGACTTTCTGTCGGGCTCTGCTGCAACGGTCATACCTGTAAATGTTCAGTATAGACCGTAGTGTGCATCCTCTGACTATCTTTTCTCATTTGAACTAGACTGAAAAAGCATTTACTCACCGGTCCAGATTTCTGTTAGTTGCTGATACGCCCCACCACTCTCTGCAGTTGCTCTCTTTCACCAGTCTTCGTTTCCTTCAATTTTTACAGACCATGTATACAATACTTTCATGTCAGGTGTGCATTGGCCCCTGATGAAATCTATAGATATGGAGTGTCTGCATGGCTGGTTACTGATTGGGCTGAAGCTACAGAAGCATGGAGACCATTTTAACGGCAAAGACAGTTATTGTATTTGAGTGGTAGAGTCGAAAAAAATGCTATGTGTGAAACTTTGCACTTTGCTCTTAACTGTTGGAGTGTCCGACTGTGTAATTGCCCATCAACTTCTTTTTCTATCAGATACTAAATTATCTCTGTGCACTGTCTGAAGTAACACAAGGTTGCATTTTTCCCAAAAGCCATGGTGGTATGCATTTTTTTTCTTATAATGCTATGATAATTTGACAATGGAGGTAACTTCAAATATCTTGATCTCAGCAGGGTTTGGAGTAACAGCTTTGTCGTACTTCGGAATCATAAAGCTTTGTTTGACAAAGCTGAAGATTGTGGATTTGTGTTTTTGCCAGTGTGCCGTCTTAAGACGTGCTGAATTGCTGCTCTGTTTCCTAATGCTTTGAACAACATTGCCATGCTTTGCCTTAACTTTGCTCCTGAAGGCTGTTGATTAGTGGAATAGAGGCCTATTGTCTGTGGAACACTGCCTGTTAATCCCGTATAAGTCCCTGTTTTTTTTTTTTTTTTTGCGTGACTTGGATATTGACAGGCTAGGAGTTGGAAGTTGATGTGTTGGCTCCTTGATTCTTTGATTGACATTTCAAGAGTTAAATCATCTGCGCTTCAGGAGCTTTTCTATTGACTGTTCGTCTGACAAAAAGCTGCCTGTGGTGTTGTCTTTCCCCTTCACTCTCTAAATGCTCTTACTGTCTCTGCTGTTCTGCTGGAGAGTTCTTGTAGTGGCTTCACCGGGCTTACAAGATATTTAAGCCAGAATCCGGCTGTTCTTGCAGCCTTCATGTCAGCATAAGGCCAGTTTGTTACTTTGTGGGTTTCACTCTTGCAGTGTGTGTAGTTTGCTTGCATTTGTACCTGAGACCGGAAAGTGTGCTTACTGTTTTGTCTTTGATTTACACACAGTAACCGGATCATTCTTGGATTCTGGTACATTTTGCGGTAATGTAAAACCGCTAATTCGATGTTGATTGATACCTGGTGAGTTGGGGATGGTTGATTTGGATCAATGAGCACTCAGAGATTTCCTGTCTGGTAGAAGCGATCTATACTGTTTCACAGCACATGATATTCCTGATGATGACAAGTGAGCGGGGAACATTCAGTCAATGCTGTCAATGAAAAACCACTTCGCAAATCCACAGTCAGTAAGTGTATTTGTGTGTGCACATGTGTGGCCTGTGAGCTGTGCAGGTGCTCAAACTCTCTGTGACCTGTAGCCCATGTCGTTAAAATAATCTTGAGGCCCATGTTGAGATTAAACACAGGTGTCGATGTCCCCCGCGCTCTCAAGATTACCCTGAAAAAGCCGCCGGCCTGACCTAAAATTGGCAAGCGAACAGAATAAATCGAGGGATCTGATGATAGACCCATGTTTCAGTGGGTCTGTTCAGAAATTCAGGTCAGAGAAGCCTTGACCCAATGGCCGCACTGTTTCGCTCCCAGCTGAGAAGCACCCTCATGTAAGCAAGCTGGATCAGAGCTATAGAGCACGGAGCCAAGCCTTCGTGGTCTCAGCTGTGTGGCTGGTTGGCTGAAGCCAAAGTCCTGCCCCCTCGGCCCTGAAATGGATCCTAAAGAGCATGAGGCTGGTCTCTGTGACTGTTCCGCAGCTGATACATACAGTATGTTGTCTGTCAGTGAGTGTCTTGTATGAATGTATATGCCTTGATAGTCTGCAGGACCACTGTTTGAGCGGTGTTATGGTCGTTTCTAACATATAGGCAACAGATGCACACACAAAGAAAGTAAACTGAACCAGTACTGATCCTGTAGTCTTCTCACTGTCTGCGACTTTGGCTGAGGTTATACAATGATGATGGTCTCTGTCACTTAGTGCATTTAGTGTGCCTCTCCTCTCGTCAGCCTCGTTCCATCTCTCTCTCCCCCTCTCCCTCGCCGTCCCTCTTCCCCTGGCCAGTCAAGATTCATACAGGGATTCAGCCATGTGGTAAATCAGACAAGACCTCGGTGGAATTGCATCGATTGGGAGGAATGTGTGTAGCCAACGATTTTCAGAGATTAATGATGAGGAAAGAGGTGGAGAACTGGGGGGAGGAGAGTGAACGATGGAGGCAAAGAGGAGGAGGAGTTCAAGAAGAAGAAAAGAGGAAAAGCCTTGAACTAAGAGAACACGAAGCGGTCCTGAATGTTTGGACTGCAGTGGAGGTTATTAATTAGGCAACGTATTGATCATTCTCTTCATTATACTGCCCTCCTCCACCATTTTCATCTCTCTATTGCTGACCCCCAGAGGAGAAGGCGCCTAATCTTTAGATGGGAGGTCAGTGAGTAAGTGCAGGATTGCCAGAGCAGCCCTTGCCCTGAGTGTGTGTGTGTGTGTGTGTGTGTGTGTGTGTGTGTGTGTGTGTGTGTGTGTGTGTGTGTGTATTTTTTTTTTTTTTGTTTTTTTTTTTTTTTTTTTTTTTTGAAAGGGCTTGTCTCATTCTATTTGGATGTCATCGCAACTCAGCACATCTACTGTCAGTGTTCCCCTGCCATGTTATATAGTGTGGAGAATCAGGTTAGGATAACACAGTGCTATGGTCCATTTTCCCCTTTCACTTGCACCGAGACACAGCACATTCACACATGCTCATTCAGACCTTTTTCTCTCAATCTGTCCACCAGCTTTTTTTTTTTTTTTTTTCTGTCACTAAGCTCTATTCGGCTGCTGTGTTTTGTGTAATGTGTTATCACCTTATGCTATTTAGAATTTCATGGTGTTGGTTTTCCAGAGCAGTCGAGAGAAGATGAGCAGAAATACGCCATTTCTCTTTTCACTGGTGCTTTGAGTTGTTACATTTTTATATAACTTCACACTGTTGCTTCAATGAAATATGCATGGTGTTTTGAAAATAGACTCCTCGATACCAGCCGTACTGTCTGTGCACTTTTGACGTCGCCGTTCAGCTGTCTCGTCTTTTGGTCTTATGTCTTACGGGGCATATAAAACATACAGTATATTGAATGTCTGAGCACACAGCAGTAGGCTTAATCAGCCCATTTCTCTCGCTCTCTCTCCTCTCTCACTCAGCTCAGATTAACCCTTGCTGAGCTGCCTGTCTGGCTCTAACTGTGAGAACGCTGAATTGGTTGCCAGGGTTGGTTGTCTGGTTGTCATGGTTTCCCTGCTTCTTGCTGGTTCCCAGTCTGCCCTTATGAAGAAAGAAAGGGAATGCTCTTGCTCTTCCTCCTCCTACTTACACTGGCTGTAGCCCACCCTCTCCATTGCTCTCATTTCTCTCCCTCTTGCTCTCCAGCCCTTTAAGTGGTTGCATCTGAAGTTAGGATTGTATCAGACACTGTTGATTCCCAATGCATGTGAATTTGTCTCTGAATGCATGCATTTTACTTATCTGCTCTTAACTGGATGTGAAGGGGAAATGCATATGTGAATGACTGCATGCGTGTTTTCACATGTATGTTGCGTGTGTGTGCAGCCTATGTGCTTGTGCTCAGACATACGGTCAAGGATCAGACAGGCTTGCCCTGCTCTGTGCTCTGTGCTGTATGCTGTGTTCCCATTTAAATCTGGGAGATTAGCACATGTGGGGAGCCTCGGCTTTAGTTGCTGTCAGCTCAGCTAGCCTTGGCAGGCTGTCCTCAGATCAGTGGGGAGCTCTGTGCTCATCCCCCCATTGCTGTCTGTCCCGCTGTACCTTATCCATTAACAAATAGATGGGTGGGCCAGTGACCTTGACTTTGGTACACTTTCCAACTGCTGCCACACACTTCACATCAGAGCAAAAGCTATAGGCTCACTCCACAAGATATTAACTAAAACCCAATGGTTTAGTGGTGGTAGTTTTACAAAACATCCCATTATAACAATATTAGATTATCATTAGGAGTTTATTGAATATATATTTTGTATTTTTTTTCCCCCCCACAGATTTCTTTCTGGTTACAGTCATACTTCAGTCCACAGTATGTGATATCAGTCAAAACAGCATCAAAATAAGTAGATGATAATGTGAAGGAGTGTGAGACCTTGGTAGTTCTAGTTTTCACCAAAAAGCAGAAATTGTGCTTCCAAATGACTTAATGCCCTTAAATGTTTGTTCATATCTCATTCCATTCAGTGGTGCAAATTCATAGTGTGTCATTTCATTCTGTCGAGCTACTGAATCTGAACATTGCTGGAAACTCTCCATATACTGTAAGAACCCAAGTCAACAAAATACAAAACAAAGGCCTTGTCGTTCCTGGAGATTTCAGTGCAAAAGTGTTCCATATTATAGCTTTCAATCATCTCACTACAGAGGATACAAATCATTTGCTTGTAAAGTTGTATTTACTGAAGTGTTTTTGCATTGCCAGTCTGAATACAACAAATGAATGACTTTTAAACAATATGAAACGGTGCCTTTCCCTCAGCAGTCCTGCTGGCAACTCCCCTTGGACTGTTCTCCAAGAAAAAGTACATGAATGAAAATGTGCACTCATTTACTGTGCAGCGCCTCCCAGATGGCAGGGACAGGGTAATTGTGATGCATTCGAAGTTTTTCGCCGCCACCCGCTCTGTTGTCAGCTCTTTAAGCGTATAAAGCACAGCGTCACCTATGCCTGAAACACTGTGAAACGGGGCTTGGCATGTGATGGGAAACAGACGGGCCTCGGTGAGATTGCGTAGATGGGCATGACTGGTCACAAACCAACAACCTGTACTGGCTGCTTGTTTCTATGGCTCTGACATCTGACAATTGGCCAGACTAAAGAGAATTATTACTGTGTTAGCAAGCTCAGTGCATTTCATCTCAAGCTCAGACATCAAGGAGAGTGTTGTTAAGAGAGGAAGCAAGAAGGGTTATTTTGCCATTCTGGTGGTGTTGGGGGGGGTTGTTGTTGCCAGTGAAATACCACCTGGATGACAGGTGTTACTACATCAGCAGTCCGGCCAAGACAAACCGTTTCTGTTTGCTTTTCCTGTGTTGCCACTTCATCAGAGAATGGTTTCAGAGCTTTGAGTCAGCTGCCAGGTCAAAGCCTCTGTCATGATTATGCATTAGAATGAAACCAGATCACAGAGAGATGTCACACTTTTGAATCACTCCACATCGAGTCTGCGCTTTTCCCTCCATCTAGGCCTTAATTGTAGATGCAGCCTGTGCTACTTTTCTCCAAATCTCTGGCCTTATAGTGCAGCAATGATTTGTGAAAGTGTTTCTGGATAAATCTTTTAATACTGCCATTTGGATTTCTGCCCCATTTTTATTCACTAAACAGCACTCTCTTCTTGTATTGTGATGTAACCCTTTTCAAGCTGGAGGTCAACAATATACTCACAAATGAGCAAATCTGGCCCTGTGCTTTATCTTATTTTATCCCCCCCAACAGAGAGGCAAGGGGTGTTGTTTTTGGTTTGGTTTGTTTGTTTGTTTGTTTCTTTATTTTAACACTCTCTTCATAAAAATTAGGTTTATAGATGTGATTATATTTTGGGAAAAGTGGGTCAAAGTTCAAATTTTTATGAATTTTCAAAATCTTTTTTTCAATTTTAACTCGATTTACTTAAAACACTGCATGGATATGGAGATTAATTTTAGATATCACACTGCAAACTATCTAAATGACAACTTGTTTCTGAAATTTTTGTTAAATTTTAAAATCTTTCCCATTTACTTCCAATGCGTGACATTTCAAATATCTATAAAAACATCCATTTTGTTTTAATTTACTTCAAACTTGGCACATATATAATTTTTATATTTAACAAATGTTGAATATGGATGAAAGAGTTAATCGATGCCAAAATAAGCTACAATATGTCCAAGGGCCGGGGTTTGTTATTACTACTTGGCTATGACTATACTTTAATTCTATATTCTCTTAAATAATCTGAGGGGGAAAAAAGTAAATTAGAAAAAATTAAAGCTGAAATCTCCTTTTCATGTGGTTCATAGAAACAACCCTTACATTCTGAGGCTCTTTTATTTTGAGATGTGCTGTTCTTCTCAATGGGCCAAAAATCCGTGAGTCAGTAAATCTAATTCAATGAGGTCATAAACTGTGATGTAGGCCTCAGCACAGAGAGAATAATCAATGAACCAACCCAGCGAGTTCTGTGTCACTGCAAAGGCTCTTCTGACTCCTTTTTTTTTTTTTTTCCTCTTTGCTTCTGTTTTTATGTGCCTTTGCACTCTTGTTTGCTTTTGCATGTATTTTTCAGTGCGTCTTGCTTTTTTTCCCAAAAATTTTTTTTAGTTAATTCTTTGACTAATGGAACAGTTGGAGTGATTAAGGTAAAGAGCGATGAAGTAGGGGGACAGTTGCATCTCTTTATCCCTGATGATTGACTGTTTTTATTCATTGCTAAAAGCTGCTTATTTCTGATGTGGTTACTGATATTCCTGATGTGTTTTGCATGATGTGTGTGTTTAAGCATGCACTGTGCACTCCTGTTTCACCATCCCTCAGCTGACACGTACCACAGTCCTAGAGCTATAACTCATCTGTGCCCATGAACATGAGAGGAGTGGGGTGCAATCTCACAAGAGACACTTTTTCAGCATGAAAAAGAGTCACGGCAGTAAAGCATCTCTTGGGGTCAGCGCCACTATTATCATTCAAATCCAGCGACACAATCACACAGACACATTTGCACATGCACAGACGCCTCAAATGGAGGCACGCACGGAGATGTGAGCATGTAGGAATGTGCTGGCAGCAGGAATGTGGAAGATTTTCAACAGGAATCCCAGTCCTCTGTCAGACTGCAGCAGAGCTCTGACGTCATTACTCGGAGGAAATGCAGCCACAGCAGGAAGGATCGCTCTCAGTGCTGAGCCTGAGGACACACACACACACACACACACACACACACACACACACACACACACACACACACACACACACACACACAC
>JAQQZY010000024.1:8862140-8879874 GCA_030068375.1 Ostorhinchus rueppellii | reverse complement strand
TATGGGCAATTTAGATTAGCCCATTAACCTATCAGTGCATGTCTTTGGATTGTGGGAGGAAACCAGAGTACCCGGAGGAAAAAAGTAAAAAAGTAATAAGTACAATTGATAAAATTTGTTTTAAGTGGTATTTTAAAAAGAATAACAAAAATAGCAATGTTGAGGTAAAAAATGAGCTCATTTCATAAATAATGTGTGCAAATTAACTTTTTCATGTTCACTTTCACTTGATCTGACCTATGCATGCAATGACACTTTAATGCAAGATACAAAAAGTTATAAAACATTAGCCAACCAGCACTTTTATCATTTATTTTGTAATCCACCGTATCAAAATGTGTGCAGTTTAGACCATTTTTTTTCTCTGAAGCAGATCATTTCCAACCAATTATAACATCTGAACATAGCTGATAAGTAACCGGTGCCTCTTTTGATTGGTCAAATGGTGTGAGGGCATGTGATTCATCTTATAAAATGCCATTGCAATGTGTTAATTACGTATGTTCAGGACAATAAAACTGTGATTTATTGCTCAGCTAACACACACAAGTACTTTGTAGAAGACTTCCTTGCTCAGGTACTAGCCCGTTAATTGGTCTGATGTTAGTCTGCTACACCCTGCTTAATATTTTGCGTGTGTACGACTGTGGAAGCGGGTTGTTCAGGCCCGGGAGGAGCCGGATTCTTTGCTTGCATGCATGTGTTTACACTTTGAGGCTTTTTAATAATCATTATGCAGCAGAATAGCTGCTTTGATGCACGCGGCTCTCAGGCTTTTTATTGTGATGTAGCAGTTCTACTACAAATATTGGCTCTGGCCTACACGATGAAATGCTAGCAGATTTTTAACCACCTCGCCGTTTGATTCTGAGCGGCGTTGACAGGTGCACATCACGCAGCTTTAATACGGGGGGCATCAGCAATATTGCGGGCTAGACTTGCAGAACCTGAGGGTGCACCAAAGAGTTCATGAGCAATTTCCATGGTTAATATGCTGTTGAGGGTTGCATAGGGCCTCTGTGATGCTATGTGTACATGAAAGCTTCATTGCAGAGGAGTGGTAATTAGTCCTGATATGTTTTCCATTTTATTCACAGCTGAACATTCCCTGTTCACAAACCTTGATCAACGTTGATTCATTTTAGCCCATTATATCCCCCTCTCCTTCTCTTCCTCCTTCCTTGTCTGTCCTTCTCCTCTCGCTGCTTGTAGATGTGTTACCCATTACCCTGCTAATTTACACTGCGATAGCAAAGGGTGGGGGGGTGAAGGAGGACATGAAGCCTTCCTAATAGCTAAATGTTTTTTTTTTTTTTCTGTAGCTTGTTCCTGTTACGCTAGCTTGGGAAGCTCTCATTGACAAAGAGGTTTTAGGATGAAATATAGCAAATTAAGTATGCTTAATCTGTCTCCCTAAGTAAAATAATAGAACTTTAAATGATGGATTATGGTGGTTTTTAGGCGCCTACCTCCGCATTTGCTGTCAAAATGTTCTCATCCCAGGTGCGCTCTGAGTCCAATATGCTGACAATTACATGTTTCTGGTGTGTTTAATCAGTGCTCATTCCCATCCTAACTCAGTCTATTAGCTGTTTGTTTATATCTGGCGGTATCTGTATGAAAACATGGCGCATAATTACAATGTAATTAAAGTTGATTGATTGAGAAAAAAAGATAAATTTAGTGCTAAAATAGTACAGCGTCCTTCTTAAAATCATGACCCATTTCTACCGAGGCCAGAAAAAGTGAGACTTTTCTATAAATCATACATTAGAGGCTTGTGTTCGGTTGGTTTCACTTTTATTTACACATAAGAAATACTATTAAACAACTTATTATTATACACATCTCAATCCAGTGATGGTAGTGATGAACATTTCTTGCTCCATTATTCAGACAAAGTAGGTCACTGTCATCCTATATAGTAGATGGAATTGTCACATTGCCCTACACACATACGCACACACACAAACATGCACACACTGCTGTCCCAGTCATTCTCAAGGTCACGGTCCTCCCATCCTCCTCTCTGTTTGTCCCCATTTATCCCATGTATAATGGGAAATGCTGACTGGTTTAGGGCATACGTTTTTACACTCCAGCCCCTCGTTCACACAGGCTTTTGTAAACGTGAAACCCTAGATGGTTACATGTAGGTTTTTGTTCAGGTCTGTTCAGTTCACCTACAGCACAGTGGTGTAAAACGATGAAGTTACACGTCGCAAGGCTCGTCCTCCACTTCCTTTACGCTCTTCATTTGCGTCTATTTTTCATTCCTTTTGTACAATGAAACCACACACAATATCAATGTGAGGCAGGTTCAAGAGAAAACCCACAGGTCAATAGTAGTGGGTGGATGCACTTATGCCCCCCCTCCTACCATCCCCCCCTCCTCTTTTCTTTATTAGCTGTGCAGCTGTATTAGGATACCCCCTTGGGAGGAAAGAAATTAAAAATGGGTAGGGGCAGTGAACCTGGCTGATGCATTCATATTTATTTTACCTCCACTGTGTTTCTGTGTGTGTGTGTGTGTGTGTGTGTGTGTGTGTGTGTGTGTGTGTGTGTTTGGGCAAATATAGGGTTAACGACTGCCAATGCCTTGGGTCTGTAGCTGCTGTAACCCTGTCAGTTAGTGAGGCCAGGTAATTACCTTAGAATGACAGGTCTGGAGGGCATGGTGTGTGTGTGTGTGTGGTTGTGCATTCAATATACTTGTGTGTATGTGTGCACAGGTATATGTGTATGTGCATTGTTTCCATGTTTATAATTGCATGTATCCATTTTTTTTTTTTGTCTTTTGTGTGTGCATATTTTTTTGTTTTTGTGTGTGGGGGGTGGGAAAGATTGAAGATGGATGGAGAGCGGCAGGATTTCTTCTGCAATTCAATTCAATTAGACAGGATATATTGATGTGTGCACAGGACCACCTGCTTGCGTATGCAAAGCACACAGCAAGGGGCTTGACTTGACAGCTACACCCAAACGCACCCCTCCCCAAAGATCCACACATATTGTTCGCGGGTAGACATTTTCCATCAAACCGATCTCCTCTTCTCTCCTGTTTTTATAACATACGTTGTTTCAGCTATTAAAAATCCAATTCCTTGTCGTACAAACAAAATGCAAATGTCCTGTTTGTTGTTCTGTCTTTCAGTAGGTTTACGTCCATCTCAGGTCCTTGTTAGGCAAATCAGCACCGACAATAATAACAGCAACTAAAACTATAAAAGCAGCTGTAAAGATGTAAAGTGATGAGAAAGTGATGAGACTCAAAGCGCTAGAAGACAGAGTTTTATACATGTGTGTTAATGATCACAGACATTTCCTTAACAACCTCTGCTCTTCTCTCTCCCTAGAGCACGTCTCCATGCTGCACACTTTTTCTTTCCATTCCTTACATTTTATGTCCATATCTGTGGTGTGTGTATGCGTATATGAATATGGATGTGTGTACAGCTGATTTTTTTTGTAGATGAATGAGTTTAAAATCTCTCCAGTTTGAGATACTACAGAACATTACATTACTCCACATTGGACATATTGACTAAACCGATCAGAGAATTAATGAAGAAATACTGGCTGCTTTTGCACAAAATCATGACATTTGATGCATTAACTCTTTGATGCATACTGGTCACTCCAGTAAACATCTATTATGCAGCTGTTTTCTTCTATATTCAGGGGTTTTGTTGTTTTAGTTCCATATCAGCCAACACAGTGGACACTCATGCACCATCCCATAATACACTGTCATTCATACCATTACTGTAACTTTACTGATCTAGATTAACCTGATCTACTGTAACATGTTTGAGTGTAAATCAAGTGCTAGTTGTTTTTAGACTGTAATTTGCAGGATTCTTGAAGTGAGTCATAACTAGTACGAGTAGAAGTAGAGTACAGTTGTGCTCATAAGTTTACATACCCTGACTGAATGTGCATGGGACGGCCTTGGTTACAACATGACAATGACCCAAAACAAAAGGCCAAGTCCACCTGTCATTGGCTACACCAGGAGAAAAAGTGAAGGTGAAGGAGTGTCCATCTCTGCTTCCTGACTGTAATGTCGTTGAGCCACTGTGGGGAGGTGTCAAACATGTAGTTTATGCAAGAAAACCCAAAACCTTAAAGGAACTGAAGGTGTTTTGACAAAGAATGTGCAGCTTTAGTGTCTGAGAAAATAAAGAGCCTCATCCACAACGGCCACAGAAGACTAGAAGCAAAGGGGCCGATACAGAGGATGAAGAACTAGGGGATGGAAACTTTAGATCAGGGTTATTTGGATATTTTCTGTTGTCAGTATGAGTTAAAAACTGCAAACACATTTGTTTTAATAATAAATGGCTTCACTAACCACTCGCCATAAATGAAAGTAGCGTTTTTGTATTATCATTCATATTCTCTGAAAAATGGCCAAAGAATCACACATTTTGTGAGGGTATGTAAACTTATAAGCACAACTGTATGTAAAAATGAGGGAAAACATTAGCTTAGCTGCATTAAAATATTCAAGTATATCACTTTCTGATATTGTTTCAAAAATTAAACGCATGGTGTATGAATGAGTGGACATTTTTGTAACTCCATAAAAAATAGTTTCATTCAAAAAATGTCAATCACATTAGTTTTTTCATGCCTAAAGAGGAATGAAAACACTAAAGGACAAAAAACTTGA
This sequence comes from Ostorhinchus rueppellii, assembly GCA_030068375.1. NCBI lineage: Eukaryota > Metazoa > Chordata > Actinopteri > Kurtiformes > Apogonidae > Ostorhinchus > Ostorhinchus rueppellii. The sequence continues at coordinate 8,875,199 of JAQQZY010000024.1, read as the reverse complement.
CTGAGGTTTTTGTAATTCATACATCAAAGGGTTAAATGGTTTTAATTTTATTCACTGAGTGTTATGTGACTATTTTGTGTCCATTTTGACGTAATAATCGAGAAAAAACTGTTGTAGTCAATGACTTGGAGAAAAGATTTACAACATATTTAATGCTGGAGCTTGAATATTATATGATTTTGAATCTGAGGCTCAATCATGTAGGATTATACACTCAGCGGTTAATCTAAAGGAGTAATGATTTTTTTTTTTTTTTTTTCAAATTAATACACCCGTATCCAGTCCATGCTTCCATTAATTGTAAATTGCATGTTGCACAAGTGTTCAAAATAGATAACTCCCAGGTAGACTTGACTTGTTTTTTTTTTTTTTCCTCCTTGGCCTGGTTTCCCCTTTGCCGACCCCTCCCCCAGCCCTGTCCTCCCCCTTCATCCTATCCTCTTTTCTGCCTGTTGAGTTCTTGAGAAAGATATCTCTCCTGACCACACATCATGCTTTAATCTCATTCATTGCCCCCCTCTTGCCTTTTTTTTTTTTCTCATAACAGCTCCAGAGTTTACAGTCATTGGTCCGGAATATTTGCAGTACTTTTCCCTCCTGGGCTTGAACTTTTTGGAACTTGAATGTTGTGTTTGTGCCCCTCTGCACATAATAAGGGAAACTAATTTAAAGGGCCTCTAAGAGTAATCTTTTAAGCTACACCTCTATTCCATAATGCGTTTCTTGTGATTGCCTGTGCAGGGCTTTTTAAGACGCTTTGTCCCGAACTTAAACATTCCGTAATCACTCTATGATCTCGCTTAATGGGCTTAGGCATCTTTCAGTCAGCTGTGCTTTGGGATAGAGGAGCAGATTTCATATTAATGCTCAGCAACAAGCACAAAAGGAGTCTTGGAAATGGACTGGAAATCTTACAAATCAGCATTTCATATAGCTGGCATCAGTACCATAATGAATGTTTCAATAAAATGTCATTTTATGCATCGTATGAATTTCTAGAAAACAAGAATACATCTTCTGCTCTATGAGGTTGCTGCTTTTTCAGTTCATAACATCATCTTTTTGTTTAGGACTGTAAATGCATATGTATCACTCCTACATCCTATGTTTGAGCTGGCTGCTTTGAGTGAATGATGAAAGGTTAGTTTACTGCAAAATGAGTCACATCCTTCTGTAGTAAATGTGGGGCCGGAGCGAAGGCAAATGGAGGAATGAAAACGGGGGTTTATTATAGGAAAAAAATGAGAGGGGATCTAATCCAGAGCCATTCTCCCCCTTCTCACTCATTCCTGCTTCCCCAGACAGATTACCAGGCTTTGAAGGCACTCTCCGCAGAGGCAGATTTTTACAAAAAGGGGGGCATTCGCTGGAACAGAGGGGGGGCGCTGGGGGTGGAGGGAGTAGGATATAACTCGGAAAGCGAGATTAACATTGCTGCAGTTTGTGTACATGGTGTGTGCATTCGCTGGGAGGGGCAGTTAGAGAGTGACAGAATTAATAGTCTGAGTCTTTATCTGTGGATGTTTGTGTACTGTATGTTCCCATGTGCAGGTATTTATTCAAAGTGATAAACGCTTGAAAGGTATGACAGCCCAGTCAGCCACTCTCATCCATTCCTTCACTTCCTTTCACTGCTCCTAGTTTGAGATTTTCTCCTTGCTTTCCCTTCCTTCTTTCTCTCCCCTGCTTCCTCCAGCTACATTCCCCAATGACGTGGTATAGTTATAATCCACTCAGACATGTTCTGATGTGTTTTTTTTTTTTTTTTCTGCTTTCTGTTGAGTGTTGGCACTCACCCACACACACTGTTTCACTCCTTCACTCTAAATCCTTCACTCTATCTATTTCTGCTTTCCTCAGAGAGAGAGGGCGAGAGAGAGAGAGAGCTACTGTATGGTCTGCTGTTTCTGTGGCAGCCATTATGTGAATCTGCTGTTTGTTTATTTGTTTGTCTTCATTTGTTCATCTGTGTGTCTTGTAAACATAATGTGTCTGTCTTTTGGCTGGTATGTACATCCATGCTTTTTTTTTTTTTTTTTTTTCCGAAATACCATATTGCAATGCATACCATGCTCTTGTCTGACTGCGACTCTTGCACATGTGTGTGGGTCTGTTTGTGTCTGCTGCGTGTGTGGTCCACAGTGGGTGCTTCTTGTTCACTGCAGGCGAAAGTGTCTCTCCTCTCTGCTCCTTTGCTTCCCAGAGATCTGCAGGCTGTTTGATCTCAGGATGAGCTGGGAGTGTGTTTATTCTGATGGCACTGTTTGCCTGCCAGTTAAATCCATAAGTATCACGAGGCCAGAGTCAAAGGCATACACTTAATTAATGAGCCCATTATCCACTTCAATATATATTGTGCTACCAACAGAAACGTCTCTGTGCAAAGACGACCACAAAGAGACGCATGAAATGGAAATGTTATTTCTTCAGGTACTGTACTTCTTAAAATAAATAAAGGAAAAAAATGTATAAGACAAATCCTTATTCTGCTGCATATGTTGCTATCTTTACATTAAATAAAACGTTTCCTCAAAATAAGACTGCTAACAAAAGTATAAATGACTGAAGAACTGAAGTGTAAGTCCTGAATTCAATTTTAATAATACTAATAATAATAATAATTACTAATAAGTTTCCCAGAAACTTGGTATGTTTACATATGTTTGGAGGAATTATGTGTTAAAGTCTGAGTCAAAGGCATGCAAATCAGTTATGAATCCAGTATCCACATGCCCCAGAACTGCTTCTGTGGTACCAAGAACAACTCTGAATTTTGTATTTTGTCTCATCAGATATTCTACTTTGTGAATAAAGTGAAGAAACATGCAAAATTTTGACAAATTGTCTCTCTGGTGCATGTATTTTCTGTGCTTTCTTTTGTCTTGTATTTGTTAAGGTAAAAAAAAAAAAAAAAATTTATGAGAAAACAACTTCACCTTCTTAAAATGAATGCTACTGAAACAAATTATTCTGGTACTGAAGTCGAAAAAGCTGCAGTAATTTTGTTTTTGATTTAATGTTTTTAAGTAACTGGATAATCTGTTTGGGTTTTTCCGAGTATCAAATTCTGTATTATTAAATATTTATCAAGAAGTGGATGTGATGCATAGAGAGGGAAATGTCAAAAACAACACGCTGATGTAAATGACTGAATCTGTGCATCATACACAATAATAATGATAGACATGGAACGTCTTCATGAGTTTTGATTGGTGTGAGCTATTGTACTCTCCGTTTCCATGTGTAAAGTTTCTGATGGCTGTTTATATGCAAAGCTAGATTTAGCCCATAGTCGCACAATAGATGAGATGTGTGTTGTGTTCTCTGACATCATATATCTGTCCCATTGCTAATGTTTTCCTTTCATGGTAGTGTAATCTGTGACTACCAGTGAATGGATTAGCAGATCCAGATCGCACTCTTCATTCCGGTCTTTTTTTCCTGTCATGTTCTTGTGAGTTATCCCTTCATTGTCTCTAAATACAAACAGGAGCGTCTGCCTTACCAAGTGAGCATACCTCCCGGGTGTGAGAGTACCCACAATGCAACACCACGCGTTGCTAATCCTATTGGCTGCTGACGAATCACCAGCGTTCTGCAGTATGCGTCACTACTGAGCAGAGTACCAGGACAAGGCGAGGCTAACTGCTTAACTACACCTTAAGCTTGTCAGATGAATGAGCTGCAGGACGGAATGGAGCTGGGTCTAGATTAGTTGCTTTTTTACTTGTGTGTGCGCGTTTCTGTTGGTGTCATGGACTATGAGGGTGTTGTTAGAGGAAGAGAACCTCCTTTCTCTTCCAGGGAAGTTGAATTAGCACAGCTTATAGCATGATTTCATGTTAATGCTGCCAAATACAGTTCCTTAATCTGCTGTGATTCCTTTTACAGCATGGTTTGACTACTTAAGAAGACCCTGATTACTCTTCTAATTCTTGTGTTAACTTTTACTTTGGAGTTAAAATTTATGTAGCAGACAGTGACAGGAAAGAAGGGGTGGTCAGGGGTATAGTAGGATGTAAAACAGAGAAGGATGACATAAATAAAAACAGATGTAAAAGAGGAGAATAGTGCTTTCAAAACCATTTCATTGATCATTAGCTGAGAGTGGCTTGATCTAATTAAGCCAGGAATATTCTGTAAGTGTTTTTCCTCAGTGATTAACACACCAGTGGCCTTAATATGCCCTTTAGTTCAAAAGTATAACAGCATGCAAAGCCCCCCAAAAAGCATCCAGGCACTGCGATTCCTCTTAAAGAGCAAATGGAGCAACACACGCACAAGAAAAAGAATAATTTACCTCCATTGACTTGGTTACACGGGTAAGGTGGGAGGGGTGAAGAACAAGAAAACGAGGGGCAGAGGGGAAGGAGGGGGTTCAGGGCCCAGGATTTAATTTCCGCTTTGCACTGCGAGATAAGTCAAGCTTAATGAGCTGACAGAGAGAGATGGAGGAAACAGGGGAGCTATGAGAGCCAGGGCACAGAACAGTGGAGTGAGGAACAGAGGAGGAGGGGAGGCGGGGTAAGCTGTTGTGGAAAAGCCAGGTTATCCTATGGATTCTATCAGACGTGGAGAAGGACAGCTGTGTAGGCTCCTGTCAGTCCCCCTTGGTAAATTTGCAGGGTCGAGAATTTTCATTATGTTAACCCATGCATAGCCCAAATTCACACACTCGCGTTGAGCACTGAGTAATTTAAGCATTTACTGCTCTCCTGTGTGTGTATATGTGCACCTGTGCTTTTGGAAATGGACTCCACTGATTCCTACTATGCTGACAGTAGACTAAGGGCTTCTGCTGACAGTACTGTAGCTTGCGCTTTTTGTGGTTTGTGTGTGTGTTTTCCCTGATTCCTGTCCTTATGGGAGTCCACAGTTGCTTTTTATTTCATTTTAGTTTCCTGTGTTTAATTTGGGTAAAAACCCAAAAGAAATATCACTCTGGAATTGAAGTTAACAGGAAATATCAGGTGTATTCGGGTGAAATGAAGCAATCGACCGACTTGGGACACTACACTGCTTCCTTGTACTAGTGGTACCCTAGTTTGGGCAGAAATAGTTGTCCTTTTATTGTTGTTTAAGAAAACAGTTGAGCATCACAATATTAGATTTTGCAAGCATTCTCAGAAACACTGTATTGATCTTTTTTTTTATAGTTGGTATGCAGAGATTTGTAGCAGACAGTGTTTGATTTTGTTCTTTTGACGGTGTGTATTTTGTGTTGTATTCCAGCTGCAGTGTTAATTTCTTTTATTTATGTATTTATTTAACCAGTTGAAATCCTCCTTGTGATTAAAGAGGGACCTTGCCAAGATGGTAGCATAGACATGGTTACATAATAAAAGACATGTTCAAGAGGGGGAAATGACATTTACCATGCCTCTTCCTTTAAAGTAAAGTTAGATTTCCCCAAACTCTGAAAACCACCAACATGTAGGACATTCTGAGAGTTCAGACCGCATTGTTTTTGGATTTCCAACTGCATGCACAAAGATAAAACAGAAGAAGCAGTGATAAGAGCCTGTGGACATGCTGAGAATGAGATTTGGCAACAGCACATAGAGTACAGTGGTGAACACAGTTTCCATAGCCAGCAATAAAATGTGAAGCACATGGTAAACAATATATTGAATGGTAACCCCTGTATAACAATGGGCGCCTCATTTCCAGATTCTTGCAACACACAACTCCACTGTTGCTTGCAGCCTGAAACTTGCTTGGACGTGTAAGAATATGAACGGGAATCGGGTGAAAGTTGTAAAAATGTAAAACTAACAGATGAAAGGTTACCTGGTCCCATTCCCTCGTTCCCTGTGCAGGGATTGAGGGAATGGGACCAACTGAAAGTGGGTGAAAGGTCACTCATAGACTTAAAGGCGCTGTCCCAGTGCTGTTTGCATAGGCTCACTGTAGGAGCTCTCCATGGTGCTGAAAGAAGCATGAACGCTCCACTCCCCTTGCTTTCACTTCCTTCCCTATTTTAAGACAATTCCTGAGCTGTATTGACAACGCTTCACATTATTGCCAAGTGCCAATAAATCCTCCCTTTATTAGACCCTGTGTATTGATCCATTCTCTCCTCAGATCTCTAACTCTCTGTGCTTAATCCCTTCTATTTTTTTTTCATTCCACATTCTCCTTCTCCTTCATTTGTAGCAAAATGTCAAGCTCTATCTCTGTTGCGACTCTGAGCTCTGCAAAGGCAAAGAGGGATGGTCTGAAGAAGGGGGAGAACTTGCCTTGACCCCTTTTCTCCGGGGTTTTAAGCAAAAGATTTGGCTAAATGCCAGTGAGGCTTTGATGGTAGCATAGATAGGATTGAGGGACTGGGAATGATATTTACATTTTGACTAATACACCATCGTCTCAAACAGACATGCATCTAATTATGATTGGGCCAACAGTGTTGACACAGTTTGTACATTAATGCGGTGCCTTTGAACACAAAGTTTTGTGGGGGGAAAAAATGCTTTCCTTTGTGTTGCTTGATACTGATATGATTTTGCATGCACACTGGCACATATCTGAAAATGCTAAACAGGTGGGAGATAAGCTTGAATGCTTTGCTCTGAGACTGTGTGCATGCGTGTGTGTGCACCTGTGATAATGTTCCCCTGAGATGCGACTCCTGATGTGTGATTTGTGATAGATTTGTGCACGCGTGTGTATGTGAAAACTTGTAGGTGTGATGTTAATCAGGCTGTCACGCTAAGACACAGTCCTGCAGGGAAAAGCCTGTTGTGTCTGGAGTTCTCCACAGGACATCCCTTTACAAACACACACAGGCCTGAATACACACATATACACACGCGCACACACACATACAGTTATTTTCTCTTTGTCTTTGTTTTCCCTTCTCTCCTCTAGCCTGTGTGCTGAGCTGACAGGTGAGCTGGAGGACTGGTACAGTAATAGACAGCTACCTTTACTCCTGAAATGAGCGACTGTGTTAAATGTGTACATGTATGTACTAGGTATATATATTTTTATTACAGTCACAGGAAAAAATGATTAGAGTGCCCCTTATTTTCTTCAGTTTCTTGTTCATTTTAATGCCTGCTACAACTAAAGGTACATTTCATTTGTTTGGACAAATATAATGAAAACAAAAAAAATAGCTCTTGACAGTTTAATTTCAGAGCTGATATCCATTTTCCATGTTTTCTTAAAAAAAACCCCAAACAAAATCACTTCAGTTCTCACATCAATATCTATGGCATTGTATTTTCTTTGAGTCACATGATACACACAGGAGTTAGAATATTATTGCATAACCATTGTTTTTGATGACTTTTGATGGTCTAATAATTTTTCTGCAACTGTATTATTTTTTTAGTCTAAGAAAAAGCGCATTCTTTTTTGTAAACAATTAAAATGACTTCATTATCATGGCATGGTTATGTAGACAAATTCCAACACATTTCAGCAGCAAGCCTGTGTCTTGACTCTAAACATGTGGGAGTTTGCATGTTCTGCTCATGCAGGGGTTCTCTCTGGGTACTCCAGTTTCCTCCCACCTTAATACCATAGTTGGTCGCACCTAAATTGCCCATAACTGTGAGGGTGAATGGTTGTTTGTCTGTGTACGTTGGTCCTGTTATTAACTGGTGATAAATCCGATGTGTGCTTGGCCTGATGTCACCTGGGAAGGTTTCAGCTCCCTTACAAAGTCTCCATAGAACTGAGTGGATACAGGACATGAATGACTGACTGTATGGGGGGGGGGAACACCAAACAAACTCGCAAACTAATTTTGGGTCCAGACAACACTCCTACACAAGTATCCAAGTAATCATTTCTATGGCTTGTTGATTGAAGGCTCTGTATTCATTCAAAACAGTGAATTAAACTACATTCTCTGAATTTGTTTTTCTTTTGTTTTTTTTTTGTTTTGTTTTTTTACAGAATCATTCCACTGTGCATTTAAAGTAGTTGTAATGAATCAAACTGGAGAATAAGCAGACTAAGAACTGTGAAAAAAGAAGAGACAAAAAGAATGGTATGAGGGGGTAACGGCTTCTTTCCCCACCTTTTCTGTCATGTACCACAGCTGTCTGCGATTTCACGCTGTTCACATCTGTACACACATACTCATAGAGCCCAGAAGGACTTTTGTCGAATCGTCACCTCGCCTTACACGTATTCTAACTGGCAAAGTCACTCACACACCAACACTCTTTCTAACACTTACACTTCATGCATTCACGCAGGCATGAACACATGAACACTGCGCACGGACTGACCTCAGGGCTGTAATTTGTCTTCCATTATCCATTAGTGGAGGTGAAACTCGCAGATGAAGGAAACTGGAAAAGGGAAAAGGGAACTTGTAGAGGACGATGTTTTGCCAGTGCAGCTGCAGGATAAAAAAGCGTGTCAGCAAAAGAGATATTGGTACAATATCCATGTGCAGCAAAAACATAATCATCAGTGTTTGTTTTGTGCTTTTTTACCGTGTGCCTCTTGTGTAAAAATGCGCTGCAACAGACAGCATGCCCTTAGGCTCTAAAGGCCAGTGAACCCTTGGCATTTGCATTATTAGATGTCCACTTGTATCTTCTTTACAACTGTCAGGGGGACACTGTGGAGAGTAGACATTGGCATTTCTGACTCTCCACATAGCCTCATCCTTTTCCCCCCGCTGCATCCTCACATGCAGCACAACACTGGAAAAAATCTAAATCTTACCAAGTGTATTTTTCTCATCTCAAGTCAAAATATCTCCTCACACTTAAAATAAGACATAATCACCTAAAGAGTAACTGAGATATAAACATTTACTTTCAGACAATAGATCTTGAAAATCTTACTTCAAGAAATCTCACCAAGCTAATTTTCACTTGTTCCATTGGCAGATTTTTTGTTTATTTGAGATGTTTTTGCTTAAAGGTGGGGTAGGAGATCTTGGAAAAATGGTTCAAGCAAGCTGCATTTTAAAAATACACTATTCAAAGGTCTAGGCCAATTTCTTCAGATATCCCCCCCAAAGCCACGCCTCCAGAGTACTGGCATGTGCAAAGCTTGTTCCTGGCTCCGGGTCTGGCTCCGGCCCCAGCTCGTGGATCCATGTGTACGTCATTCGGTCTCCTCCAACACCCCCACTCTTACAGAACAGCCCCAATTCATACCTAGCTGGCTAATGTTGCATTCCCTAGTGATTTATGTTGGTGACAGAACAGTTTGCCAGTGAACTTTACATGCTAATATAGCTAGCCAAGCTGTGGCTCTGGCTTCATTTCTTCTGCAAGTGCTCCAAGCCTCTGAGAACGCACGATACATGCACAAAGAGGAAGAGGGGGAGGGACAAATGACGGTTAAGTTTGATTGACATATCACCCTTCAATCATTTCGATGGGTCAGTTAAAATGATTGTGTGGTGTTTTTCAGTCCTCTCCATTCCACAGGTGGCTAATTTTTGTTTTGTTTTGGAGCATTTAATTAATTGGTTGTAATCAGGGGATTTTAAACAATATTGCAAAGGTATTCCAAAAATGCTCCAGGAAGACATCCCCTACCCTACATTTAATTCAAGCAAGTAAAAATTACCTTTGTAAGATTTCTTGAAATAAGATTTTGAAGATCTGTTATCTAAAAATAATTTCTTATATCTCACTGAAAAGCTACTCTTTAGGGGATTATGTCTTATTTCAAGTGTGATGAGATATTGTGACTACAAATGAGAAAAATACAGTTGGTAAGATTAAAGTTTTTGCAGTAAAGACTTAAAGAAAATACTTCCATTTCTGTTTGGACACACTCAGACTGTTTGATTAATATCTCAAGTTAATTTAGATTTGTAAACTTTTGTGGCTCAAACATGTCAGATAAAATACTAAGTGAGTATGTTTTCATGAAGCGTCAGTACAGCTGTAACAAAAGCTGCAACAGCAGTGACATCGTCATCATCAAAGCGACTGTCAGATTCCCACTTTGGAGAGCAATGCATGGTGGGAGAAGGTCACCCTGTTCTGAGAATCGGCAGCTTCATTTCCCAGAGTGCTGCTTGAGTGACTGCTTCAGTTGCTGTGTGTGTGTGTGTGTGTGTGTGTGTGTGTGTGTGTGTGTGTATTAGAAAAAGAGTGAGTGATGTCAGGGCCCAGAGCAGACAGCCTTTTTTCAGCTGCTGTTAATCACACTCGATCTCTGAAGCACAAGGATCAGGCCTTTACTGTACTCCGCCTGCTCCATCCACCACTTGAAGCAGCTCGTAGTCCGTTTCTCTACTCAGACTCCATTCCTCAACCCCCCCCCCCCCAATCACACAGATCGATGCTGAATCAGTCATCACTAACTAGCTCCTATCTGCCTTTTCCTTTACCTCCCCGTAGACATTACATGCTCCTTTATCAGTAGGAAATTTCAGCATGACTTCAGAAGGTTCTAAATGGACTTGATGATGAATGAAATGACAGAAACATGGACAGGTTTGATAAAGAGGAAAGGGCTCAGGTTGTTAATAACACAAACATTCACTAGTCCTGACTTTCAGTGTGATGTTTTGATCTGTGAGCTTTTCTCTATTTTTGTCACTGCAACTGAATATGTTTTGACTTGGAAATATGTGATAGATAATGTTAAAAAAAAAAAAAAAAAAAAAGTCTTACATAAAGCAAATAGCAGTCATTTCAATCCTGAAATATCTACCGTTATTTATACTTAATGAAAAACACAATACTGATGAAAAACCACATGCATATTACATGTGCAAAGACGCGTATGGTCACAGCCGACGCACACAGGGAACATGTGATTTTCGAATAAATTGCCATGCTGTTACATGTTTCCCACATAGCGTGTGATCATGGGCTTCACAGGTGACACCATGAAAGTGTTCCAAAGCCACATGAATTTCACAGGAGCCACAACACTGCTGATCTCATGAATGCAATCACATGTGAAAATGCGGTAAATGAATTCATATGTTGTTTTTGCGAGTGAGCACAGCCACCACAATAAAATGCGACCATTGCACATTTCTGCAAAACATAAACATAATCTTAAGGTTTCTGAACCAAACATACATACAAATATTTATGAACAAGAATCCATTTTCTATCTATGCATTATTATTGAAACTAAACCATGATTTATGGTGCAATGAAGACATGAATTTTTTATATCTACCATCCAGCACAGCCTATTGAGGAAAAGCAAAAGAGATGAACATTTAGATTTAATCTGTTTATTTTGAGATTACACATTTTATGGTTTGCAGAGACGCACAATAGCATATTAGTTTGCAGGAATGTACCAGTACAACATTAACTCTGGTGATTTGGTTTGGGACATCATGCTTGATTCTTTAAAAAACATTGTTTTTTTTTTTTGTTTTTAACAAATTTTTTGCAGTTTGCATAGCAGAAGCTAACCTTAAGACCTGTGAACATGGCAGTATCACTAAAACAGTGTCTGACAGGACAAAAAAAGTGAGTATTAAAACCTGATCACCATCAGCTGACACATGGTGTTTGTTCTGTTGGACTTTTTTGTTTTGTATTTACCAGACTCTACAATGAAGATGGTGTACAACTTGTCATAAGGGACTACAACTTGTTATCTTGACAGGCTCACAAGTGCGGCTACCAATCCTCCATATGGCCCTTGGACACAGACAAACACAGTTACACAGTGGATGAAGAGATGCAGTAATAGTAAGCTGGCGAGAGAACATAGGACTTGATAATATCATTATAGCACAGCGAGTCTCTCACCGAAATGGGCAGAAGCGCAAGTAAAGCTGATAAAATGTGATGGCTGACCTTCTCAACAGTTAGTGTGGTTTAGATACACATTCATCCACACACAGTTAATACGCCCACAGTCCCGGAATAGCTACATGTCCAAATTAAATTTCTCTCATGCGCTCATTTGTAAAAAGGATCTGAACATTGTCGACTATTGATATCACGAAAAGGTCACTGCATCATTTTCTCTCAAAATAGTTGGAAGACATTGTTTTTCTTTCTAAACAAAGTTGTGTGTACTACTACTACTACTACTACTACCCCACACTTTCTGTGAACTCCTCCGCTCCCCATTCTCCACCCCCAGCCTGCAGCCTCTCCTCTCCTCCTGTGCCAGATGGTCCGGCCCATCACTGTTAACAGGTAGACGAGGGAGAGAGAAGGAAGAGCGAGTGGGGGATAGCCAGGCAGGCAGGCCATGTATTATTAATTGTGAGTAATAGAGGCTTGTATGGCTGTATACATTATTGAGGCCAGGTCCTTCCGAGGGCAGTTAAGCTGAAGTGGCGCTTGGTTTAATGGATTGGGACAAAGTCATGCTGAGAGCACATTTACCAAGTGCCAGGCGTGAAGTTAACACCTGTTTATACCACATAACAGATGAAGTACGAAACTAAAAACTTGAGAACGACTTCACACCAGTGCAGTTACAATGTGTAGTGATAAAAGTTTGAAGACCTATACCATACTGTCGTAAAAAATAACAAATTCAACACATGAAACACTTTTTTTTTTTTTCATAGCTTTCAGCAACAATATCATGAAACAAAATTCCCCAAACAATAGTGCACCTACTCATTTTGCTAAAACACTCCATTGTTTTCATTTTAATATGTGGAGTGTTTTGTGTTACAGTTTTGCTCACAAGCTACATTAAGGGAGTTTATATGACCTGAAGAAAAGCACTTTGTCACATTAAAGGGGTCTTATTTTGCTAAACCCACTTTTATTAGTCTTTGGTTCATTTATTTGTGTATTTGGACTCTAATATTTCAAAACGTTAGCATTTCAACCCATCAGGTGCTCCAGAGCTATCTTTATATTCATTTTGGCAAAAATCAAGGGGATTTCTGCAACCAGTTTTAATTCCTGCTTAATTTGTTAAATTTTTTTTTTTTACTAGATACGTGATGACATGTGCACATATATGATCAGGACTTCTAATGAACATTTCTTTGAGTACGACATAATTGTTTAACGGCAGCAGTGGTTGTAGTAAAAACTGAAAATATGTCCAGCTGTGGCAGCTGTGGCCTAGTGGTTAGAGCGTTGGACTTAAGATCGGAGAGTTGCAGGTTCAAATCCCACCCTAACC
>JAQQZY010000024.1:8851638-8862040 GCA_030068375.1 Ostorhinchus rueppellii | reverse complement strand
TACCCGGAGAAAACCCACGCAGACACGGGGAGAACATGCAAACTCCACACAGAAAGGTCCCAAGGATCGCCCGGATCCTTCTTGCTGTGAGGCACGTGTGCTAACCACTGCACCACCGTGTCGCCCAGAACCCGGGTCGCAAGAATGGGAATCTTGCATGATACCACTACACCAGCGGCGCCAATTTACAGTCAATTTTTTTGAAAACATGGCCAAATAAACAGTGCACAGCTTGGCCAAAGCTGTGATAAATACCATTTATAATTGTATCGCACCTTGTCAGTTCCTAATTTTGGCTAAATCCATCTTTTTTTTTTTTTTTTTAATTAAAATACAGTGAAAGATTGTCTCAAGCACACAACTAACAACTGACTTCTCGTTCTATGTTTTGCCAGGAAACATGCAATCTGATTGGTCAGTTGATGTATCATTTGAAAGGAGGCCTCTGATTGGCCTGAATTTCAACCCTGGCTGGTTGGCTGCTAGGAAAACAAGTGCAGACCCTGAGTTTTTTTTCTTTTTCTTTTTGCAGACCCAAAAGTCTGATTTCTGTCTAAAACTGTGCTCAACAGGTTTTACATTGTGTGCAGTAGACAACGCCCTCTGTGGAGGATGATTTGTACTGGTCCTTAGTTTGTTCTCCTCGTGCTGTGTAGGTTTCCTCTCGGTCTGCTGGATACTTGGAAATCATGTATGCTAGGTTTATTCTCCGGTCAATGCCCTTGACCAGAGTACTGACATAGATCTTGAGTCACACCCGGGAACCCTCAGTGGCAGCAAATGCAGTGCTGGTGTGAATTTACCTTCAGGGACGTTGAAAGTGAAATTTTACCTTTTAGGCTGGGCCAGTTTTATAAGCACCATACAGTGCTGTAAGACATCCGACAACTGTCAAACAACTTGCAGTTCCTGTGAGTTGGATATTGTGCTCTACCACAAGTAATTTAATAAACCACTGGTTTAACTGACAGCGAGTAGCTTTATTATTCCTTTGAACTGGGGAAGCATGTTGCAAACGCTGCATAAGAATCTTTCTAAAATTAAATTACCATTGTGGACTCGACAACTTCCATTTCCAATTTGAAAACCCAAAGAAAAATGAAAGGCCAGGTCAGATACAAGTAGGATTTATGTTGACATCCCAGTGGACGGTTATTAACCTTAAAACTGATTAAGCTCAGATTTGGTGTTATTACATTGACTTATTATATGAAATTCTTATTTTCAAGGGAAATATCTGAAACCCAATCAAGAACCCATGGGAGTTTTTGGCCCCATTTTCGCAGTTTGCTTTTTAAAACGTGCTACCACATACAGCACATATGTTTAGCCAGATGCACATATACACACAAATGCACAGGTTTGTGTGATGCTCATGTCCGTGGAGAGAAGACTGAGGAGAGGATGCTGCTGAGCTGACAGTAGAGACAAAGATATGATGGCATGGTGAGGTGATGCAAGTTATTGGACAGGAGATATGGTGTCGCCTATGGCAGAGCGGGTGGTAAGTGACTGGCAAGATGAGTAGAGTGATGTGTATACGCGTGTGTGTGTGTGTGTGGCAGGAGGTCAACTTGATCTCTCTATGGCTGGACAATCTGCTGGTGTGGGGTTTTGAGATTTGGGTAGTGTGTGTGCGTGTGTGTGAGTCCTTTGTGCTTCTGTGCTCTTGAAGTTCTATTAAAGCAGAGGGGTGGGGGTTGGTGGGCTTGTCACTTCAGAGGGCGGCTGCAATGTGGCGTTGGGGGGATTGACTGTGTGAGTTGGCCTTGAAGGGGCTGAAGCCTTGGGAACATCAGGCGTCCACTGCGACAAAAGAACAGTGTTGTACGTTCCAGTGTGTGTGGGACAAAGTTGATAAAAGTCCAAGCATGCAAATGTTTGTTTGTTTTGCGAGTGTGTATGTGCGTCTGTACTGCTAATGTGACTCTTTAAATTAGGCTGCCACTGCAAGATTTAAATGATAATAGATCCATTGACCCTGAGAAATGCTGCATTTGCGACTGTGCAGTTTTGTGACAGTGTTGGGTGTGTGTGTGTGTGGGGGGGGCAGCTACAAAAAACGCTCCCCTGCTTGTGTGCTTGCTTGCGTGTGTGGGCTTTTTTTTTATCCCTGCCTGCTTTGTCCCCTCTCCCTGCTGAAATGGCCTGAATCAGTAGATGGGAGTTGAACTTTTTTGTCTAGTGTGTATGTGTGTTTATTTTGGTGAAATGTGTTTTCCTGTTTTGATTGTGTTCAGGCTTAAGAAGGGACCATAAAAGACTCGCACACGCAAACAGTAGCCGTATGCACACACACACACACACACACTCATTTGGCTTTTATTAAAGCAGACAAAGCACACAGTCAACCAGCTGGCTGCTCGACAGCAACAATAACATTAATGAAACACTTATCTATCCAAACAAATTAGTAGGCATTTGGAAATAGTGTGTTTGTCTGTGTCTTTGTGTGTGGAGTTTATTTGCTGCTGTATGTGTCTGTGTTCGCGCGCATCAGTGTTTGATCCAAGGTCAAACTAGTTTTTCTTTCTCTGCCATCTTAACTCAACGTCTTTTTGCCAATCCACCAATTTTCCTGGTACATGTGCCCATTCTCTCTACCCCCCTCTCTCATTTGGCCTTTCACTCCCTCCATCTTTTCTCCTCTCGCTCCTTTATATCCTTTTACATCTGATTCTCACTCAGTACGATTTTTCCATACGCTTCCAGCTACATCTCTTTGGATGTTTGTTTTCTTTATCTCTGCTATATTTTATTCATATGCTTGCCTCCTTTTACCTTTTACCCCTTATTTTGCGACTTTAACTTTTGCTATTTCCATCTCTGTAGCTCCCTCTTTTTGTTTTTCCGTTCATTCTCCCGTGTTTTCTGTCCCCTCCCCTCTATTGTCCTGGTTAATCTGGCCTGCTCTCTGGCTGTGCCCTTGTGTCCAAATGATGCATTAATCCAGGTTACCCCAACCCATTGTTTATGCTGTACACCCCATGCTACGCTCACGCACACACAGACCCACACGCATACATATACATACGCACTCGCGCGCTCACAAAGGCTCCCGTTGTGTTGTCACATCACCGAGGCTCAACACATGACAGGTAAACAATAGCCCGATGGCGCTCCTGACATTGTTGGATGTAATCTCAGATCCTTAAACACAGCCGTCCCTAACAATAAATGAAGCCATCATTTCATTTCACAGCCAATTGGAATGACTCTGATGAATTCATAGACTGTGTTTTTTGTGATTTATCACTCTGGATGTGTGCCTCAGTGACCTGCGACCTGCCTCTGCCTTTATCAATGCGTGTACAGTATCTGGCTGTTATCGCACCGAAATGCACGTCGTCTCCAGGCTGCACTGATTCACTCGGACTTTTTCCCGTGCCCTGTGATCATCTTCCATATAAATCTGTATCTAATTCCTCAGTCTTGATTTGTATTATAAATGTCTGGTGTGATAAACCGAGATAAAGGTCATATAGATCAGAGACTCCGGGGTTTGCTGTTTGATCAATCATAAATTCCACCTTCTCTAATAGTCTCATTTAGTCCCTGGGGTATGTAGAAATGTATTTAACTTATATTATTTGCAACAGTGATTAATTTCCCTAGGAGGTAGATCTGAAACGGTGGATCATGGTGTGCGTGTGTGTGTGTGTGTGTGTGTGTGTGTGTGTGTGTGTGTGTGTAAAAGACACTGTGTCCTTGAACAGGCTTATTGCTGCAGCTGGATCATACGCTCTGCCCCCCCCCCCCCAACAAGAGTTCCCATGCACACACACATCTACGTATGCACGCACACACCAAAAATGTGCACACCCCCATCCCCCCTGTTACTCCAACCTCTTTTTCTTCCCCTCTACAATTCTTTTCCCAGCATAGAAGAAGATTGGGATAGTGTGCGATGCAGGACTAGGGTGGAAAAAGCGCCACTGAGGGGGCTGACATTTTTACAGGAAGGTATAAATCAGTGGAGAGTACAAGCACAAAGTTTATCCTCATTGCCTCTGTCTCTCAGATATAGAGACTAGAAAAAGATCCCACACTGAGCTGTGAGGAGAATTGGAGAATTTTAGTATTTTTGATGTTTTTTTGCATGCGTGAAAAAAAAATCAGTTTTCAGGACAGCGAAGGAGACCAATGAAGGGAGGAGGGGTTTGTTTTTTGTTTTTTTTCTTGTCGTTCTGCCCAGTTTACTCGGTGTTTGTTGCAGTTATTGTTACCATTATATTTATCACCATGGTAGTTATTGTTAGTATTGTTTATATTTTGTTGCGAGGGTCTTTGTCACTTTCTTCTTCCTTTTTCCTCCATATCAGATCCAGTATCAAAATGTGATCTAACACAACTCATAATAAAGACAGTAATAAATAAAATATCAAGGGGAGCCTCATATATTTTATGAAGTTTCCTTTGGCAAAGCAAATTTGTTCAGCAAAAAAAGGCAGCCAGACCACCATTCTGCTGTTCTGATGCTGGACAAGACAAATTCAGAGAGAAAAAAAGAATGTGTGGGGGGTGGGCACTGTAAATACCGAAAACTGAAAGTGAAACTTAACATACTTCGAATGTCTGACCCGGCTTCTGTGGCTTTGTTTATACTCTCTGTTATCATGCCCGCTCCCCTTATCAGCCACCCAGCCTCAGAATAAAGAGTTTTTTTCTTTTAAGAATATATATAGGGGAAACCCTGCACATATAGGTTCTGCTTGCGGCCACCCTGCTTCCCCAGTGTTTGTGTTCTTCATGTAGACTACATGTATTTGTTCGGTACAACTGAGTGCACTGTTACACCCCTAGTAATAGGTTAGGTAAGCCTCTTGAGTAGTCTATCTGCAGAACTTGGTCAGTTATATTGCAGTTATCTTGAATTTCAGATATTAGGCGTAGAAAATATTTTAATCTTTTTCACTGCCAAAAAGTAAAGGTAGAAGGGTAAGCCTTAAACTCCATCCTTGGCCAGACTAATTCTAATGAGCCCCACAAAGGGCATATTTTTTACATTACTATCCCTGTAAAAAGCACAAACTACCATTAGCAGACTTGGTCTGTTACGCTGCAGTTTTGTTAATACATGTAGGTATAACTTTCCTTTTTCCCTATGTTGTTTTTCTTCTGTTTTTCCCTTTTCCCCCAGTATTCATGCCTACAAGAGGTACAGAAGAAGCCAGAGGGTGGAGAAACACTATTCTCATTCCTGCTCTGTCGCAGTCTCTCTGTTGCTCGCTCCACCGTACACATTTCTAGCGCGTACGTTCACACAGGAGCACATGCACACACTTCCTCCAGGCCCCTTTGTGCTCTTGCTGCAGGTCAATCCTTACGAAACACTGTGAAATAATTTCTCAACTTCATCCTCTTTTACAATCTGGGCATGGGTTTATAAAGCAGTCAAGTTTTATCTTAAGAAGTAAAGCAATTCTGAGTAAATGAAGGAACTCTTAAGCGCATGGCATCTCCCTCATTCTTTGCAATTTCCTTGTAACTTTGTGCTGTTATACAAGTTATTATACAGGTGACAGATCCTTCAAAACATATTTTCAACACGAGCCGCTACACACAACACCTGGTACTGGAGAACAGCTATCATACCTCCAGAGTGCATGTCTAATGGTGTAATTTCACTGTGTTCCAACATTTTGTGCATGCCAAGGTAAATTTCTTGTCTCCTATCTTTCTTGCAGTACGAGATGTTCCTATGATTCCATTTTGCAAGGAAATCATTTCATGGGTGTCACTACAAGTTGTGTTTTCTGCTTGAGCAAAGATATTGAAAAAGTCTTCCGCTACATCCATTTGTGGATTATTGTCCAGTCTGTTTGATGTCAGTCTCCATTCCACTCCCTTTCTAGCACCTCTGCTTTCTATCTCAATCTCTCTCTCGCGCTCGCTCTTTCTCTCTCTCTCTCCATTTCCTATGGTACCATTTAGTGTTGCTGGCATTATCTCTGCAGTGCATACCTTAACAACTTCTCCACTTCATTAGCTGTTCACATGGAAAAGGGGAGAACATCCTCTTTTATTAACGCCTCAATGGAGGGATAAACCAAAGCAATAAAAGTAAAGGATAAGGGTTCACGACCTGTGCGTCCTCCTGTAATGGGCTGCCTATGGGCCAGAAAGGCAGATATTACGAGCTTGTGCATAAAAATGGTGAAACCTTTTCTAAGCACACAAAATAGTAAAAAAGAAAAGAAGAACTGTGGCTTTACTGAGAGAGTGTTTATTGGCTCTCTCCGTTTCTACTTCCTTTCTTTTTTTTTCTTCATTTCTTGTGGGTTGCAGAGTAGCCAGCGAAACATTTTTAGAGTAAGACACATCTATTTCTGTCATAGCTATGCTTAAAAATCAATAGGAATATTCCTGAAAAAGCTCCACTCTGTCCTAGAGTAGCTCCCTAACCCTCTGTACCCAAAACCAGCCTTATCTGCCTCTCCCAGCTGGGCCTACAGTATGAGCATCAGAAGCACAGAGTGGTATAAAGCTTGGATAAAAAAGCTTTAGATTCCATGTGCATGTGCTGTGCACTGCGTATGTTAGAGAGTAGGTGAGTATGTGGATAAGTTTGCAAAGGCTTGTTTTATAATGCAGCATATGTGTTTTTATATGCAGTATATATTTCTCTTTGTTTACTGTGTCTCTTTGGTCATAAACATGTCACTGGCACTTAGAAGTCGAAGATGTGATGATTTCCCTTCAGCTGCTGCAGCTGTCACGGTTAAACATACCTTGTTTCAGGGCCATGATGCATTTGGTCTGGACCGTGTAGTCTTTGACAGTTGAGAACAAAAGGATGGAGAAGGACAATTTGTCACAGACAAAATTCTGGATGTTTCACTAAGCCGACTCTAGAGGCTCAGCCAATAGATGCTGCCATTCTTTCACTAACCCTTGCGTTCAGTCTTTATTTCTCACTCCCTCCTAAATGAAGTGGCTTGTTGCTATCGTTGTTTTGTTGTTTCCTATAAAATGGGTTTCAAATGGTTCTCAAAATGAAATTGTGAGGAATGGAAAAATCCACAGGGACATGTATATCCCCACCAGCATATACATTACAGGCACAAAAAGACCAGGGGTTCTGCTCAGTGTTCGACTAAACAGTCCTTCAAGGGGGAAATGACTCTGGTGTCAACAGAGGTTCCAGAAACAGCACAGCCAATCCTTATGAGGATGAAGCACTTCTTTGATCATTACTTAAGAGGTAAAAAGACCTTCTCTCCGTTTTTAATTTCTGCCCGTCTTACCTGGGACCGGAGGCTAGAGCACAGCCAGGGAGACGGTAGAAGAAAAGGCTGTGCACTTTGAAGTTATTGAAATGAGGGGAGGAACAGGCGGGAAATACCAGGGAGAGCTAAGTAAAGAACTTGTTGAGCCGCTGGAGAGTTTCACCCAAACTGTCAGCCTCAGCTCTCCATCTGTGAAGTTTTTTCCTGGACTTGAAAGTAAGAATAATTGATGGATGTTAGCTTTGTGTCTCTTGGTAAATAAATTGTGTATGTTTTGGCCGTTCTTTAGGTGGTAGAAAATCCAGCAGCTGCCCTCTGTGTCAATGCAGAATTTCCACAGTAGCCATAATGAGGCACGTCTCCTTGTGTTAATATGTTTACTAACTCAGTATGGTATGGTTTATTCAGCAGTCAAGCAAGAAGCTGTCAGAATCCATTGATTACTTGGATGAGAAATCCCCCAACGGTCATGGCTGTGGAGGGTGTATTGTAGGGGTTGTGGGCTTTTAACCCTTTGGAGAATGGCAGCGTCTGACAGGGTCACACCGGCGTTGTCTTCAAAACCGACACCAGTGAAAGCGGCAGAGAAGGAATCGAGCTATGGGTATTGAAGATGTTCAGCCTGTCAGGTTGTTGCAAAGAACGGAAACTTCTGCAGCAATCTTTTCAAAGGAAAAGGCAGGGGAGCGTCTCTATGTGAAGGCGGCATCGGGGTCAGCGCGAGTCAGGTGTAACTCAGGTTTGACAATATATAAAGAGCATATGAGGAACGAGACCGGGGAAGAAACAAGATCATGACTGACCTCCATCTGTCCAACAGAGCAGAATGAGCTTCGTAGTTATTCTGTGCGTCCTTTCATTCTCTGTGTTATTTTGGGTGGCATTTCTCTCGTGAATATAGATTGGAGTTAAGATGAACTTATGCAGTGGTTTACATGGATGCGGGTACAGTGCACAGGTGGCACAGAGAAAGGTGTCTTATTCTTTTATGTGCAGATGGACCTCATGCAATTTAATGCTGGGGGCATGAATGATAAAATGACAATAACCTAGGGTGCAAGCCAGAACCTATTTCCTTCTTAATACTGGAAATGGCAGCTTATCATTCCAAAAGGGTTGATTTATTTTTTTATTTTTTTGCATGTGTCACTTCCTTACATACTTCCTCCATTTGCCTGGAAATAAAGTGAAAAGGACAACTTCCTTATGTTCTTCAGGGTGAAAAAAAAATCATCAAAAATCATGTCAAAAACACAATTCCCCTGCATGGTATGAGGGAACTCTGTCATGTGTGATGACATTGTTCACTGTTGCGATGGTGATAGATAAGGAAACTAAACTATACGTTGCCAACCAAATGATACCTATTACACTGGTCTACTAGCAAAACACTCACAAAATAAAAGTAGTGAAAAGTAACCAAATTTGGTTCTCTAATAAAAGAAAATAAAGTCAAAAGCGGCAGTTGGTGTCACAGTATTGAATTGTTCATCTCTGAGCTGCCAGTTGTACTTCAAAATACTGTCTACGCCACAGGTGTCAAACATGCGGCCCGGGGACCAAAACCAGCCCGCCAAAAGCCAAGACATGGTAGGATGAATTAGTGAAATACAAAAAATGACACTGAAGATATTAACGATCAAGGATGTACAAATATTTTATGTCAGTTCAATCTAAAGTGGGTCAGACCAGTAAAATCCTAGAATTACAAGCTGTAAATGATGAAAACTGCAAATTTTTCTTTGTTTTAGTAAAAAAAAAGGAAAATTACACAAAAATAATTACATTAAAGACTTGTCCTTTGCAAAAAATAAATAAATAAATAAATAACCAGAGCAAATATGAAGTGCCTTCAGCATAGTATGTTTAATTCTGTTACTAAATGTTTTGTGTATTTGTAGATCCACTGTGATCTGAAACCTGTGATGCACAGGTATAAATTATAAACTAAGGCTTAATATGATTAAAATTGCACTTATTTTTTAAAAGAATGATCGCGTTGTTGGTATTTGTTCATGTTCTGTTCAAGAATTTAAACCTTTTCATTACAGAATTGGACTTTTTTCACTCAAAAACAAAGAGAACATTTTGAAGTTGACATTGCTTATAAGTTCGTATTCTATTAGTTATATTATTTTAATGATCCGGCCCACTTATATGATATTAGACTGTATGTGGTCCCTGAGTTAAAATGAGTTTGACACCTCTGGTCTACGTGTTACAATACATTCACTTTTTACATTCCTGCTGGTGGAAAATTTATAAATTTACTAAATAAATGTGCATAAACCTATATATATATAAAGGTCCAATCAAGTGGTAACACATGGACACTTTTGGTGTTCAACAGTCTGTCATGTAATCAGAGTAACTTATATGCATGTATTAGACATATTTGAGCAAGTATTTATAAGCACTTTAACATTATGTTTAACAAAATTTGAGGAGGTAAAGTTTTTAGCTGAAAAATTTCAAATTACTGCTTGGTAACATGTGGACTTGAAATGGACATACATTTTTTAAGCTTTATGTAAACATTCAAAACATGCGGTTCTCAACAGAAACTGATATCAAGTACGACAAAACCTTTTAGATATTATGTTCAACTATGCTGAAAATAAATTTGAGTAAATGTTGAAGTCTGTTTTATTGGCATGAGAATGTGCTAACACATAGACAGGTTGCCATAGTAACATGTGGACAGCTCTTTACCATTGTATGCATCAGCCAAAATTTATCAAAAGATCATTACTTTTTTTTTTTTTTTTTTTTTACATTTTGCTCAAATATCTGAATAAGTAAATTGACTAATAAAAACTGGTATTTTTTGTGGTAATACATGGACAGAACCTTTTTGAGCAACTCACAAATGTTCCAACTCATAAACATAAAGAATATTCACAAAATAATGGAAATCTAATATTTTAAACTTAATCATCTGTATAATCAACAGACGGAATAAAATTTCACATTTTTAACATATACTTTTTAGCGTAAAAAGCAATGGCTATGGTCTAAAAAGTACATTCATTTTCTATACCCACTTTATCCTCACTAGGGTCACGGGGGTCGCATGGAGCCTATCTCAGCTACTTGAGGGTGAAGGTGGGGTACACCCTGGACAAGTCACCAGTTCATCACAGGGCTGACATATAGAGACAAACAATCACTCT